>ML675629.1:39086587-39204379 GCA_007922155.1 Mesoclemmys tuberculata
CATAATTTCAGCCCTGCTTTAGACCAGCTTAAAATTTAGGGGCCAATTTCCACGTTGATGTAACTAATTAAAGGCAATTGAGTTGTGATAGCAGAGTATTTGTCTCTAGATCCAGACTGCTTGCATGGAGTCAGAAATCACCTGAGAAAACCCAGATGACCTCAGAACTCTATTGTCTGCATAGAATTCATGCTTGGATCACACTTACATTAGGCTGAATTAAAACTACCCATTTGGCTAGACAGTTCTTAACTTCAGTGGGGCACTGGTGATCACAGTTTTTATCTTTAGTCTGACTGCTTGCTTCTAAGAGTGGAGTTGGCAGGCAGAGCAAAAGAACAGTGTAGTCTGTCCAAATCACAGCTAAGTGGGTGTTGTTTTACACTGACTAGTCTTGATTGTGTCCCCTTTAGAAAACTGTCTTGTCCAGTATAACTACAGTTTGCTGCAGGAAAGGAAATTTGTCAAATATTTTGCCCACAGGGGGCTCTGATTTTCAGTCATCCCGTTGGCAAGAGGGATATCATTTGGAGGGTTGCCCTGAAATTATTCAAGAGTATCCAGCGAAGAATAATTAATGTCAAAATATTGCATTGGCTCTTGTCTCCAGTGTGTTGTAACGCAGTGGTTATAGCAGATTGCAGCAGATGTTGGTGCTGCCTTACTCAGTTGGGCAGCTATGTATACATAATTTGGCCTTGTGCCAGCAATCCTAAGTAGTCTACCAAATCAGTTATAGTATTTCATTATTAAAAGGTATTTACATATCTTCGCTACCAACTGTTTATCTTTGCTGAATGAGGTATAACATTTTTGAGTTTTAGAAGCCCATACTTCTTCATTATGCTAAATTACTACATAACTGTAAGAAGACATACAAAGTTTGAAAAGTTCAGTTTATGACTCACTTTTACTACTTTTAAATAAGAAAGCATGCTTAGAAAAGTGTGGGATTAGGAACTTTATTAAGCAACTGTAAGAAACAAATGGCAGCGTCCATGAAAATCAAATGTATTCTTGGCACATACACTGTGAATTAGACTCTGCAAGGCACCAAGTCCATGCTATATCATGACAATGGTTTATGAATATTCATAATATTACATAGAGGAATGATACAAACCAGGTTATACATCGTTCAATCACTAAAAAATTCAGCCTATTATAAACTCCCTTGGAATCTTAAGATCATTAAATAGTTCAGTTGGCAGAACATTTGGTCACATTACTTTAGAATAGTGATGTCTCGTGCAAATCCTTTTGATGTCACCCAAATTGCTCACCCAAGTATTCTAAAACCTGAAGAGACAGCAGCTGCAGTTTATATTAATAGATGATAGAAACCTGAGTAGTAATAATAATAATAAATAATATATTTTGTGCTTACACTGTATGTACTGGTTTCCATCTAAAGATTCTCAAAGACCTTACCTGTACTAGGAAAAAGCACCATATCTGAAAACCTATAAACACATTTTAACTAGCATGGTGTTAATCATGATTTTGCTTTTATTGATTTATTGCTTTTATAAGGACAGTCATGTTTAATAAGATAGCTGTTATGGTTAACCCTGGGGTTTTCTACTTGATATTTCTTTTCATCCAAGTCACAATGTGGTTATTTTAAGTGAAGCAAAGCTTTTGATACGGTCTCCCACACTATTCTTATCAGCAAATTAAAAAAATATGGGTTGGATGAATGGACTATAAAATGGATAGAGAACTGGCTAGTGCAAAGGGCTTAACGAGTAGTAATCAGTGGCTCCATGTCTAGCTGGCAGCCGATCACAAGTGGACTGCTCCAGGGGTTGGTCCGGGGCCGGTTTTGTTCAACATCTTAATTAATGATCTGAAGAATGTGGTGGACTGCACCATCAGCAAATTTGTAGATGACACTAAGCTAGGGGGAGTGGTAGACACCCTTGAAGGGAGGGATAGGATACAGGAGGACCTAAACAAATTGGAGGATTGGGCCAAAAGAAATCTGATGAGGTTCAAAAAGGACAACTGCAGAGTCCTGCACTTAGAACAGAAGAATCCCATGCACAGCTACAGACTGGGGACCGACGAGCTAGGCAGCAGTTCTGCAGAAAAGGATCTGGGCATTACAGTGTATAAGAAGCTGGATATGAGTCAGCAGTGTGCCCTGGTTGCCAAGAAGGCTAATGGCATATTGGGCTGCATTAGTAAGAGCACTGCCAGCAGATCGCGGGAAGTGATTATTCCCCTCTATTCGGCATTGGTGAGGCCGCATTTGGAGTATTGTGTCCAGTTTTGAGACCCCCCCCCACTACAAAAAGGATGTGGACAAGTTGGAGGGAGTCCAGTGGAGGGCAACAAAAATGATAAGGGGGCTGAAGCACAAGACTTATGAGGAGAGGCTGAAAGAACTAGGCCTGTTTAGTCTGCAGAAGAGAAGAATGAGGGGGGATTTGATAGCAGCCTTTAACTACCTGAAAGGGGGTTCCAGGGAGGATGGAGCTAGGCTGTTTTCAGTGGTGGCAGATGACAGAACAAGGAGCAACAGTCTCAAGTTGCAGTGGGGGAGGTCTGGGTTGGGCATTAGGAAAAAGTTTTTCACTCGGAGAGTGGGGAAGCATTGGAATAGGTTACATAGGGAGGAGGTGGTGTCTCCATGTTTAGAGGTTTTTAAGCTGAGGCTTGACAAAACCCTCGCCGGGATGATTTAGCTGAGGATAGTCCTTCTTTGAGTAGGGGGTTGGACTAGATGACCTCCTGAGGTCCCTTCTAACTCTAATATTCTATGATTCCATGATTTACCCCTAGTGTGACAAGGACAAGGACTGAACAATGTGTTAACTGGTTGTGGTTAACCCTCAGGAGGGAATCTAGGGTTAAGTACTACCTGCTAACACATAGTTAAATATGACTTTTTGTGTTCATGTGTTTAATATTGTCCTATTTAAAACATGCTATTTAACACATTTTCTGACATGATGCTTTGGCTAGCGTAGACATGGCCAATATACTTTACAAACTTAAGTTAATTTATCCACATTTCTCCTCAGAAGCTTTATGTTCCTATTTTATAGTTGCCGAAACTGAGGCAAAGAGCAGATACATGGCTTGCCCTTGCATAAGAGGCTCCTAGAGGGATGGCACAGAGCTGGCTCTGAGCCTGTTAGGGAAGCTTACACTAATGAAAGTATTCCTTGGTGCAGTTTTACTGTCTCTTTTCACCAATGTTTGCAAAAGTCTTTATTGTGCTTAAAATGACTTAGTGAATTAATCTTCCCTGACTCTTTAGATTTGTCTTCCCTAGGAAAAAAGGTGTGTTCTTACCTTGTGTCATCTAGCATGTGGTACTAACATGAAGTAAAATCCTAGTGAAGACAAGGCAGTTTGCAGTTTCAACATGGGTTAGAACATCAATCTAAACTCTGCAAATGTGTGAAAACTCCAACTACTTTGTCTTCACTAGGATTTTGCCTTGTGTTAGTTGCCATCTGTTAGCAACACAAGGTAAGAACACATCTTTTAGCAAAGATGCATCCATAGTCAAGTCATTTGGCATGTAGATGAATACAAGGTAAATACTGTCCCTATTTTGCTCTGAAAAAGGATTTTAGATTTGGTGGTTAGCTTAAAGTCAGGATGTTTGGATAGCATTATGCCTACCTCACGTGCAATGCCTATGAAAGCTCCTGCCGGAGCAGCATATCTTCCGATCTAAATCTAATCAAACTACAACGCTCCTGTGATTATAGGTGCAGACTGCATTATTCCCATCTTACAAATGGAAGCACTGAAAAAGAGAGGTTAAATACGTTGCCCAAGGTCACAGAGGGAATCAGCATCAGAGCCAGGATATTGCTAAACAGCTCCTGTGTCCTTGGCTTAGCCGACCAGGTCACACTTTACTCTGCACAGCTGAAACCTTCATTCATTAAGCTCCTTAGAAAATAATCTTTTCCAGCTCCATTTTACCTGAAAAGCTTAGAGTGAATATTCTTTTAAAACTGAGAAAAGATAGATAGAGGTTTAAATTTACCATGACCTTAGAATTGTTTATCATCACTCCCCCCATATAAATCTATTTTTCCTCTGTTTATTCCTATTCTTTTTATAGTGAGTTATAATGTGCCTTTTAAGTGGAATTTTATGTTACTTTTTATATTTAGAGTGACAAACTAAATGGAATAGTTGCAGTATACAGACTAATTTTCCTGATAAGAATAGGAAGCAATTGTTACCAAGCATAGACAGACATGGTTAGACTGAGTCAGTTTCCTAAATCTTAACTTTATTTCAATAGTCAAAACCTAAAACCAAATCAAAGATGCATAAATATTGGAAGTTTATTTACCATACAAGTGATTTGCATATCCAACCATTATAGAAATAACAAGGCTGGATTAGCTACACTGATTTGGTGAGAATTTCTTAAAAGGTAATTTATTTAAAAAAATAAACAAATAAAAAAGCATCCCAGTGTATTTTTTAGTAGAGTCCAGGAATCCTAGAGCAGGTCATCCCTTGTTCATTCTTCCAATCAAGAACATACAGTATAGCGAGAAGCAGGGATTATCAAGCTGTTATTTCCAGAAGAGCTGCCTAGGATATGTCAGTGCAGCATGTGGCCAATATATGAAAATGTGAAAAACAGGCCCCCCCTTACCATTAGAAATTGAAAGTTTACCTTTTCTAGGCAGGCCTAAATTTGGCCTCGTTAAAGTTCATGGCATAAGGATTTAGCCTTATTGAAAATAACAGTGAATTTGCTAGAAACATTTAGAATTTATATCTTGCAAACTGCGTGCTCTAAGGTTTTCATACATTCTCAAACTGATTAATAGGTGGAAGTCCAAAAAATGTTTAGCAGTAATCTTCAGTGTGCCAGTGATATGTATACTCCCTAGAGTTAACCGTCATCTATACAGTTAATCTGGAAGTGACCCATTAAAACAGCGCACATCTGTTGTCAGGTCAAACTCAAGGCTCTAATTATGCTAGCTGCATTCACCTTCATGCAAACTGTTTTTCCATTTATAAATGATTGATTTATGGGAGTGTGGATTGATCTGTAATCTCAAGTAGAAAGCATTGTGGAAATGAGAAATATTTAAATGAGTGGCTTTCTTCTCTCTGTATCCCTATTCAACCTACAAGTGACTGAAGGGGAATAACAGCAGCACCATGATAAATATTCCAGAAAAGAGAAGTGTTAAATGACGTGAGTTGAGTTCACCATAATAGGCACCATTTTAGTGCGATGTGATACTGTGTTCCCCAACCTGTGGATCACAGTTCTTTCATGGGAAATTTAAAGGTGATCTAGCAAAGAAGATGGTCAGAGTAGGGGCGATTTGCTGGACACAGAGCTAAGTGCTGGCAGATTCCCATCTTTGTGTCACTATTTTATCACACAGTGCTCTGAAGATAGGAATTTTTTATCTCTTTTAATAAACTAAACAGTCAGATGGAACTCCGTCAGCTTTCAGTCTGAACAGCCGATACCTCAACAGGGGCAGTAAAGGCTTGATTCTGTAATGATATGTTTATTTGCAATATACTATTCAGCCATTTACAAACATGTAAGTGAAACATGTTCCACTCTGAATTGGAAGGAAGGGTAGGTGGAATATACAGGCACTTGTTTAAAGAGCCAAGCAGAAATTATTATAATTTTTGTCCTGTTGTTTCCTTATTTCCCTGGCCAGGACAGTCCTCTCTACCGCGATCTTCCAAACTGGGATTCAGTCTGAATCTCTTTAGTTAGGATATGTCTAAGTGCTCCAGTTTATCCAATAATGTGAGAGTCCCCCCTCTTCCCAGTCATGTTCAAGGCTCAGTTGTGTGTCTGTGCATCGGCTTACCTGCACCTTTTCTTTCTCACCTTGACACTTCCATTCTCTTTCTATCCTCATTCACACATATGTTGCCTGGATGGTACTGCTGGTCTGTCACTTAAGAGCCACAGTGAATAGCTCCCATAATGGTGCATTAGGGAATTGTACCTGCCTGTTTAACTTTCACTTTAAGCAAATCACTTAATGTAAACTTATTTTAAATATGCTCCTACAGTATAAATATCACAATACTCTATATAAATAAAGATCATTAGCAGGAATCTGGTCTTATTCTTCTATAGCTCTTAAAATTAATTGATTGTGCATAAGACTTTCCAGAAGAAGGCATTTGTTGAGGCACTTGTTAAATAACTTTAGGGAAACTGCTCCAGTACTAGATATGTACAAATGGGACTGAGATTTGGGTTTTTATTTTATTTTATTTGTGGATCAGTTTACTTATTTACTGCTAAGATATTACTTTTAAAAGGTGAAATATGTAACTTTGTTGAGAAAAATTAAGTTTTAAAGATCTAAAATAATTATATAGTTACTGTATATGAAGACTTAAAAAATACATATTTGGAAGAGGCAGATGGTCTAGTGCAGGGGTGGGCAAACTATGGCCCATGGGCCAGATCCGGCCCCTCTACCATTTCTGTCCGGCCCGCCATGATACCCGGCAATTGAGGAAATTAATAGAATCTTCCTCCATGCAGGGGCGTAGCTACAAGAGAGCCGGGATGGGCCACCCACTTTGAAAGCAGGTCAACCCAAGCTCTGCTTAAGCTACCTTTAATTGGAGCTTTTTCGGCCGGTGGCTTCCCGAATTTCCTGCTTCCGGTCACATGGCCAGAAGCAGGAAGTTCGGGAAGTGCTTGACCGCAAGTTGTAAGTAAAAGTTTAGCGTTTGTGTTGTTACAAATTTGACATGTGTTCACAAAATGACTTGCAATAGGAATTGCCTCCTAAGATAAGCTTTGGAGAAACGTGTATTCGGTTGCTTGTTCTTAAGTGCAATTACTTTGTTGTGAAAAGAACATAATGGGGTTTCATTGATCTAGTAGAAAGGTGCGGCCCGCGGTGACTTACCAAAATTAGTGGAGTGACCCCTCTGCAAAATTTATTGCCCACCCCTGGTCTAGTGGTTTAAGACACAGCCTTGAGTCAGGAGAGTTGGGTTTTAATTCAGGTTCTAACACTGATTCTGTGTGTGACCTTTGTGAAATCATTTAATCTTTCCATGCTTCAGTTATCTACCTCCAAAATCAGGTTAATATTTAATATTAATATAATATTTCACATACCTAATTTACTGAAGTTTTCTGAGGCATAGTCCATTAATATTTGTAAAGCTCTTTGAGATCCTCAGACAGAAGACGCTATACAAATGCCAACCATTTTAAAGCATATATTACATTTCAGTTGCAAAAACAAAATACTGAAAATTAGTTCTTTTCTTACTCATCATGTTCTGACACAGGATACTTCTTTCCCTTTCAAAATTATCAAAAATACTTAAGAGTACAAGGAGCACTTTCCTGTTTTAATTGTTCTGAGTAGCTAAGGCATCAAAAGTTTTGATACCTTTCACCAAAGGGGTACTGTATGTAAGAGAGTGTGCGATGCTTTCTTGGGGTGCCCAAAGCAATAAGCCAGTGTTTCCCCTCTGCCTCAGCAAGATGGAGTTTTACTGAAGCTTTAACTCTGTGTCATTTCCCTGCTACTCCAATCTTTCCACCTTATCAGCAAACTCCTCAAGACTCTGCCAGTCTTAACCTTGCTTTCAAGGTAAGTTTCAGTGAATCCCAGTTCCCCAAGCCCCCAGGCAGTGTGTTCCTCTGCAGCATCCAGCCCCTGTCACTGGATACCCACACAAGTATCAAGTCTGCTTTTTCAAAAGAGACAGAATACACACCAGCCTGTTGGCTCAACCGAGATTGCACATCTCACTTTAATATAACAACACTGAGATGACTTTGTGGCAAAACTAAGTTTATTAATAATGAAATAAAGTGATCCAAAGCAGAGATAGTAGAAACAGAAAATGGTTATAACCAAAACCAAATTAAACATGCTTTCTAGTGTCTAAAACATAACAAATTACAATCCTGATCTCAGGCAGTTTCTCACCTACAGTCAGTTCTCAGCATCCTCAACCCACATGGTTGGGGAAACCACCTTTCACACATTCCAAGAGTGCTGGCTCCTTTTGCGCCTTGAATGATGGATAACGAAGGAATCCCTCTTCTTCCCTTTTATACGCCAGAAAAACTGTGAGATGTATTCTTAGAAAAGTTATCCCAGACAGTTCCTTTCCTCTGCCGCTTGTTGTTCATAATGCAGGCCCCGACCTTTTCTTCCTCCTCTTGCCGATTTGCTTTAACAAGTGGCTTGATCACTTTGTTTACCTTAGATGCAAATGTACCTTTATTGTCCTTTGCCTTGTAATCAAGCCAAGCTATTTTCTCATCCGTTAGCTTGAACCAAGCAGACAGGTAATTCACATTCCTTTTTGTAGGGCAGACCTGTTTATCAATTGCCTCCATAATATATTTCCAGCATCATAGAATCATAGAGCTGGAAGGAATCTTGAGAGGTCATCTAGTCCAGTCCCCGGCACTCATGGCAGGACTTAGTAATATCTAGACCATCCCTGCCAGGTGTTTGTCTAACCTGATCTTAAAAATCTTGAATGATGGAAATTCCACAACCTCCTGAAGCAATTTATTCCAGTGATTAACCACCCTGACAGTTAGGAAGTGTTTCCTAATGTCCAACGTAAACCTCCCTTGCTGCAGTGGCACCCAGAACTGGACACACTACTCCAGTTGAGGTCTAATCAGAGTAGAGCGGAAGAATTACTACTCATGTCTTACTTACAACACTTTTGCTAATACATCCCAGAATCATGTTAGCTTTTTTTGCAACAGCATTACACTGTTGACTCATATTTAGCTTGTGATCCACTATGACGCCCAGATCCCGTCCTGCAGTACTCTTTCCTAGGCAGTCATTTCCCATTTTGTACGTGTGCAACTGATTGTTCCTTCCTAAGTGGAATACTTTGCATTTGTCATATTGAATTTCATCCTATTTACCTGAGACCAATTCTCCAGTTTGTCCATATCATTCTGAACTATAATCCTATCCTCCAAAGCACATGCAACCCCTCCCAGCTTGGTATCATCTGCAAACTTAATAAGTGTACTCTCTATGCCATTATCTAAATCACTGATGAAAATATTGAACAGAACCTGACCCAGAACTGATCCCTGTGGAGCCCCACTCGTTATGCCCTTCCAGCATGACTGTGAACCTTTGATAACTACTCTCTGGGAACGGTTTTCTAACCAGTTTTGCACCCACCTTATAATAGCTCCATCTAGTTTGTATTTCCCTAGTTTGTTTAAGAGAAGGTGATGCGGGACAGTATCAAAAGCCTTACTAAAGTCAAGATATACCACATCTACTGTCTCCCCCCCATCCACAAAGCTTGTTACCCTGTCAAAGAAAGCTATCGGGTTGGTTTGACATGATTTGTTCTTGACAAATCCATGCTGACTGTTACTTGTTACCCTATTATCTTCTAGATGTTTGCAAATTGATTGTTTAATTATTTTCTCCATTATCTTTCCAGGTACAGAAGTTAAGCTGATTGGTCTGTAATTCTTCGGGTTGTCCTTATTTCCCTTTTTGTAGATGGCCATTATATTTGCCCTTTTCCAATCTTCTGGAATCTCTCCTATCTTCCAAGATTTTTCAAAGATAATCCCTAATGGCTCAGATATCTCCTCAGTCAGCTCCTTGGGTATTCTAGGATGCATTTCATCAGGCCCTTGTGACTTGAAGACATCTAACTTGTCTAAGTAATTTGTAACTTGTTCTATCCCTATTTTAGCTTCTGATCTTGCCCCATTTTCAATGGCATTCACTATGTTAGATGTCCAATTGCTACCAACCTTCTTGGTGAGAACTGAAACAAAGAAGTCATTTAGCACCCCTGCCATTTCCGCATTTTCTGTTATTGTTGTGTGTCCCGCTCTTCCCCCCATTGAGTAACGGGCCTACCCTGTCCTTGGTCTTCCTCTTGCTTCTAATTTATTTGTAGAATGTTTTCTTGTTACCCTTTATGTCTCTAGCTAGTTTAATCTCGTTTTGTGCCTTGGCCGTTCTAATTTTGTCCCTGCATATTTGTGTTGTTTGTTTATATTCATCCTGTGTAATTTGACCTGGTTTCCACTTTTTGTAGGTCTCTTTTTTGACTTTTAGATCACTTAAGATCTCCTGGTTAAATCAGGGTGGTTTCTTGCCATACTTCCTATCTTTCTTATGCAGTGGGATAGTTTGTTCTTGTGCCCTTAATGATGTCTCTGAAAAACTGCCAACTGTCTTCAGTTGTTTTTCCTTTTAGACTTGCTTCCCATGGGATCTTATCTGCCAACTCCCTGAGTTTGCTAAAGTCTGCCTTCTTGAAATCCATTGTCTTTATTTTGCTGTTCTCCCTCCTACCATTCCTTAGAATCATGAACTCTATCATTTTGTGATCACTTTCCACTTTCAAATTCTCAACCAGCTCCTCCCTGTTTGTCAAAATCAAATCTAAAACAGCCTCTCCCCTAGTAGTTTTCTCCACCTTCTGAAATAAAATAATTGTCTCCAGTACTTTCCAAGAACTTGTTGGATAGTCTTTGTCTTGCTGTGTTATTTTCCCAATAGATATCTGTGTAGTTGAAGTCCCCCATCACCACCAAGTCCTGTGCTCTGGATTATTTTGTTAGTTGTTTAAAAAAAGCCTCATCCACCTCTTTCCTGGTTTGGTAGTCTGTAGTAGACCCCTACCATGATATCACCCTTGTCTTTTACCCCTTTTATCCTTACCCAGAGACTTTCAACATTTCTGTCTTCTATTTCCATCTTAACCTCAGTCCAAGTGTATACATTTTTTAATATAGAAGGCAACACCTCCTCCCTTTATTCCCTGCCTGCCCCTCCTGAGCAAGCTGTACCCTTCTATACCAATATTCCAGTCATGCGTATTATCCCACCAAGTCTCTGTAATGCCAACTATGTCATAGTTGTGTTTATTTACTAGCATCTCAAGTTCTTCCTGTTTATTCCCCATACTTCTCACGTTCATATACAATCATCTAAGAAACTGATTTGATTCCCCCCCCCAGTTTTGTCCTGTCTCTTCCCCTACACCTGCTATAACAGCTCATGTTCCCCCCAAATTCCAGCCCTTCTCCCAGGTCTTTTTGACTTAACTGTGGGCTTTGGTCACCCACCCTCTTCAAACCTAGTTTAAAGCCCTCCTCACTAGTCTGTATCCAAATATGCTCTTCTCCTTCCTCAATAGGTGGACCCCATCTCTGCTTAGCAGTCCTTCTTTATGGAACAGCATCCTATGGTCAAGGAAGCCGAAGCCCTCCTGGCGACACCATCTTTGCAGCCAGGCATTTACTTCCAGGCTGCATCTGTCTCTGCCTAGGCCCCACCCTTGACTAGAAGGATCAAAGAGAACAGCACCTGCACTCCCAACTCCCTCGCTCCCAGAGCCCTGTAGTCACTTTTGATCTGCTGAGGGTCATACCCCACAGTATCATTTGTGCCCATCCATATACAGCTCTTTATATACAACCTGTACAAATATCACACAGTGATATTTGACCACCATGTCACCAGGGTTCATGTGACACCTCACAAGACATTGTTTGGCTAAGTATTCTGACAACAATGTGTTGGGTGTAGTGAGTTTGTCAGAACTTTCTTGTTACATAACAGTGTGCCCTTTGGCAGTTGGCATAGAGGGGCTCTTAGGTTCACAGAAGGATGTAGTAGATACAAGAAGGTAACACCTCATAACTATTTTTCTACCTTGCATCACTCTGTAATCTAAAATTATTTCAGTGGAGGAAAATCATTTATAAAGTACAGGTCTTTTTTGGGAGGAAGGGCAGGGAAAGGGAGGAGTTTAATTTAATCTGGACTTCTCTAGGAGTATTGTCCTCCCAGCCACGTGTTAACTAGGTTCGGGAACATGTTTTAGTTGCAGTTTGCAGTTAAAACATTCAGCGCTCAGGGCCATGCTAACCACTAGATTAAACCAGGCTCATGCCTGGGCTCTGCTTCTGGTATCACAGTGGGTCTGGGATCTTCATCATGCACAACCTAGAGAGCCTCCTCCAAGAGGCTGCCAAACTGGTACCACCATTCCAAAAGGATATTTCCCTGATCTGGCTGTGAGAAACTTTAGGGAGGCTAGGGAAGTAGGCTTCAGCTGATACTGCAGTTCACATGGGGGGGGGTAGGATGTAGCAGCAGAAGTGCCACCCTATCCCATGAAGTAGCAAGTCCTGTGTGGAGGAGAGCACACCCTGATACAGAGAGCCTTAGCAGGTAGGGAGGAAACTGCCACCTCCTCCTGGAGCAGAAGGACCAAAGAAGAATGTAGTGGGCTACTGTCATCCTTGCAGAGAGTTCTTGTGTCAAAGCATCATGCAGGATCCCAGTGAGAGGCAGGGCCACAGAGGTCTGTGTAGTAATGTGTCAGTGGCCCAGATTATTTTATTATATTCTGAGAGAGGTACTGGCATTCTGACTCAGACTACTAACTGGGCCAGTATAAACAGGCACTATTGCAGTAAACTGCATCTTATTGCACATGCAATTTTCCTATAATTAGAATAATAGGTCTTAAAGGTCTCAGCTCTAGTCACAAAAAAAGGAAAAAATAGATGATTGTGTCGTTTTTGTGGACAAGAAATAATATTTGCCAAAAGGTTTGATTTAATCCGTATTTTTATATAATGTTTAATTGACAAGAAAACAAGTGAAGACAAATTTAAATATTTGCATCTATAACCTTGTCACAGAGCTTGTGTAATCATTCATCATCATTATCTTCTACTTTTTCAGCCAGTAGACTTCATAGGAAAGCAAGCACTGAAGCAGATTAAAGAAAAGGGGCTTAAACGGCGACTGGTATATCTCACCTTGGAAACAGCTAACGTTGATCCAGAGGGAAATGAAAGTGTATGGCATAATGGCAGAGTAAGTACTATACATCATATTACAAGAAACTAAAATTCATCCTCTAGGACCGGAATCCCACTTGGTGTTTCAGGTTACTTTTACTGAAACAGGATAGTTGGGAGCAGTGATATAATTTTTTAATTTCCATGTATCCTGGCAGGTACTAATTGTACACAAGAGTTTGAAATACCATAGAGACCATAAATTAGAAATGGAAAAAACCTACAGTATTAGATCACCCATTCTATCCTCTTGCAAGTACAGGATTCTCCTTACAGTATATTTCAAAATTACTTGCATAAAAGAAAAGAACAAAACCACAAACCGAAGTTTAGGGTTCCGGGCCATCAATGGTTAATAAAAATATTAAGCATTAATATATACATTTAAATAGCATTTGTTTCAGATGGAATCTTAATCAAATGTAATAGGAATTCAGCATCCTGCTGGTGATTTTTCCAGTGCTTCTTTACGAGTAAGAAATTCCCAATTTATCTGATAGCACCAAAAATGCAGAATGTTATAAACTGTGTGATACTAATGAAACACTGAATATTTGACTGTAGTTGTTAGAGATACAAAAATATTTAAAATATTCAAAAATAGTGTAAGGGTTTTTTTAAAAGTAGAACTTAGTATGTTGCAAAACCCATTGAGTGTTGGAAATAAGGATAAATGTTTTTTGTTTTTTTCAGGTTATTGGCAACACCACATCTGGAAATTACAGCTACAGTACCCAGCAGGGTTTGGCTTTTGCATATGTCCCCACAGAACTCAGCAAAGTTGGACAGAAACTGGAAGTTGAACTACTAGGAAAAAATTATTCAGCAACTATTGTAGAGGAACCACTGGTTCTGACTGAACAAACAAGAACACGTCTTCAGAAAAAGGGTGGGAGTGCCAAGGTGTAAACACAGAGGGCATTTGCAGTAAATTCTCCAATATCAAATGGTTTGATTTACAACCATGAGATATAAAGGAGTCAAACTATTCCAGTTCCCTAATCATCAAGGGCAATATTCTCATTTGCCCTACATATCCCTGCAGGGGATTAAGGAGATTTAAATTGGCCCCTTGATTCCTTGAGTGGACTGCTCACATAGTTGATCTGAGCACAGCAGGAGGAGAGCAGGCTCCTCTAAACAGATGCTCCCTCCTCCTCGCAATGCTTGGGGGCAGGAAGTGGGTAAAGAATGAACAGAGCGATTACTCAGCTTCTACACACTCTACCAGAAGAGGTGAGCTGGTGCACAAGGGGAAGTAGTCTGATATTAGTATGGGCCAATAGCAAATTACTTCCCCTCTTTCAGAGTCACATTTCTTTCCCTGGTTTTCTCCTGGGGCAGTGCAGTCACACATTGCCTTTTCCCTGTAGCCTTGGCAGTCACAGCCTTGTCCTCAAAGGAATAGTTACTTAGTTCCACATGGACACGTTCTATACAAAACTGAAGTTGTTCCTGAACATCAGCTTTAGAAATGCTTTTTTTTTTTTCTTTTTAAAAGCGAACTGAATAGATACTATTATTTTCTCCATCTATGCTATTCTGGAAGAACTTTTGATGGAAGATAGAAATTCAGTCCTTCCTAATCAAGAAATTCTAGGAAGGCCACTCTTCCTATTGATTGAGTATTTTGCCATGAATCAGCTAGTAGATTATATGCAGCATTATTCAAAATGCACAATATTACTGCTCAATTTCTGGACACAATCAAAATCTGTTAAATCATGCACTCATTTTTGCTTAGCTCTTCCTTTCTCTGCTAAAAATTAAGTAGCAATGATGACAATGTATTGTCATATACAAGTAATAAGTGAATATATGTATTTAAACTGTGGTATTTCATTCACTGTTAAGTTTTTGATCATCCAGTTAAGCAAGATTTTGGATATTATAGGAGGACATAAACAATGGAAACATTAAATTATTATAATAAAATTGTTAATTCCATAAAATATTGAAATCTACTGAGACACAACATTATCATAATAATGCCACCCTAAAAAAACTTTTAAAATCTAGAATATTTGTTCAGATAGCACTCATTATTAAGCTGTTGATACTCCTTTTCAAAGATCATTGAAATAGAAAAAGTCCCCCAAAGTGCATAGCCTTCCAAAGGAATTGGTATATCTAAGCCTTCAGCAAAGAAGCAGAAGATAAATAGAATATGCCAGTAGAAACACTGTTTGAATAATGAGCACCTACCTTTCCCAAAGATTTAATGCAAGTTGACATTACATTTTGCAGTTTGGAATATCCTTTTACAAAGCAGGTCAGACTAAAGTATCAGATCTGACAGGCTTGCACATAGTGCTATCTTGAGTGAGAAATCCATTTGGAAATTATTCTCTGTTATATTTTAATAAGTGAGTTAGGCCCATTTTGCTGAACCAATCAGGGATGTTGTTTTTCCTAAAGGTGACATTATTTGTAACTGAGCACTTTGTGTATGTTACTTTGCCACTTTATTTTCCCCTGGTCATTAAAGAAAACTAGAATACAAAACAAAGCACTATGATTTTATTTAGAACAAAGGGGGAAAAATTCTTAGGAACATAGTTTCTAATTTCCGTATTTCTCAAGAACATGCAAATTCACTATTCATTGATATGCTGAAATATAGAGTACAGTAATTACTTTGAGGCTCACACGTCTTCCTAATATGCTGCAGTACACAGAAACATTTGTCAAACAATTGTGGAAGTCACCTCTGCTTGCATAGAACCTCTGCTTCAGTGGCTTAAAGAAACAGTGCAGACCCTGGACTGTTTCTGCTCTGCATGCTGACCCATGTAAGTCAGTGTCTTATAATCAATTATGTGAAAGGCTGTTGATAGTGTTTAACATGGAACAAAACAAGAGGAGGAACTCACTAATTTTGGTAGCTGGCATCACTTATCTAGATATGTGGTGGTGTATTATCTTGTGGTGACAGGATGTGACAAGAGGGCATGAATGGGAACACTGTATCTGAAACACATTTGCTTCATAACACATAATCCAAGCAGATTAATAACTAGTCAAACAATCATATATAGGTGGAAAGACTGGAAAAGCTTTTTGCACCCCTATTCCTAGAAATGCCAGCATTTCAACTTAAGAAGGATAGAAAATGTGTAATGATGTAAAACAGACAAGAATTGGAGGGGCAAGGATGCTTTAGAAATACCCAATTAAATATCCTGCATATGAAAAGATAGGCATTTTTGAGAGAGAGACTTTGCAAAAATATATTACATGTCATTTACCTATTTTTACCAATGCTAATGTCCAGAGAGACCCTTTTGGACATTACTTATAGATCTAAATTATTGTATTCAGCTCTTGTATATCAGGATGTGATGTGCCTTAGAATTACTTAATACAGAGTAAGAATATGGATTCCATAATTCTGTCCATCAGCATAATGATTTCATTAACATGGATCTCAGAGCACTATCTGTATTATATGGTATCTATGCCTAAAACCAGCTTGACTAGAAGGACACAGAAAATATATGTTGCCCCAAAATTGCCCTCAGCACTGCCATTTCCAGTTCTTGATGTCTGTGGTCTTGGAGAAGATTCTCTGATCTTGACGATATTTTCTCCAGATCTTTCAAGTGGAAATAGAACTAGCAGGTTACCGACAGAAGCACTATCCAGCCCTTGACTGTGAAAAACAAATTGTTTGCTATGTACATTTTACTGAATTTAATTTGATGTTCAAACTTCTGTATTATCAGATGACTCAGGCAAGAAAGCAGAGACTTCTGGAGGAGTGGGAGAAATCATTAACAATTTTAGAGACTCTCCTAATGGAGGATATTTATTCAGATACATCTGAGGGAAGAGAAAATAGTGGTGACCTTTTGAAAAGAGACCAGATGGCAGAGGTATTATGAATTCTTTATATGTAAGGTATGTATTTTCAACACCACTTACACAAGTTCAAAAGAATTAATTGGAATGAAGAAGAGATCTTTGCAGTGGGTAAACCTTGCAAATAATGAGGACATTAAACAGGTTAGTAA
Source organism: Mesoclemmys tuberculata (assembly GCA_007922155.1). Lineage (NCBI taxonomy): Eukaryota > Metazoa > Chordata > Testudines > Chelidae > Mesoclemmys > Mesoclemmys tuberculata. The sequence goes on from ML675629.1 coordinate 39,103,448, forward strand.
GATATGGCTAACTCAGCAATGCAATGGTAGTTGCCACCAAGGTCTGAAATAAAGATGAGGGCAGACTGAAGTTAGACATTCACAGGCTTTTTTTATAGTGTGGACCACATTTTAACAAAGAAAAAGTCTTGCAGATGCTTCTACTCTCATTCATGGTCAAATACTGCTGTGGCAACTTACAGCATTACCAGAAAAAGTAATATTAGGAAACTATTGTTGCCCTTTTTTCCAGCACCGGTGTTCTAGTCTGAAACTAATGGCTCCCCTCTGCCGAGCGCTAGCAGACATCTGAGGCCTTTCAGATCAACTTTCCAGTGTAACTTTTTAATTTTCACATCAGTCCTGAAACAAAGGTGGCCAAACAGCATGCAGGCAATCCCTTCTTCCAGAAATCTCAGCCCAGCACTAATGTCTGGTTCCCAGAGAGCATTGCTACTTCAAGAATTGGCTCTAACCAGTGACTCAAGCAGAAAACAAACACCCTGGATGCTTGCATAGAACGCTCACCAGCAGCCACTGCTTCCACACAAAACCTGCATAACAAAAACTAACAACACAGCACATCTTCCCAAGACCGAACATTTCCTTACATAAGAAAAAGAAATTGTGACTATGTAAAACAGTGCCACCTGGCACAACAGTATTTATATAATGCAAGTTTAATCACACCGTCTAAATTTGCTGTTAAATTAATCTCTTCTCTTCTGTTCATTCCTCTCTCTTTTCTTTTTTGCCGGAACCTCCTCTGCCCTGAACATGACCTGACAGCTACCTAGTCCTCTTCTCTTCCTGCCCTGGACTGGCTATCTGATTTTTTTTTCTTCAGGACACTTCTCTCCTTTTCCTCTTGTTGCCTTGTTTGAAGCTGCTTATACAGGCCTCCAGCCTCTGCCAGCAGGTCTGTATAAGCAGCTGGAAGCAATGCAGCCAGCCAGCACTATGTGCCCAGCTACCCATCATGGCCCACCAGTAGTCCACAGACCACACTTGGGAAACCAGAGAGAGAAATCTGAACATGCTAATAAAGATATATTGCCTTAAACTGACTTCTTCAAATCACTATAAATCAGGGATCTTTCAACTACACAGAAAGATGCTAGCCATGGAAGGAGACTGACAAAGTATTTGACCCTAACAGCAATATCTCTTCTTAAACTTCCTGATAACATTTTAGTGCATTTTTTGTCTGTCAGTGTCAGTGTCACTGTATTTTTATGCAACTGGAGCTGTACTCACACTGCTTATTGTCATACATAAATACATTAACAATATGGTGTCAAAAGATATTACTATAATTTTCAAACCACAAGGAAATACCTTGGGATTTGGATACATGCATTCTGAAAACTTTGTACACCTGGCCAATGGGACCTTATTCAGAGGAGCAGTAGTTTGGTTTTTACAGAGGTTTGCTGGTCAAGGAGGAAGAAAATTGGGCTAGAGTCTGTCAAACTCAATTTTCTTCTTAGTTTTACTGATGAATTTTATTTTTAAATATGGATTTTCCTCTCATCTGTTACCCACTGGCTGTACAGGCTTGGGAGTATACACATGCACGATTTCAGCTAATTGTCAAACACATGATTGTTTGATCCTTAAATGGAAACTGAAATTCATATAAATTCCTGAACAAATGATAAATTAAGCAAAGGTTGCAGCTGTTTCTGCTCTTTTGCAGCATCCACAACGTTGGCTTTTACATCAAGATGATAATTTGGTAAATAAAGTCAGCAGCAGTTTATGATATTTACTCAGGTTGACTGAGAAGATTTTCTTGCTTGAAAAAAAAGCTCTGTTGACATAGCTGTTATTTCTGCTGCTGGGTTGCTTCACTTCCCACATATTAACAGTTATGAGTAATACGTTACAGCAATGAAACTGGCTGAGCTGCCTTCATTTTGATAATGGACACAGCATTAAAAAAGGGTCCAGCTACCCCATGCAGGGATTATATCGTGCCACATTTAAAAGAGAATTCTGCCATTTACTTCCCTGGAGATAAAACCTCTTTGAAACACAACCTTGAAAACAGTTTGTTGCTGTTGCTTAAAATGGATTATGATTTGACCCACATTTTTATCTTTTTACTATTGTATTACATATATATTAAAAGTATTAAATAGAAAGAGAGAGTCCACACAAATCAGTAACTTCTTTAAACCTTCCACTAAAAAAATAAAAGGTAAAAAACATATCAAACCAAATATACTTCTCTTTCTTTCCCTAATAACACCGTAGGCTTCATCTGTATATCTATCTATCTACATTGCCAGTGTGCCCATTACTGTAGTGCTAAGGTTTTATCTACATAAATAAAGACATCCCTACAGCCAATTCGATTGAATTAATAGTTTTAGAATATAGAAACATGGAATCAGCAACCAACAAGACTGTTATAGTTCCTTACGCAAAAGAGGAAACCAGGAGAGAGATACCACAGTGTAAACCCAGCAATGAACAGTTGTGAACCCAGTGTGACAAAGGGGAGATTATTATGGAGAGACTCGTTCTACTTCAGTGAGGAAAATGTGAGGTAATCCAAGAAAGATATTTCTTTAAATTGTCAGAAATGTTGAAAGACTTTCCATTAAAGAGTGAAGGAGCAGAATCTTTTGTGTATGTTGATTAAAAAGAAAACTTGTGCATAGCCCTGCGGGCAAGGAAAGAGCGGTAGAAATAACAACAGGCAACGGTATGTAGCAACCTACTCTCAAATGAGGAAGAAACAGCAATAACAAATAAGGGATAAATCCCAAATGCATTATGAAGTGGTATTCTGAGCAGATGCTTAATATAGCGTATCTACCTCTGGCAGACACCTGAGATTTCAATCTCTTTTTCAACTCCAAAATACTTTGTGTCTGTAGTTCCAAAACGGTGGTTGATAGAAAGCTGGTGGTCAATAGAAAAATGCTGGACACACAGGCCCAGATCCTCCGAAGAATTTAGGCACTTAATTCCTTTTTAAATCAATGGGAGTTAGGTGCCTGAATATCTTTGAGGATCTGGGCCATAGTGATGGCTCTCTTCCTTCTTTCCAACTGCTACATCACATTTAAAGAAGCTAAAAAGTTGCATTAAGTACTTTCTTCATATTTCTTTTCGGTGAAAGCAAAGTAGCAGCCACGGGGATGTTATTTGTTCGCAAATGGGAAGAGAGGTCGTCCACCCACTCATGAATGGGAAGGGAATTAGTCAAGGAATAATCTCTCTATTAAGATGCACTATGAAAATATTTGAGAACTCACGTTTTATTTGCATCATGAATGTTGTCAAAGTGTAACAGGGGACAAAGTGCCTCATACATCTCTGTCATAACTCCTTGAAGGGTTATGCACTGTTTCTCCTCATCACTTTTTAATGGAAAATCTTTTATCGTTTCTGGAAATTTGACGAAATACTTGTCTCACACTTTTGGACATTGGAATGGAAATTTTCCCTCCATCTCAATCTCTGTTCTGTCACATTGGTTGCACATTGGTTACTTTCTGCATTTCTCCCAATTTCTAACAGTAGTTTACAGTTGCCCACTTTGTATGTGAAGAGAGTCTGCTAGCATGATGGTTCTGTATAGAGATCTGTAGCGATCTTTTTCTTTTTGATTTGTTCTCCCCAGAGATTAGCATGTTGGGTGCTTTTTAATTTTGAAGCTAATTATTTTAGCATCACTCAGTTTCAAGTGGGATTGTTTGTCTGTTGGTCTGGAAGATAGTGGATTGCAGCCTGGGCTGCCGGGGAGTGATGTAGTTAAATGGATTATTGTGATGGGGTAGTCTGCCCTTAAAGGCAGTAGGGTCTAGTGGTTAGCCCACCCTGACACTTGGTATGGCTCTTTAAGGATTTGAAATGTCCAATAGAAACATATGAAGACCTAAAAGGGGGATAGATAGAGGAAGAGGTCCCAAGAAGGTGTAATGGTTGCAAAAAAGACAGCTTTGGTTCTGTAAGGGCTTGGGACCAAGAACTTGGCAGAGTAGGTGAGGCTAGGCTCACCTTTTCCCCAACTAATCAGGTCTAAACTGGGGGAAGAGGAGCAGCATAAAGGCTGCCTCCTGCCTCAGAACAGGGTAGGGCTGGAGTGTCAGTTGGGCTGGGGCTGGATGGGAAGACTGTACAAGCTGAGCTGCTCTTTGTGGGGAGATGAAAGATATAATGGAGAATACTGAAACCAGACTAGAAAACTATGCAGGAGATAGCAGAGAGGAAGACTGGTCACAGGTTAGGAAAAAGAGAAGGATGGACATACCAGAGCTAGAAGAAGCAACAGCAGGCAGAAAGACTGAAAAGATTAAAGAAAAAAATCTCTTATAATAATGAAATCACTAGTCAAGGATGTGAAGATAGGGGATATAAACCCTCTGAAAGTGGTACAGTGGATTAAAAAAGTCCTGGAGATATAGAAAGAGCTAGAAAACTACTAAGAGGAGGTCTATTAAATGCAAAAGCAAGGAACAAGAGGGGAAACTTAAAGATTAAAATGCTGGGAAAACTGAAAATGAGCTGCCAACTGCCTAAGTATGTGACAGAGATAAGAAACATTGTATATCTATCAAAATAATGGAAGAAGTAAAGCAAGGCATAGGGGATGATAAGATACTATGTGTTAAGTGACCAAGCAGCAAGAGAGGAAGGGAAAGGAAGTCATCCACAGCTGTTCTAGTTGGATTTAAAGGAGAAACATTTCCAGATAGGGTAACAATAGGATATCAGATTTTTCAGACAAATCCATATGTCCCACCTTTGATCAGGTTCTATAGATGCCAAAGGTTTGGGCATGTGGCAAATATATGTAAAGGGAAAATTAGATGCAGTCAATGTAGAGGGCACTCCTGTAACATTTGTGTGGAAGGGTCAGAATTAAAGCAACTGTGAAGGAAAGCACAGTGCAGCATATGGAGGTTGCACAACAGCAAAGCAAGTAAGAGAAATGCAAAAACCAAAAGTTAAAATAGCATATCATATGCAGAAGCTACTGGAAGATAATCTAAGACCAAAAGGGGAAGAGGAAATGAAACTAAGTAGGGAGTGAGAGATAAACACACAACAGAATAAATCAAAGAATATAATGAGTGATGCTGGGAAAATAGAAAAAGACATGTATACACAAAAAGATTGAAGTAATAAACTGCATATCACAGATGGGGGAAAAAAACAGAGCAAATGAAAATTATAATTAAAGCAGCAGAAAAATACCTACAGGTTAGCAATTTATCAATAGAATGATGCCATGCTGTTTTAAATGAAGGAAATACTGAAGGATAAATAGAACAATACTAACTATTTACTGTTGGAATGCTCATAGCCTAATAGCACATGGACAGAGACTAAAGAAAAATATCCTTGATAAGGCTCCTAACCTGGTATTGCATACAAGAAACATGGTTAATAGGAAAACTTGATTTCAGAATCCCAGGATGTGGCATTTATAGGCAAAACAGAGAAGTAGGAAGGTGATAGGGAGTATGTACATTCATTAAGGAAAACTTAAATTATCTTGAAACTGATGTGAAGAAACTAAATATAAAGTACAATACTAATGAGATCCCAATGCAAAATAAATCTGCATTTTTGAGAATATATAACACATATAACCCCTGTGGAAAACCAAAGATTAAGGATTTGACAGAGATAGTTGAAGATGCACAGGCTCATATATTATAGGTGGAGACCTCAACTTCCATAACTTCTTATGGGGAAGTGGAAAAAATTATAAGAACAGCAAATGTCTAGAACAATTCATTGATGAAAATAATTTAGTAATACTGAGTGAGGGTACATCCACTAAGTTTAATGCAGCCAATGGAAATCTCTTCCGCCTAGAACTGGGAATTGTATCCCAAATGCAGCTGGAAAATCTACAACAAGGAGGGAGTGGGAAAGGATCACTTCCCTGTACAGAGTATATCACAGTAAAGACAGTGTTGGGGATGGAGAAAGGCCTCCTATTTGGAATATAAAAAAGCAAAGTGGGATCTGTTTAAAAACAAAGTAGTGAAAATATTGATGAACAATGCACAGTATAAGTGATGACACTGCGGAGTCTGGTGGCCATAAGGGAATCATGATGACAGCAAAGTTAGCTATACTCAAGTTTTCAAGTCACCCTATGGGTAGAAACAATGTACCATGGTGGAATGAGGAGTGTAAAAAGCAATTAAAGAAAGGAATACACGATATAAGAAAGTGAAAAATACAACAAATTGTGTGGACTTGATGAAATATAAAAGAAACAAGGCAACTGCATAGAGGGCTATTAAAAAGGCAAAAGCAAGCAAACTGAAGAGAGTACTGAGGGAAAAATGCCACCCATCTGCCTCAACAACTGGGGGAACTTGATGAGACAAGCAGTGAAACCTGGGGGACAGTCCCAGTGTAACCCGTCCGTGCCCAGGGTAGCCCACTGATAATGCCAGGGTCAGGGCAGGCTGTAAAAGGAGAGCAGATTCTCCCAGCACCGGTGGGTGACACTGCAGTCAGACTTCCCAGCCAGCCACAAACAGTGCTTCTGATTCCCCCACACTGGTTATCAAGAAGCCACTGTACAAATACACACAGCCCCCTTTACTGCATTTCAGTCTCTGGCTCCCAGACTGACACTAGGTCCAGTAAAGAGACCAGTTATTTAAACTCTATGCTCTTTACTAAAAGATTCCCTCTGATCCCAAAGGACCAGCCACAGTCCCAGATCACTATAAGTTTGGATCTTACCCAAAATACCACGCTGCCAGCCAATCCTTTAGTAACTAAAACTAAAGGTTTATTAATAAAAGAAAAACAAACAATAAGAGAAGTGTTAAAGGCTTAAAGCAATCAGATCATACAAACGATTTAAAAGTCCATATACATCAGGTTTCTAGAACAATTGTGGAGTTGCAGGCTTGTATAGTCCCTCTGGTGTACATCCAGTAACTGGATGGGTCTAAGTCCTTCAGTTCAGTTGCAAAGTGTGTTGATCCAGAGGTGTGTCCGCAGCTGGACAGGAACGAGGAACAAGACAAAGACGAAGACAAAGACAAAGACAAAATGGTTTCTGTGGTTTGATCTTATATACCCTCTGTTATTGGCCATGTGGCTTGTGGAACTTTACAGGAACCAAAAGGAGTCCATAGTCACATGGGCCAATCCTGGTAACTCTTCAGGTATGCCTTTAGTTTCTTCCTAGGCCTTTGGCTTCTGTAAAGGTCTTGATGGGCCTTTAAGCGGGCTATTGTCCTGCGGAATCTTTGTCTGGGGTGTGTCTTCTACAGCACAGTTTGAAATACAAGGATATCAAAGATCCCCATAACTTTCTTCACATATATCACACATGAACACAAATATTATCTTCTTACTCAGCACATTATAACCTTTCTAACAGCACCTGACATGGTATATCTCACATGAATTACTATGTTGTTGACATACTGATGTCAAATAACACAAATGCCCCCCCCATCCAGTCCGCATGACACCCAGCAACAAGGGGGAGAGAGACTTGCTAAGGGATACTAGGTACCTCTCCCCCCAGGAGTTTTATGGCACCCATTGGCTAACTAAGGAGTGGGGGAAGAGTGATGATTGGCCATTATTCCCCAGCTCCCAGGATATAACTCAGTGCAGGGGCCATATGGAGCCTCTTTCAGCTCTATTCCAGCAGCTGATTCCTACCCACCCAAACTAGAACAGGAATCCGGCCAGAGAGATACTGCGGGTTTAGCTAATCACTCATTTGGGGGGGGTCAGGAAGGATTTTTTTTCTCTCATGGGCCAATTGGAAGAGGACCAGGGAGGTTTTTTGCCTTTGTTGCAGCACAGCCTTCAAGACACAGTGGTTAAGTAGGAATGCACTTAGTACGTAACTGAGGTACTTGGGTTGAGTTGTTTATTCGTTGCAACCTGTGGCTAGTTTCCAGTATGGTTAAAAGAATACAATGAATGGTTCCCAGAGGTAAAAGACTTGGGATTTTGGTCATTGCCCATGAGCTAGGGGGAGACCTTATGGCCTTCACAAGCTGAGGTTGTGGGCCAAGGTCCTCTCTCTTCTGCACCCTATGTCCCCATTGTGTGTGTAGGCTGAGGAAACCTTATCCTGAGTTATGGTTTATATAGTAAGGAGCCCTGTACCCCTCACATTGAAACAAATTAAATGCCAGGTATAGGAGAGTAGTGCCCCTACTATTAAACCTTATTAAAGTTTAATAAAAGCTGCAGCCTGGCACTTAATTCCATGCATGTGTCTGTCCTCATTTTGCTGCTGTGTTCACATCAATAAATAAAGATACTAAAACATCAAAAAGCAAAAACTGCACCAGGCAAGGATGGTATATGCCATGAAATGCTAAAACATCTGAATGAAGCAAATTTAAAAATACTGCTAAAAGTATACAACAGTATATGGGGAAAAGAGTGAGCTACCGAAGGAGTGGAAATGTGTTTGTAGTTGCAGAATGGAAACCAGGTAAGCTATGAACAAGACCTGATTCATACAGACCTATTGCCCTTACATTATATATGGGTAAAGTCATGGAGAGAATGGTGTCTGAAAAATTAACAATGTATCTAGGGACAAATGGACTTACAGACAATGTGCAAAGTGAATTCATGAGGGGAAGAAATGCAGCTGATCATATAGTAAGAATAGAAGGAGAAGCACAAAAATGTTTGAGAAATAAAGAATATAAGATGGTAGCTTTCCTGGATATGGAAGAAGCATATAATACACTATGGAGAGAAAGCTTATTGCATAAATTTGGGGCTGATGCGGTTACACCATAAGGAGCTCATTCATCTGCACATCTACTAATGTAACGTATGCTATGTACATTGGCCAAACTGGACTATCACTACACAAAAGAATAAATGGACACAAATCAGACATAAAAATTGGGAACATCCGTAAACCGGTCAGAGAGCACTTCAATCTCTCAGGACACTCTGTAGTTGACTTGAAGATTGACATATTTCTATAAAAAAACTTCAAAAACAGACTTCAGAAGAAACTGCAGAGCTAGAACTGATCTGCAAACTTGACACAATCAGACAGGGGCTGAATAGGGACTTGGAATGGTTATCTCATTACAAGATATGGAATGGTTATCTCATTACAAGAAGTATAGGTGGAAAATCACCCCTGATGTAAATGTGGAACTACATAATGAAGTTAAAAGGGGAAAAGGAGAGGTAAATGTATTAAATACTGCAAATTGATATATATGGCATAAATGGGGCAACCATTTCTAAATATTTATGGATGGGACACTTGGAATAAAGAAATCCATTAGACTATCAAATTTTGTAGTCATTATGATGGCCTCTTAGCAAGAATAATGTTACCATTATATTAGAGATTAGATGTGGGCCCTACTTCCATTGTGATCTCGTCCGATTTACTATCGACTATTGGCAATCAAAAAAGAGTCTTCAGAGAGCAGAAATGATATAATTAAGGAAATACTGGCACAGATGGGAATAGCCATGGAAATAGCATGGATCCCGTCACATGTTGGAATAGTAGGGAAAGAGGTGGCAGACAATGTAGCAAAAAATGCTGTAACATGAAAAAATTGACATAAAGATCCTCTAAGTAAGCAGGAGTTTAAAAATTTAATGAAAATGAACTATGAAGCAAGGGACAGGAAGCAAGGACAAAAGAAACAAGGGAGGAAAGATTTCATAAAACATACCTTAGAATTGAAAATGCTGATACACTACAAGAACCTGAGACAGAGAGTGAGATAACTCTACTCTGCAAACTTGCAAGAGGCTAGCTTAAACAGCAACTTGGCCTTAATTAAAAAACACAAAGATGGGCTGTGTGAGACATGCAAGGGCAACAAAAAAAGCTAATCACATCCTCTAGGAGTGTAAAGAGTGCAACATTGACATGGGATTTTATATAACCAGGCACCTAAAAATGACAAATTTTACACTAAAATACCTAGTAAGAACATGGAGAAGACCATAAAGAAAGCAATCTTAATTTAAAAACACTGGGAAAAGAGAAGGACAGTAACTATATATAATAAAATCCAGCAGCTGGTGGTTATAGACTCAGAATGTGAGTCTGCTACACCATAAAATACAAGAACAGGGCAAACACTGGCTGAGGAGCTGCCCTGCTGAATTTTCTAACTGGCAGCCCAGTTTGAAATGCTGCTTTAGCTGAAATAAACTGGGAAAAGACATACAGCTGGGTACATAATGAACCCCAGCTCTAAGAAGAGGGCTGAGAGGTGCTCCTGCTGGAAGGAGAAGATCATTACCCTCAGGCAAGTGGCCTCAGACACGAGCTAGTTAAGGATAGCATGGAGCTTGAAGCCTGATTAAAGGAAAGGACTGAGCTGAGCTAAGAAAGAAGCTAGTGGGGGCATTAAAGCTGGCTAAACTTAATTTCAGCTCTAGAGGGGAAAAACTAAAGAACCTGATTAACAGAACCCAGACATTTACTTCTTTTTATGACTATTGTTAATAAATCAGGCACTTAGAAGAGGGGGCTCTTTGTTAAAGAAATTTTGTCTGGATTGTTTGTAACCCAGCTGAAGAGAAGAGGGGCAGAGCCCACCTGCCATGCCTAACTGAAGGGGGGGGCTCTAGATGACCTCCTTGCCATCACAATTATATTTTCAGTTTCCTTTAGTTCTTTGATCAGTGAGTGCTTTGTGGTGAATACGCATGCTGCTTTGGTTGAGCTGACACAAGATATTGAATGTTCTTTTATGTATGTTGATTGATTCCCTCTCTTGATCATCCCAACTCTTCTCTGCAGCTAGTATTCAATAAATTCATATGTATCCAAAATACCTTACTGAAGCATACATGTAGATTCTATTGATGTTTTTGTCCCAGTTAATGTAGTTGTATATTATATTTGAGCCTCAGATATTGCTCCTATGTACTAAAGTTGGATTATGTTGTCATATAGTTTTATTGGTGAACTGTATTTATCCATTGGTTTATTAAGGGTGTGAAAGGTCCAAAGAGCTTTACTTCTGATCCTTCTGTAGCCAGTAGGAAGTACAGTACTCTGCTACTTTTGTTGTTATTTTTATTATTATTGTTGTTAGAATACACACTGAACTGTACATTTCTATCTCTAAGTTTCTAATTCATTTTGGTGGTTTTTGGCTTTTTAATATTTTTGGTATACAGGTTGATTTATAAAGCTAAGAGTTAGCAGTTTGCTTCTAGTAATTGCAGGTTCCTTTGGAATCCATTTTGTGTGGGTAATAGCCCATCCCCACAGAGCAGGTATTTTATGTCTCGGGGTTTTTGGAGGAGGTCCCAGGTTTGAGGAATAGGGTAGACATCCCTGTCTCATTCCTCTTTCTTGTTTGAAGGCCTGTCTTTGCATATGTTTTATTTGAAGCCTATGTTGGTGAACTGGTATAGACATTTTTCATGTTTTCCAACCAGTTTTGCTTTTGTAGCAGTGTAAAGTTCAGACCTAAGTGCCAAACTGAGTCAAAATATTTTGAAAAATCTGCAAGGCAGACCACTATTTTTCATTGTCAGGTACCTTTTACTTGGATTTGTTCACTACTGTGTTTAAATAATTATATAATCTGGCCACATGATTTCTTCAGCCTGGGTTTATGGGCTTTCTTTCAGTTTCTGTATTGACATTAGTGTCTACTACTACTGGTATATCTATACCCCCCTATATCTATATATATCCCCACTGTTTTTATGAGAATGTCAGTTTGCTCCCTTTAGGGTGACCAGATGTCTGGATTTTATAGGGACTGTCCCGATTTTGGGGGCTTTGTCTCATGTAGGTGCCTCTTCCCCCTCTTCCCCCCCCCACCCGATCCTGAATTTTCACACTTGCTATCTGGTCACCCTAGCTCCCTTTGAGCTTTTCAAGTTGGATTTCTTTGTATATATATTTTTGAAGTTTCTGTGCAGACTTTACTCTTCTGGATTCCTAGATTTTGTTTATATTTGTGGAGTTTGATTCTTTTTCATGTATAATTTTTGCCTGATATTTATTTGTAGGTTTTTCTGATATTTGTTTCGATCAATTTTTGTTTGTGCGTTTCTTCTTCATATAATCAGATTTGATTTGAAATATCTCAGTGTTTCATGCCACACATTGCATAGATTTTCTGTGTATTTTTGATGGGAGGAATCCTTTACTTTCTCTTGGTGTGGGTTGTTTTTTTTTTTTTTTTTTTTTGACAGTCCTGATCAAAAAACTTTTTCTTGTTTTCCCCCTTTTTCTAGGCAACAGTTCTGGTCACTGGTTGTGAGAGGTGGGATTGCTTTGAGATTCTGTTCAGGGTCTGTAGTTTTTTCATGGTGACATTGATGTCCATGTTTGTGTAGGGATGTATCTCTAGAGTTCCAGGATGGCCTTCCATGGTCAGAATTCTCCTGCGTCCCCATAAGCTTCTCCAGTGGTCTATGCCTGTTGGGTGGACAGATTGGCAGCACTGGCAGTCTGTCAGGAGAAGGCACTCCCTTGAATTTGATCTCTGCCTGCTTTGCCTGTGGGACATGAGGTGGGCCTGCTGGCGTCATGCCTCTGCCCCCCCAGGCCATCAGGGCAGAGTTCCTGTGGGCCGTGTCCGCTGACTCCTTAGCTACCTTTGAGGAGCAGTGGGCGCTGTCTCTGTCTCTGCCCCATGTCCCCTTCAGGGGCCCCCCTTGAGCCCTCTGACCCTCACACCTGTTCCCCTTTTCTCATTTGCTGCACGTCCCCCAACATCAGCGGGGTCCAGGGCCCAGTAGCTCCTCCCCTTAAGCTGGAGGAGGGGCTTTTAGCCCTGAACCCAAACAGACCCGCCCTCAGAGCCCGCTCGTTCCTTAGGCTGGCGCCAGGCCGGGGGACGCAGCAGACCCTGGGCCCCCCTGCGCTGTGTGGGGGCGGGCCGTGGGCGGGCCGGCCGGCCCTAGCAAGCCCGTTGCCCTGGGCAGGGGCGGGGCTTGTGCTGGGGGCGGGGCGCCCGCCTGCGGCCAGTTCCTGGTTGAGGCGCGGGCCGGGCGGGAGGCGGCAGCGATGCTGAGGCGAGCGGGACGCGGGCCGGGCTCAGCGCGGCTCCCGCTGCTCCTGTGCTGGCTGCGCCTGTGCCTGGCCGGCGGCGCGGCGCCCCCGCACCTGGTGGTGGTGCTGGCGGATGACCTGGGCTGGCACGACGTGGGCTGGCACGACTCCCGCATCCGCACCCCGCAGCTGGACGCGCTGGGGGCGGGCGGGGTGCGGCTGGAGCGCTACTACACGCAGCCCCTGTGCACCCCGTCCCGCAGCCAGCTGCTCACCGGCAGGTACCAGGTAGGGCAGCGGCTCCGGCGCCGCCGGGGCAGCCCCCGGGCCGGGTGGGGTGGGCGGGAGCGGCTGCCCTGAGCTGGCGGTGGGTGCCTCGGGCTTGTCCCGGGCTGCGCTGCTGGAGCGGGAGGGCCCCGCCTTGGTGCGCAGCCTGGGGCTGGGGACTTGGAGCCTCTCCCGACTCCTCCCCAGGCTCAGCCGGCTGCTCTGGGCTCGCCTAGCCGTGCCTTCCCCAGCCCCAGGGGTGACGCTTTCAAAAACGAAGCCCCATTGATTCTAGGGTCCCATTTTACAGAGTATTCGGGGCCCTAAAGATGCAGGGAGGCTTCTGAGGGGATCTGGAAAGGCCTTCGTCACTTTTCCGACCCTGGACTTTGGGCTCGTTAAAAAGCATGTGAGCCCTTCTGGAAATGTGACCTCAAAGTCTCTGAAGACATTAGCTAAACCCCACACAGAACTATTGGAAAAGATTATGTTTAAAATCCCAGTACAGAGGAAGAAAGCCTACACTCCTGTGAGGGTTTGTTACTTTTTAGTAAAGAGAGCAGATAGTGACAGATGTAGAATCATTTGGGTGGGAGAGACCTCTAGTGGGTTTTTTTAGTGTCTCTCTCTGCATGGTGGCAGGTTGTATTATTGCCTACTCTTGGCAGATGTGTGTCTAGCCTAGTGGTGCAGATTTCCAGTGGTGGGGATGCCCAATCAAAAGAACTTAACTTTTTGCTTGTCAGCAAGATCACACCATAGTAGGTTCCCATGTGAAGAATATTCCCCAAGCAAAAGTCTTTAACTGTAAAAGATCTGAACTTCCCAGGTTGTATAAAACTTGTGTAGAATCATAGAATATTCGAGTCGGAAGAGACCTCAGGAAGTCATCTAGTCCAACCCCCTACTCAAAGCAGTACTATCCTCAGCTAAATAATAAATAAACATAAATATACATTTTTTATACCTTGTTAGAGCAGGATTCAAAGAAATGTTTGTCAGAATTACTCCTCCTTTCAAATATCTAATTTAGTAAAGTTTTTATACAACGCTCATCACTGTAGAAGTTGTGCTTTTGAAACTCTAAAAGAAACATAAAGTTCTTATAGTGCAAATAGTTGATTTAGGCCTTGTCTACACTATACTTAGGCTGGCAAAAGTTTTGTCACTTAGGGATGTGAAAAAACATCTTCCTGAGTAACAAATTTTGCCAGCCTAAGTGCTTGTGTCGACAGCACTGTGTTGGTGGGAGATGCTTTCCTGCCTACAAAGCTAACGCCGCTTGTTTAGGTGGTTTTATTATGGTGGCGGGAGTTCTCTTGTCTAGGTATATCTGTAGAAGCCGGGTCACACATGTTGATTTAACTTTCTATAAAATGTCAGAAATCGGCTACTCCATCTGTGTCCTAGATCCAACCTGACAAATTTTAAAAATAAATAAAAAAGTCTTCTTAAATGCACCCTTAGACTTTATACTCAGGTCATAATGAGTACCCTATATTTGAAAATCTTCTTTCTTCTTCTATCCCTGACTCTTCAGACTTTGTGGATCAGTTCATAGCTTGACTCAAAATATAAAGCCACATTCTGATCACTCAAATACACTAGACCAAATTCACCTACATGGAAAAAAGTTTCATGGAACACACAGAAACATGAAAATAGCCATGCAGGATTAGAGTGGTGGTCTATCTTGTCCAGTCTTCTGTCTGCAGCTTCATAGGAAGATGTAAGAAACCCTGCAGTAGGAAGTTATAAAACAACCTGTCTGTAAAGAAAGTTTCTTTTAATCCCCAGTAGTTAGAGGTTGTTTTATGCATTGAAGAATGAAGGTTTGTATCCCTTCCAAAGCTTGTTATTTTTTAGAATGGTTACTGTTATAATTCTGGAGAGCCACATTATCCATGGAAAATCCAAATTTCTTTTTAAATCAAGCTTAGCCCTTGATCTCAGTGGTATCTTGTGGCAATGAACTGCACAAAGAAATTATGCAAAAAGTCACTTCCTTTAATCATTTTTTATATTTGTTCCTTTTCAGTTTAATTGAATGTCGCCTTGTTCTTTTATTCTGAGAGGTGAATAGAAGTTTCCAGTCTACCTTATATCTACCATTTATTATTTTGTGTATATATCTTGTCTTCTTATTACTCTGGAAGGTAAACAATTCCAATGTCTTATATGGGAATTTTTTCATGCTTCCAAATATTCTCAGTGCCCATCTTTGAACCCCCTCTATCTTTGATGTATCCTCTCTGAGATGGGGTAACTGGAACTGAGCACAGTATTCCATCAGAGGAAGTGAATTGATTTGTATAATATATTTTCTGTACTATTCTTTATCCCATTCCTTATGCATTCTAAGCTTGGTCTATACTAGAGAGTTTTGTCAACAAAAGTCAGCTTTTGTCGACAAAACAGTGCTGGTGTACACACTACAGTCACCTCCCCGCCGACAAAACTGCCCTGTTTTTCTGACCAAAAAACCCTACGTTTATGAGAGGCGTAGGGCTTTTTTCAGCAGAGCTCAGGCAGCACAGTTTCAGTGTAGACACAGTGTCCCCTTAGAGAGGATGGAGGGGCTGTCATACTTGTCTGTTTGACTGTTCTGTGACAGCCTGCTCCCAGCTGTAAGTTGGGATCAGGTAAGCCTCCCAGCTGAGAGTTAGGATCAGAAGGGACAAGGGTGACGGCCGCTGGGCTCCAAGCTGGGGCGTGGAAGACTGCCGCCCCCCCCTCCCTCCCCCAGTCGGGATGTGGTGGCTGCTGCCCTGCTGGGAGCCCAGGATGCTGGCAAGCTGCTGACGGCTGCTGTCAGGCTCCCAGTTGTGAGCTGAGGTGTGGGCAAGCCATGGGATGCTGCCGCCTTGGCTGTGAGCCTGAGACTCGAGGTGGTGGCTGCCGTCCCGGGCACCTGCCACCCAGCGAGCCTGGAAACAGGCTGTTGGAGCCCGCTTTTGGCTCAGAGCCATGATCAGGCAGGACATGAGACTGCAGCTGGCTCCTGGGAGTGAGGGCAAGGAGATGTCCCTGCGTGCTGCCCTGGCTGGGACTGGGAGTGGGGGTGGAAGTGGGAGCTCACGGGGCACCTGCGAGTTTCATGCAGTATTGGGGAAAGGAAGGGCTGACACTTGTATATTCTATCTGAAGTTTGGACAAAAGTATGATGTTTTCAGGTCCAACCATACTAGTGACCAAAAGTCACTTATCTGGCTCTTCAGTACCTTACATGAAAATTGTTGGTATATTCAGTCCAGTTCCTCATGAATAGGTGAGTGTCATGAAGGACACCATTACAATTAGCAGCCTTTTTAGTAAGCCAAACAGAGTTTAACAATTGAATCAGCATGGGGAAGAAACGTCTCACCTTGGAATCACTCTCTTCAAATTATGTGGTGGTGTAGCCATGTTGGTCCCAGGATATTAGAAAGATAAGGTGGGTGAGGTAATCTTTTATTGGACCAGCTTCTGCTGGTGACAGACTCAAGCTTACACAGAGCTCTTCTTCAGCTCTGGGAAATGTTTCAGTACTGTAATGAGGAGGTTGAAAGAAGGAAAGATTACAGAACTCCACTAACTACAGAATCTGTCTAATAGATTCTCAACTTTATTTTTTAAATCAATGTGAAAAAATGATAATGATGTTATAACACTCCAGCTGTGAACCATGTAAATAAAGTTCAAGTTTTTAAAGGACATTCTAGCAAAATTGGACCACAATTTTCAATTTTCTTTCAGCTAAGTAACAAGTTTATACGTGAGGCTAAGCTTTCTTTAGGTTACAAATGAGGGTCAAAGTTCTGACTTTGAAAGTTCTCCAGTGGTAGATCAATTAGTAAGAAACTATTGATTTTAAACAAATTTTCTTAGAATGTTCATCTTTTGGTTTTGAACCGATTCTAGACTAGGAAACATATTACTTAAAATTATTATAGCTGATATCTTGCCTCTGTTGAAACCAATTGAAGTTTCATAATTGACTTCCATTATGGTCAGGATTTTACACTATATGGTATGGAATAGTCTGACTATTCCTAAAGTATCACCATACTGATTTTTGGTTGGCTACAGAAACATATGTGCTGTCTTTACTACTGATGGCTAGACATGGTGCAATTGTAACCCAACAGTAGTACAAATTATCTAGTGTATTAGGAAGAAAGTAGGGTTTTTTTAATGTGATCCTTGTGCATACTGTCTAAAGTACTTCCAGAGTTTCCTAGCAAATGCTTTATGTAAGATGGAACCATGAGACTCCTGACTCATTTTATGATATGATATATACAATACTTTTATTGAATACATTGCCATCATGCTATAACTAATGTCTGCATTGGGTTTATTTTTCCAAGATCCATACAGGTTTACAACACCAAATTATTTGGCCTTGCCAGCCCAGCTGTGTCCCACTGGATGAGAAACTCCTGCCTGAACTGCTGAAGGAAGCAGGATATGTTACCCACATGGTAGGGAAGTGGCATCTAGGCATGTACAAGAAAGAGTGCCTTCCAACTCGCAGAGGATTTGATACTTATTTTGGTAATGGCCAGGTTTACTACTTTAGGGGAAAAAAGTACTTTTACTAACCATAATGAAAGATAACTTTGAGGTTTTTGTTCTTAAAAAAAATTAACATAAAGTCAGTAAAACAGGGTTTTAACTATGGTTTCAATACATGATACCAAAATACAGTTCTCTAATTTAGCAGACTGTACTTGAAAGATAAATGTTGATATCCAAAAGCCTATAGTTGAAAATGTCTGATTTTTTTTTAAACCCACAGAAGCAAATATATTTATATTTTAAGCTCTGCATTTAACTTGTTCCACTGTGCTCAGTTACTCCATGAGTTGCCTGAGTATGCTCTTAGAGGAAGCTTTAAACTGAATTTCTCTAGTTTCTATGTGTAGGTAAGACCTTTAACATCACTGTAATTGGTATATTGCATTTTTTAATAACATCATCTTAATTAAAAAAAGCAATAAGCATTTTACCAGCCTATTGGTCATTTTTATATTTTTCTAAATACAATATCTATTTATTGAATTCATTAGGCAGTCAGATATTGTCATGATAAAGGTGATACAGGAACCTAGATAAAATTTCATTTGAAAAAAAAAACCTGTTAAAGGAACTTCAATGTTGCGGGTCAAGCACTCAAAGGCACTGCCGTGATTAGAATACCTGTGTAACATTAATTTGACCAAAATTGTTAAGTGTCTTATTAATTTTGGATGCCTAGTATGAGAGGGAAGTAATTATTTTTCAGAGCACTTAGCACTGTATATGTTCAAACTGTGACTCCAACTGACTTTGTTTACATCTGTGAACGTTCAATGCTTCTGCAGATCTGGTCCCATGTGTCTCAGGCTGGGCACTGAGAGAGCTAGTGGCCCACTGTGAACTTTTAAGTGATCTCACCCAAAATCACCAGATGCTCTTTCGAAAACAAACACAACTCCACAATTTATTTCTTTGTTTGAAGAGTATATTTTTAATGTTTCCTTTAAAGAGCACTTTTGCGTATTTCTTTGACATCCTCTGCATCTGTGGAATTTTGTGCACATGTACAGTATTATATATATCTGGAAGTTGTTTGGCTAGCCCTTCAGTTCTTTGATTTTGGGAGGAGGTTCATTAGGTTTTAGATGGAGGTGTGCTATCAGAAGAAGTGTTTTTAGTCATGTTCCTGGATTTTGAAACAGATTCTTCCCCACACTGAGCTCAAATTTGGTAGCCTTCAGGGTATACTTCCCAAGGTCCACTTCTTATTCTGGAGAATTTTTGGGTGGTAAAGTTGGGATTGATTTAGTGATGAGGTTGTGAAGGGTTTTTGAGGCAATTTCATTACTTCCAGTCAATGGGAGTTAAAGCTGCTCGGTACTTGGCAAGACTGGATCCTTGATGGAAGCAAAATTTGTAGGAGAGCCTTATTTTTATAGTTTCCTTTCTTAAGATCAATCACTTACTCTATAAAGAATGATTTGTTTCTTTTACCAGTTGGTGTCAGTAGCAGATCAGAAATCACCACACAGTTCATGTGGAATGGATCTGTTACCATTCTATAAATGTAAACAGTATGATAACTCCAGTGCTTATTTTACATATTTAGATATAAGTATTCTCTACTAACAACTTTTGGTTATGGTTTTGTAAACTGTATTTATCATCCTTAACTACAGGCTTAGAACATGTGCATCATTTTAACACTAATATCTTTGATTTATAGGCATGCCAATTTACATGTAAATTATTTAACTGTTCTTAATTTTTCTGGGTTTTGTATAATTTTTCTGGATTTTTTGCTTTATCTTTTCAAATAAATACAAGATGAGAAATGTTAAGGAATGTTGGACTGATTAGCTGTGTTTTTTAAATAAGTCTGAAGGTGCAATTTTTCAAAAGGCACAAAGGGCAGTTTGGTACTCACCTCCCATTGTGCCTTTTGAAAGTCTTCTCCTGATGTATTAGTTCATATATAATAAATTATATGTTGGGCTGTTCACTTTGTCACCTTTTTCCTGTTCTAGGTTATCTTCTGGGAAGTGAAGATTATTATTCCCATGAGCGTTGTGTGTTCATCAGTGCAAAGAATGCAACACGTTGTGCTCTTGATTTTCGAGATGGTGAAGAAGTTGCAGCTGGATTTGGAAACATATACTCCACTAACATATTTACAAAAAGAGCTGTAGATCTTATAGCCAGCCATAAAACTGATAAGGTACAATAGACAGCTTGCTTTTTTGATAAGTTATTTTACATGTTTCTAATATTAATGCTCATGCAATATTAATCTGTAAGACTTGAGTTTGCTTTGTGCTGCATTTATGACAACCCTCACTGTCTTCATCAGAGTAGCTGGCCTTGTGATGCTTTCTGACAGGAACGAAGACCTACACTAAACTTACAGGAAACTGATCTAAATAGGACATGCTCTCTTATGAGTGCAGGTTTTACAAAACAAAGATTGATCAACTAGAAAATAGGCCCAGAAAAACAAAGTGCACTTAATTAAAAAGTTCAGCAAACAGAAAAGGATAGGACTGCCTTGATACTTCATTATTCAAAGCCCTTACATTATATAACTTAATGTACATAATAGTTTAAAAGATTTCTACAGGAGATGCACAGTGTAGGATAGGGCTAGATGTAAATGAGGAAGATCTTAATTGTCAAGTGGAAAAATGATTAACATTGCTTTACTTCATATAATGTTTACTTTATATAATGTTCAAACTCACAAGCCAGGAATGCTTCCCTCAATACAATCAACTTCCTTGTTAAGATGCAGTGTCCTAAATGTAAAATATCTTAACCTATATTATAAAAAGCAAAACTAAAATACTTAATTTAAAGGTCTCAGAGAAAAATCTAGAATCTAGCCTTCCTTCCTGTAATATAAAGACCTTAGACCATGGCACAATAAACTTTTGTATTAAACACTGCTGTCATGTTTTTAAAAACAACCCTCAAAACTAACACTTTTTTGTTATTAAATCTCACAAGAAGATAGTACAAATGAACTATCTTGCTTTGGGCAAGAACACTTAGCATGCTAGTCTGGGGGACTATTTGATGTATTTGCAACAAATGCATTCTTTTTTTTTTTACTGCAGTCTAACATCTTACAATATTAACTTGTATATGCATGTACTAAAAGGGAAACTGCTTTCAGAAGTGAAGGCATGACAATTTTCTTAAGTGAAATGTGTTAAAGGCTGAATTTTTTTGGCAAAACTTCAGCTAAAGCAGGTCAGCTGTTTCCAAGAATGAGTCTAGGGGAACAATGTATTAGTGCTTTAAAAAAAAAATCTGGTGTCTTTTTATTGAGGAACTTCAGTGGCACAATGCTTGACATTTGGCAGAAGGGGGTGGACTTTGTCAGGGAAGTGCCTTTTGCCATTCTTGTGAAAATTCACCCAAGTTTTGGTCAAGTTATAAACTCTTGAAAAATCACAGTTCAGACATACTCAGTAGAGACTTGCTGGAGCTTTGCAGCTACATTGAATGCAAAAGTCTATCCACAATAGACATGCTCAAGCCTGGGTTGAGCAGGACAGTCCCTGCAATGGTAGCTGAGTCACCAGAACGAAGAGCAGGGAGCCTGTTCTGTCTGTGATGAGACTGGGATTGTCTGGGCAAGAAGACTGGGAGATAGGGAGAGAAATGGGGAGAAAGAAGAGACTAGGAGCCAGTGTGTATGTGATGCGGGGGGAAGAGGGAGGAGAAGAGTGGGGCGGGCTGGAAAGGAGACTGGGGACCAGGGGGTGGAAATGGCTCATGTGGCAGAAGTCAGTTTGGTGGATTTAAATGTTCCAATCTGGCTGATGACCCATTTGAGGGTCAATGTAATGCCACATTATGGAATTTGTCATGAGTTGTTGTTTTTTTTTTTTAAATTTAGGAAATTACAAAAAGCTTTATTAAAAGAACTGTAAGATTGCAAAGTCATGCACTATGCCAAAATTAAGGTTGCCTGTGAAACCTTAATTTGGCCCCTCTTGCGTGTGTGCGTTATCATCTTTTATTGTATGATCACATACTATTTTGTTAGTTCACAAAACTTGCACAAAAAATTCACCTTGAGGTAAGTTATTGACAAGCCAAGTTGTATTCTAGCTCAGTGTTTCTCAACCTTTTAAGTAACAAGTACCTCCTGACTTCTGAAAATTTTAATAAGTACCCCCAATACGGAATTTTCAGTGGGATTTTATATTTACAGACTAATGTGAGCCATATGTTGGAGGAAGAGCTGAATATATAAGGCTGTGATATGACAGATGTCAGATCTAGTGTGCGTGGTGTTACCACCTTTACACCCGGTGTGTGTAACTCAAGTATATATCTGGGCTTGAGGTGATGTTAGCCAAAGCTAGGAGGCCACGAGCGGCATGCCAATGCTGGGGAATATAAAGCGCCGCGCCATATTTTTTGCCATAGATTTGAGAGAAGAAGGGGTGAGAGAGAGACAGGGAAGGAGGACGAGTGGGGAGGGGTAACTGGTGAAATTGGGGACTGTCATAGTTGTCCATTTCACTGCTCAGCTAGAGTTTTCTGGGCCCTGGGCTTTGAGGTGGGGAGGGGAGCTGCCACCTGGGCAAGTTACAAGCAGCTGCTGCCTGGCTGCCAACTCAGGAGGTGGGCGACTGCTACCCAATCTGAGCTGGTGCAGAGGAGGCTTCTGCGCTGGCTGGGACCCAGGGATGTGGGCAGGCGGCTGCACCCTGTCTTCGAGCCAGGGCACTGGAGGCCATTCCTGGCTTGGAGCCGGGGCAGGGGTGGTTGCCATCTAGCTGTGAGCCCAGCTCGCAAGACACAGGAGGCTACCACTGGGCTCCCATGCGGGAGCTGGGACCCGGCAGGAAGCTGGGGGCTGCTGCCTGCCTCCCCCAGAAGATAGCAGCTGTCCCCTGCTCCCTAGCTGGGAGCTGTGACTGGGTGGGAAGCGCCCACATTCCCCAGAAGCCGAGGGCTGCCACACGCCTCCCAGCTGGGAGTGGGTGCGAAGTGGGCTGCTGCTGCCTGGCTTCCCCAGAAGTCAGCAGCTGCTGCCCACCTCTCCTTCACTTCATTTTTCCCCAGGCACCCCCTGCCTGTGTCTTGTGTACCCCCAGAGGTATGTGAGACACTGGTTGAAAAACTATGTTCTAGCTAATCGAACCAACTGCAAGAGAACATTTAGCAAAATGAAATGATTGGATTCTGGTTTAAAAATAAAAAACATAAAAGCCCTTTTGCCCATAGTGAATTGAGCTCACAAGGTCCATAGTAGGGATGTAGTAAGAAAAACGCAATGGAGATTTTTGTAACAAGTGACACCACCACT
The DNA here is from genome assembly GCA_007922155.1 of Mesoclemmys tuberculata. Lineage (NCBI taxonomy): Eukaryota > Metazoa > Chordata > Testudines > Chelidae > Mesoclemmys > Mesoclemmys tuberculata. The sequence continues at coordinate 39,126,499 of ML675629.1, forward strand.
AACTAGGATATTTTACACATGAAATGTGATTGTATTTCGTATAATGAATCTGCAATTCAGGCTTTCTACCCAAATCCTGTTTACAAGTTGCTATTTCATGACTTACAGATTTGTGAGACTTCGCTGTAGTAATAAAACAGTATTGTAGGTAGTTTGGTCTTGCTTTTGGGAAGTCAAGCTGAGGGCAGGAAGATGATAAAATCATCTGGCTTTGCTGCCGTTAAAATGAAAATATACACTGATATTTCAGTGCCTTTCATAAAAGCCACGGTTCTGGTAAAGGTTATCTTATGCTTAGAGAAATCAGGAGGAAAACGAAGGACAATTGCTGTATTAATTGGTTGATGTGATTTTTGCATTTGATCCTTGGTACTCTCTCATCTAAGTTGCATACTTGTTTTTTCCCCCCTCCAGCCTCTGTTTCTCTACCTTGCCCTCCAATCTGTCCATGAGCCCCTTCAGGTCCCTGAGGAATACATGAAACAATACACCTTTATCAAAGATGAGAAGAGACGTCACTATGCGGGAATGGTGTCCATTATGGATGAAGCTGTAGGAAATGTCACTGCAGCCCTGAAGAGATACGGACTTTGGGACAACACAGTTTTCATCTTCTCTACTGGTAAGATGTTTAGTCAAATATTCTTCAGGCGATTCATTGAATGTAACATCCAATAAACTGAACAGAGACAAATTAACCACTAAGTGATCCATTTCAGGTTTTAAGTGCAAAGGGTCTATAAAAATAAAAGAAACTTATCCTAAAAGAGAATAGATTTTTCTCTTAAACGTCAATAAACAATTCTGTTAGCCCAGTGACAGGCACTCAGGTGCCCATAGTCCCCCATAAGAAAGTGTATAATTGATTTCCATTAAGCATGAAGTCTTCCCAGTGTTGCAGCACTCTGTGACCAGGGTGTTACCAATATCATAGTACTCTGTCACAACTTGTTTGAGGCGAAACATCTGTTTTTAATTATATAAGCTTTCTGGCTTGATTGAAATATTTCCACTAATGAAAACTGCTTTTATACTTGCTCATGGATTCTTAATCTATCAGATTTGATTGAAAGATCTTCAGGGCAGAAACTGCCTCCTACTGACCCAATCTTGGTTAAAGCTTCTAGGCTGCTACTATAACATTAAAAATATGAATAGAACAGTCTCCCTTACTTCTGACCTGAGTAGAACTGAATTTTGTTGAAATCTGGATAGGATTCAGGGGAATAATGCAATGCCCTGCATCCTTCAAAATGTTTTTCCCTTCTCCCCCCTTTGCAGGTTTGGGAGTGGGAATAGCTCTTCAAAGCGTACAGTAGAGTTTGCACCCAGGTTATACCTAATATGGCTTGCTTGAGGGTGGGGCTGGAATTCCTGAACATCTCACTTTGTGCTCATTAAAATTTAAATTTTTAACAGTTCTGTTTCAAAGCTTTGAGGCCCCTACTTACTGGGATTGTATTCATATTTGAATCCCAGCTCAAATTAGGCTTGACACCTGTATTATGTAAACATCTTTGTTCTGGGAGGAACCCCCGTTTTAAGATGTATTCATATTTGGAACTTAATATAAGCAAAGCTGTATGGAATCTGATACAAATACTTACTGCAGATGGTAAAATTGTAACCTCCATCCATGTGACCCCAGTACATCTATTTTCCGTAAAATTCTTTTAGTAGATTATGAACTAAAACTAAAGACCTCTGAGCTGGAAACATATTAGTGACACTTAATTGATTAAAACTTAGTTTATCTTGTGCTTATAAAATCTAGTATTTCTCATACTGTAACAGTATACTTTTTAATGACTGATATATAAATAATCAACTACAGATATGTTTAGACAAGTGTTGGGCTGTCAGGAGAAGCCCAAGTCACAGTCTTATCCAATGGGACTTGAACTGTATTGAGAATGTAAACTGCCAGAAGTGAAATTTAATTATTGAAACCCAAGGAAACTGGGCCTAGATCAGGCAAATCATAGGACAATTATTCACTTTTTCCAGTCTTCTCACTCCATTTCACATAGCTATTTTCTATAGTAAAACATTGCATGCCTTAAAGGCACAGCTTCCAAAAAAGGTTGAAACTATTAAATATAAAAAACATGAAATCTACTCAGCTTCTTTGTGTAATACTTTAAAAAAAATCTTTAAGTTAGATCTTTGAAAAAAAACATAGGAAAGTGTTTGAAAAGAGAAGCCCAAAGGCCTGAAACTTCGTGTCATATGGGGGACTTTGTGCTGTTGTATCACTGTAACTTTTTAACACAGCTTCAATCTCTGAGGTGCTCCCTATAACTGGGAGTGTAGATGTCTATTTGCAGCTGTAACATGGGTAAAATTAGCTGCCTTAATAGAAGGGGAAAATAGAAGCGCAGAATAAAGAAGGGAGTGAGCTCCCCAAGCAAGGAGGAACTGACTTAAGTGGAATTGTGGCATTGAAACTCCTGCTGCATCCAAAAACTCAGTTTCCACTCTCAACCCTCCCTCAATGCTTTCTCCAATGTAAGGCATGCTCTCCCACACAAATACTAGCCTGCTCAGTCTTTCGTCTTCTGCAGTTTACGATCCCTTTCCTTCCTGATCTTTCTCCCTCTGACTTTCCCTCTGAATTCACACCTTCTCTTCAGACCTCAAAGATGTGACTTCTCAGGGAAGTCAGTCTCATTATCCTCCTTATTGATGGAGTAGGACTTAAGCTATAGACCCTCGTTCCCTCTCCCCTGCCCAGTGCAGTGCAAGGGACAGATCCTCCTATAGCAGTAGGAGTTCCATCCAAGGTGCCTCTTCCCATGCTGCAGAGATTGATTTTACTGACTCATCTCCTAATTTTCTGTAACCTTGACTACTTTGCTCTGAGCTCTTCACAACCTGAAGGATTTAAGTAGCAGCTAGGACAGAGAGTATAATGGAAAATCAACAGTATCTGCAGTTTTAAAAAGCAGGACTCATCCCTTTCCCCCACATAGCAGTTGGACAGCCAGATACCTAAAAATTGGACTTGTTTTGCCACAGCCCTAATGTAATGTGATAACTTGGGGCATTGGCACTGGTGAGGGAGGAGGGAGTCTTACAATGGTGACTATTGCTCTGATGAACACCTACTTTGTCCACAATTGCCATTTAAACTGGAAATTCCTGAAGTCCCTTCTTCAAGGAGGTAAGATCTTGCTTGGTAAGCTCACTGGCTATAATTAAGTAAAAATAGTAAAGCCCACACTTAGCTAGTTGCATATCATTGCTACAGATCCCAACACAAAATTCTGAATTGATACGGTTTGCTAATGTTTTGCTGCTGCTAGCTGAGCTGTTTGGTGTTACTGCTACAAATGTATAGTCTTCCTATGGACTCTAATATAAAGAACACTTTCACTGGATTTCCACTAAATTATTACAGAACTTGATTTAATATTCACTCCCAAATAGAATAGTAGAGAGTTCAATAAAAATTCTTTCTGTTTCTTCCTCTTTCCATATGATAAGGCCCAACCAGAATTCCCTTGAAAACATGCCAGTTGGCAAATGCAATTACTGCATGTTTTAAAAGGATCTTGTAAAATTTGTATAGGGACTCCAGATCCTCTTTAAAGTAGCCTAATGGAAACCTCAGGCCAAAAACGAAGCAATCTAACCATTAATACAGTCTGTCTCGATAAGTACATCACGTAAGTCAACACTTGTGCAATCTTACTGGATTTTCCTAAAGATGAACTTTTTGCACAAGTATATAAGGCAAGAGTAGGCCAGTGAACTACAGTGTTATCCCACATTATTTTATATTGTGAGCGTTTCCACAGTTGCTTTCTGTTAGTCTGAAACCAGAAATAAATGAGCTAAATATTGATTATTTGAGACATGGTTAAAAAAAGTGTCTAGACAATGATGCTGATACATCATGCAGTAAATTTAGTTTTACAGAGAATCATACATACTCTGCTAATGAAATGCATCGTGACAGTGAAATGATAGTGTATGCAAACAAAGCAGATCTTACATATGCAGCAATAACTCTGATAGCCTTGGACATTAAAACATGTAGCTGAAAAGAACAGGACATTGGGCTTACTTCCTTTCAAAAAGTGCAAGGGAGTCTACCTTTCAATAAATTGAAGGGGACCTTCTTTCAAAATCATAAATAAAGGTTGTAATCTCTACCAGTGCAGCAGACATCTATCTCAGTACTCCATGTCTTGTTTGGGAACATAGACCCTTGACTACAGGTTGAACTGAGACGTCCCTGTGTGTAACACGTCATAATATCTTGAATGGAAACTTGCACACTATAGCAAACTAGTTTCATTAAGTTCTGCATAAGTTATTTTCCATTAAAATAGATACTTTATTTAACCTTCAAGTTGGTCATAATTGCCAAAACACAACTATAATGTTCCCTCCCTCCCAGCCTCTCCTTGACCTCTTTAAACTCATATTTTGGAAAATGTTGCAGTATCTGTTAGTTATCACAAGATAGTCTTGTAATATGTAATGTACGGCTTTTCCTTTTAAAACTTAGTTTATGTAGCTAAAAGAGAACCCACATGTTATAAAATCTTTCCATAATGGAGCATGGGATAGACTATTATTTTTCCTCTAAAATGGTCCTATTATTTTACATATGATTAATAAAGTTAAGGGCATAAATTGTGTTGGAATGCTTACTGAGTGTTGCAGGAAAAAAGCTATTTCAAAGCCCTAGCCATACTGCAACTTTTAAAATGTGCTAGGATGGAAAAACAAGTTTAAAATGGCTAACAAGTTTGTGTCCATAGTACAGTTTTTTCAACTGTTGCTTAGCCATGTTTAAACAAAATATTTGTACCCTACTCAGTGCTCAAATTGGGGCTTATGGGTAAGTAAGAAAGGTACTTACAGGATCATAAGGAACATGAAGACATCTTCTCTACCTGCCCATTCCCCAAGAACCAACTGACCTTGAAAATTCTTCTCTGGCCTTCCCCATCCATTTCCCCTTCTTATCTATTATCTCTCGTGTCCTATGAACTCTCCCATTAAATTCTCTTTTGCCAGACTACCTCCTTCCTGACTTCTGCTCCAGATTAGGTTGGGAACTACAGTTTTGGCTTTACATGCTATTGAGTGCTTTTCTCCTGCTTTCTGGAAATAAGGTCCTAAGCATGGGCTCGAAGACCTGTAGATCCATCCTCTTACCTTTTTTCCTAAGGTCTTTGTATAGTCCATAAAAAAAAACTCTTCCATCTTTCTAGGTGGTGAGAGAGAGGTCTTCAGAGAGTACTGCTTTGAGATAGCTTAACATACCAGAAAGGCAGAATGACTCGACCACAGGGGTTCTCAAACTGGGAGTTGGGACCCCGCAATGGGTTGCAATCTTATTTTGGGGGGGGAGACGGGTAGGTCGCGAGCTGTCAGCTCCTGCACATGTTGTGGCTGCAACTGTCAGCCTGTGCATGGCTGACAGCCAGAGACCTTCAGAGCTGGGTGGCTGGAGAGCAGCGGCTGCTGGCTGGGTGCTTTGAAGGCATTGCCACCCACAGCAGCAGTGCAGAAGTAAGAGTGGCATAACTTGGGGGGGAAGGGGAGGATTGTCACTTTAATGGGTGGTTCATCACAACCTGAAATATTTTCAAAGGAGGTCCCTGTGAAAAAAGTTCGAGAACCCCTAGTCTAGCAACTCAGTTTCTGATGCTGTCAGAAGGGTTAATTTTGAATACTGTGCTTTTGGACACAGGTTAGCATGAACCTGATTACTTATGGCATGGACAAACTCTTAAAGGGTTTAAGAACAAAATTAGTCAGCCTTCCTAGAGAATCTTGTAGTGCACAGCAAGGTGTCTGAATTGAGGCTATTTCCAAATATAGAAATACAGTAGCAACACGTATTTTGGTTGAGGGAACTTTCAAGTAAACAGGCTTATTTGATTGTGTGACTCTCTAAGTATTACCCACCTATCTAGAGTTAATTAAACTCATTAAAATATATGCAGATGGTACACTGGGTTATAACACTTGTACTTAATTTAACTGGATGACTCACTGTATGTTCAATATAAACAACCACAGGTGCCTTTATTTGGATTTACATATTTCAGTGCTGACTCTTAATTTATTTGTGTGGGATCTTTCCTTTAGTGAAAAACAGGCCATTTTAAAAGGTTAGGAATAAAATTATATTATGTCACTTTGCAGTAACTATGCGTTACACAGGACATCAGAATTGATTCCCCAAGGGACAGTTGGGTTAGAGCAGTGTGAGACTTGGAGGTAGAGCTGGTTGGAAGTTTTTCCAACAGAATGTTTTTCTGTTGGAAAAAGCCAATCCTTGAAAGTGAAATATTTTGCAGAAATATTCTGCCCTGAGGTTTGGGTTTATGGTGAAAGCAGAGAACAGGCTAGTTTCACCTAGTATTAAGGTGTAATATTTTGCAGACCTGTAGTGTGGATGCTTTAACTTGGCTGTGAAAGGTTGCTTTTTTCCACAGTTATTCAGCTGAAACTACCATTGATGATATTAATTGTGCTAGATCTTTTCCTATATGATCATGTTTAATAAGAAGCACTTGAGCTGAACTTGGTGACCCCGTATCCAGGGTTGTGGCACCCAAAAGTGAGAGCTCTAAATTCTCCCCACCTGTCTTGTTTAGTTGAGGCTTAGGACTGTACTACTGTCTGTCTACACTGCACTTTTTATGCCTGAAATTTCCCACTCTTACATTGATTGCTTGCAGTGGTGGAGGCACTAGTATAGATCAGGCAACACAGGAATTTTAACCATTAGATCTATTGTGAGCAGGTTTAGATGACGTGTTCCAATGCAAACAGCCACTACACTAGGACTCCTACCATTGCTACTCTTGGCAGCTGCACTGGAGGTAGCAATGATAGGATATTTCAAGGGGGAGAAAAGTTTGGTGTACACACAACCTGGGTTTGTATGCAATCATATATGCATATGGCTGAAATGTTCTTTTTCTTTCTTGGATTTATGTGTATCAAGCCTTTTTTTTTTTCAAGATTAGCTTTACTTTCCCATTTTCTTTCTAGAAAAGTCATAAAAATCTCTAACATAAATGATTCTCAAAAATTGTTTAACTATTTCATCCCAAACACGACCCTTCCAAAAAGTATGGGAAATTTGTAGCGTTCTGACTCGGCAACAAAGAAGGACTAATTAGGTTTGAGTGCAATTGAATTATTTACACTTACATGATAATAATTAAAATATGCCATGGAGTTTAAAAAACCAAAACAAATTGCTGAGAACACACTGATGTGGATTTTGCTGCTTCAATAGAAAGGGTTTTTCAATAATTCTTTACCATGTAAAAGAATCTTTATTTAAATGCTGAGAATGTAATAATGCATTTGACACTACTAAAACACTTTTCTGGCATATCTTTTCCTTAATCATACAGCAGCAACAAAATGGTAACTTAGAAATGTACAACAGACATTATCCAGTTAGCAACACAGACTTTGGTTAATATTGATGGGAACCTAAATGTATCACTTCAGTCACCAGAGGAAGCTTATATTGTTCTTTGATAGCAATACACTTAGCAATACAAAAATGAGGCACTGGCAGAACTGTGCATTGAAGCTTTCATAGAATCACACCTGCTCATAGTGTGCCTGGGTTTAGTTAATGCTATTAATCCTTCCCTTTTTAAGCACTAAATTCACCCACAAAATTTAGAAACTTATAATAATAAAAAAACCCAAAACCCTACATGGTAGTACTGCTGACTTTAGCAGTTCATTCTCATGCTTCATCCAAACTTTGTGTACAAAAATTCTGCTTGTAGGCTTGCCTTCCACTTATATTCAGTCCATAACCCCATGTTTTTAATAAGGAAATATTTCAGGAAGTATGTGTTGGCATCACTCTGTTTAATTATTTTCAGATTTTTTTTTCATATTGTACTTTAGATTAATTTGATTGATCTTTTCCCTTTCTCAGGTAGAGGACAAATCTAGCTAATATTTCCTTGACATATAAATGTCTAAACCCTAGATATGACTTGGTTACTCATTATTGCACTTTTTTAGTATCAGCAGTTTTCTTCCCACAATAAGGGATTTCCAGTTGTACATAGCATTCACTTCTTACCATTTGTCTTATGAAGCTTAACTTCTGATAATGATTCTCTACCTCCACAGACTTTAAATGATGTATACCAAATCTCTTTGCTTTAACTACTCCAAACTTCAGCATGACTTTAATATACTTAACCATAATGACATTTTTGTGAAGTGTATTGCAGTCCTTCTGAAATTAGAGGCATATTTAGCCCCTATGTGATTTTTAACATGGACTAGCAATATTTAATGCAGAATCCTATTAAATATAGCTTTTCCCCAAGGAGGGCAAAGTAATCCACATTACCACAGCTGCTAATACTAGGCTCTGCCGTAGGACATACCCTCCTCTTGATCCACAAATTCTGAGGAAAGCAAGAAGGAACTGTGCATACAAGTTGTAGCCCAAGGTTTCCCCCTCTATCCGCAGCAGTGGCTTTCTGATGTGAAACTCTGTACAGGCTGATACCTGCATTTGATCCAGAATATCTGATTTTTTTTTTAATTTGATTGCTAATCTCATTAGTTTGTGTGTGCTTGATTCAACCATGTTTTCAGTGTTGTTTTTAAAAGTCCTTTTTTACTCATAAAATGAAAAGCACTGTAGGTGCTAGCCTTGTTTCCTTAAACGTAAAGCTTTTTAACAGTTTTAGTTAACTACAGAGCAGGATTTACTTTTGTAATAGTACTTAATAACATGGATCCCAATTCCGCATCTGTATGGGTAGACTCTGTCACTGGCCTCAGTGGGACTCCACTGTCATATAAGGATCTACCTCCTCACATTGCTTTACAGGACTGGGGCCTTTCCCTATATAATTTGTAAAAAATTGTTTCACTTTAAAAAAAAAAAAAAAAAAAAAAAAAGCTGCCTAAGAATTTGCGTACAATCCAGGCTGATAGCGGTGTCACTCGTGCCATCTACTGTGAGGTGTCATTTACAATGCCTTGCTGCTGTAGCTTCCAGCCTTGGCTGCTCACAGCCTCAAGTCACTCTCAACTCTGCCTGTGCACATGCTGCAGCCAGCTTCATCTTGGCTCTTAGCAGCCATGGTTATATTGGAGGGTGACCCCAAAATACCTTTCCAGGACAAAATCTGAGACTGGGAGTATTGCCAGCCCTTTTCCAGACAATACAAGCTTATATAAAGACTGTTATTTCCTTAATAGAAATAATACCCACATAACTTGTCACCTCACTTGGAGTTTCCCAGACGCTTTGATTTAAACACGCTAGATTAGATAAAACAAGTTGTACTCATTTAAAATCTCTTTTTGTAGTTCAAGTCAAAATGTCAAAAAATCAAAATTGTTACAAGAAAATAAAGTTAAAATGCTACCAGTGCCGAACATAATAAACTATATAAGATTCAAGCAAAGTTTCTCACTGTATGCTTTCAGCAATCTTACTGACGAAACTTCTTGGTCAGGACCTCTTCTTCTCAGAATCCAACAGATGCTGCCATTGTCTTATCACTTCATGTGCCATGAAAGCCATGGACAAGGGGAGAGAGGGAGGGCATCCTGGGATATTTTACCTTCCATTTTATAGTGTCAGTCGCTTCTTAAACAATACTTCCAGCTGAGAGTCCGAAGACAGTCTATAGGGAAGGATGTTCCCTGCTGCTTTTTTGTCACCTGTTTGAGCACCCTTTTATTTCCCTTCCTGCTTGATGACTGTTTGCTGCTTAAATGCAAATTAAGTAGAGCACACATTCCTTTGTTTGAGACCAACCTGTTTGCCAGCTTCCGTTTGGAACATGTGGTAAGAACACCATAAAGTGGCATCTTATAATTTCACATACAGTGTTGCTACGCAGATTTTATCAAGATAATGACCAGCTAATTACTAGTTTTCAAATGTTATCTCACAATGCATACTTTGTACAATGTACAAAGATTATTAAAATTTTGTTTGTAGGGAGTGGACACAGGTACATTCAGTCACAGAATTGTGATCGAAACCTTGATCATTCTCCCAAAGGACCATAAGAAAATACTTAGCTGCTGCAGCTGACCCTTTTATAAATACAACCTTACTCTTAAACTTTTTTTGCAGAACTTTCGTTCCTGGGTCTTAGCTCCTTAGTGCAATAAATTTTGTTCTGCTTTAGCAGTCTTAAAGCAAGCTCATCATCTGCTTTACCTCCTGATCACTGTCTGCAATACCAAAACCTGAAAGGTCCTAAATCATCTTCTAGTATGCACCAAAAATGGATGCTTCTTTAAAAGGTTCCATAGCATTTAGGAAGCTTGCCATTGTCAATAACATCCCAGGATTTCCAGGTCAGCTGCAGCCTTGTGAGTCTTTTATTCCCAAAGCCCTCAGTTCACCTTACACCCAAGGGTCTTATGCACTGTGTGGTGGATTGCAAAATCAGGTTTTCAGAATCTCCTCTGGATTGCTGTCCAACAACAGTGTTCTGTGGGTCCTCCATATCAGCCACTCATGCTACAGGAAGTCCAGTCCCTCCTGGCAAGGAGAGTCATTGAATCTGTCACCAGCCAGAAGAAGGGGAATTTCATCCAGATCTCAGAGATGAGAGGAGGACTGTAGGCCATCCTGGATCCTAAAGACTGGAATTAATATCTGGTCCATAACTAGATATAAAATAAAAAAATTCTGGGTGGTCACCTTTAATGTCATCATACGTCTTACTAGAAGAAGGCAGCTGGCTGTTTTCTTTTGACTTTATAGATGCTTTCATGCCTCTGCTAAAGGAGGAATTTTAAGTTAAGAAAAACAGCATGGAGGAACGGCTACTAATTCTAAACATTTGTTTTAAAAAACTTCCCATTGCACTGGATCTATGCAAGAGCCACCTCTGCCAGTTTTTGACAGTATCTGAGTTGAGATCATTCAGAATAAAATAAAGGTCTAATGCAGAGTGCCCAATATTTGAAAGATCTATTTAAAAATTCATTTTAACATATCGACTAATTGATTTACTTGTAAATTCTCAGAAAACTCAATTATAGAGTAACAGAAGTTAAACCCCTCTTTTTTAAGTACAAACCTTAACTCAGCCTTACCTATGAAGTCATAACTAACTGATGTGTTCACAATAAAATAACTTTATTTACAAATTTTAGGCTCAGGTAAACTCTGCAGGATTTCAATTTTATTCATATTAAATTCAGTCATCTGAGTTTTATTTACGATGTTCAAAAACTTTTTCTATTCTGTGAAACAATGTTACTTTAGATGTTCTGCCTAATTGTGCATACACTGTAAATGCAGTGAAATGTTAGGACTTGCTAATAGTCTACTGTGATTTAAAAATTGAAAAATGATTTTATAATTAATGAATGGTCTCTCTTCCTTCCCATCTGGAACATGCCAATCTGTCATCAGTACTGAGTTGCTGGTTTCACCCTTATTTGATTAATCTGGTCTCCTGATTAGTTAAAAAATTAGATTTCATTTGTACGTGACTGTTCAGTGGATGTTGCTTGTGATAAACCATGAGAAAGTTGTATGCAGTGGTGGTGTAGCTGGGCTGGTCCCCGGATATTAGAGAGACAAAGTGGATGAAGAAATATCTTTTCTTGGACCAACTTCTGTTTGTGAGAGAGACAAGCTTACACAGAGCTCTTCTTCAGGTCTTACTCTCTTTGTAAGCTTGAAAACTTCTCTCTCTCACCATGAAATGTCCAGTCATCATGAATCTAGTGCAGTTATGTGGTACTTAATGTCCAGAGGTGAGTCACATACACTTCTATAGTATAAAAATAAAACCAAAAGCTTGGTTTCTTCTTCAAGTAGTGTCCTTAAGGGTGCTCCACTTCAGGTGTGCATGCACACCTGTGGCTTTCAGTGAAGATATTTTGGTAGCAAAGCCCATTTGGACCATGCATGTGCTCTACACATTCTCATCCTCATGCCCTGTGCCAAGGATATATTGGACTGCATGGGCAAATTGCCCTTAGTTCCTTTTCAACTGCTTTTGGCTTGAGACAGAGCCTCTAGTGTGCCTGCTTCGACTGAGTGCCTTTGTACTGTTAGATAGTTTATAGTTGTAAACAGTTCATTTTTACTTAATTTTCCCCCCATTTCAGGGTCATTTCAGACCTTTTATTTCTGGGGTATGCTGAGATTCCCCAGGTGTTAAACTTTGTCTTTCCTGCCAGGAAACTATCCCAGTTAGTGACACACACTCTGTGTCTGAAGTGTTTGGGGGATACTCAGATTCCCTCAAAGTATACTTCAAATATGCACTTCATTTAAAAGCAAATGTTGTAAGAACAGGGAGATAAAGTTCAGGCTCCTCCTGATGGGGCAGACCTTAAAATTGGCTTCAGACCAGAGATATATACTGTCATAATGTACATACTGAACCATCTGCCTCCAGATCTCCATTTCCCAGAACTTTGGGAGGTAAGACTGCAGATACTCTGTACTTCTGGATCCAGGTCTCAGAAGCCTTATCCATTAAACTCTCAGATGTTCAGTAACCTCAGGATTTTGGTCACTGGAGTGTCCGAGAGTTGAAGGGAGAAAATAGTGGCTGCCACTTGAAGATCCCAATCACCAGAAGTCTTCAGGGATGCATTTGCATCTGTGCCTATGGTACTCTTAGCTTTGCATCCCATGCTGATGGGTACTAATCAGAAAAGCACGGTGTTAAATCATCTTCAAAGAGACGTCAGGCCCCAAAAAGAGTGCTATTGAGTCTTCCGGTGTTTTTGGTGTGTCTGTGTCAGGCTGCTTCTAAGTCTGATGCCTGTCTAAAAAAAAGACACAATACCGAAGACCTCTTCTATTTTTGGTGGTCATGTCCACACAAACAGGTTTGCCCTGCTTGACTCTTCAGTACCTACCATGACTCTCCAGACTGCTACAGCTGAGTCTGTACCTGGCATGATTATTCCTCAATGCTGGCTAGCCTGGTACCTACCTCAATACCGACACCGACCTCCAACATTGCTTTGTTACTGCCAGAGTTCAGGTACTCAAGATCTTGGTCTCTGAACTGGAGTTTCCACTGCTTATGGGTATTGTGAACCTGTAGGTACTGAGATCTTCTGAGTCACCTACTACTTCTATTTCATTGAGACCCTCTGCTTTTCCGACATCCACCATTTGTGGAGAATAAGTTATCCCTTCCTTTACAATAATGGGCAGGAATATTGTGATTCAGACTCTCAGCTTTCAGTTTGAGTCTCTTGCCTATTTGAAGAGACACTTCTTGTCTCTTCTTGCTAAAAGAAGAGGATAGACATCCTCCACCTTCAACAAGCTGGGATGATCAATGATGCCTATCTCCTCCTATGCCATATGATCCACCTCAGTGGCCTAATTGGGACCTATGGGCCCTATAACATCAACAGTTTATCTGATTGCCTCCCACAAAGAATGTAGACCATCTCATTCTCTTGTACCTTCACTCCCTCCTCATCAACCAGAACCAGAAGTGGAGAGTTTTGAGGAGCGGGAAGAAAGGGCTGATAAGCATGTGACACGTGACCCAAATATCTCGTTGTTGCCTAATGAGGCTGTAATGCCCCGCTGCGCTCCATGAAGGCTGACTTTCTTCAATTCCAGGACCTGATAAAGTGAGTTGCAGATATACTTCATATTCCTGGACTCCCATCATAAAATGCTGGACGTTTTATATCCCTCAGCCTCACCATGGGTACTACTTCCAATTAATGTGGCTCTTCTAGAGCTAGAAAAGACTATCTGGCAAATTTCTTCCATGGCACTCCTTACATTCAAACATGCTGACAAGAAGTACTATGTCCATCCAAGGCTTCAAATTTTTTATTTACTCAGCATTGATTGTGAATGCAGTGAATGAACATGGGAGGCAGCACAATACCAAGGCTACCCCATGTAATAAGGACCAGAAGTGTCTTGACTTTTTTTGGTTACAAGAGCTACTCCCCTGCAACATTACGGTTCAGAATTGCAACTGATCTGGAGCTCAAGTCAGAATATGACTACTCAAATTATAACAAATGTGTCACTTTTACTTGAACACTTACCAGAAGAGCACCAGGAGCAATTCGAAGCCATCCTACAGGAAGGTCAACTTTTAGTGTCAGTGCAGGCCTCCTTAGATGCAGTTCATGCTGCAGCCCAGTCCATTTTCACCATGATCATGAGCCAATAAGCATCTTGGCTATAGCTGCCAGGCTTATCAAGGGAGGTGTAGAGCACTACTGAGGATCTCCCTTTTGATGGCCACAGATTGTTTTCAGTCTACAAATTACTCCCTTCACACCTTGAAGGACTTGAGGGCCATCCTCCAATTGCTTGGAATCTATATACCTGCAAATAAAAGAAAGCTTAGCAGGTGTCAGATGGTGCAGAGCTCTCTCCAAGCCCATTATTCAATCTTCCATAATCCACCTAGAACGCGGAAGAAGAGGCCTAGATATTCAAAGTGAAGCTAGCTACTACCACAGCTGCGTCATCCCAGCCATCCAGATCATCCAAGTGCCAGTTTTGATGGCTGGTTCAAAAGTCCGGATCACTCAGTATGGATTTACTGATCCACCATCCCAGCCTTCTTCCTGCTCGCCCCTTCCCCCCACTTTTAGAAACCACTTCTCCTAATCTCAACCTGCATGGGAGCATAATATCTAACAACTCCAATGAGTTTTGTTGGCCATCAGATATAGTTACACTATCCATTGTACCTCCCTCTCATCTGTGTTCCCTGTCCCACTTCAAGGACCCATCTCACAATCAGTTGCTGAGGCAGGACGTCTTCTGTGCTTAGGGGCCATAGAAACATTTCCAGTCCAATACACAGGAAAGGGGGTCAATTACATGTATTTCCTAGTCCCTAAAAAGTAGTGGATAAGATCAAAATTAGATCTCAAATGTCTGAACAATTATGTGAAACAGAAATTTAGGCTGGTGAGCCTGGCAGCTGCAGTTTCCTCCCTAGATAATGAAGATTGATTTGCACCTCTCTACCTTTAATGGTTCTATTTTCATGTTACGTTTTTCATGTCACCCCTCTCACAAGTTTTCTTCACCTCACTCAATCAACCGTTATCACTATCACAACTGCATGCTCCCCGTTGTCTTCTCTTCTGCCCTTAGTGTGTTGTCAAAGGTCACGGGGGTTATAGCCACCCACCTTCATTGACTAGGGATAATCTTCTCTCATCTCAACAGTTGGCTACTTGGGTCAATCTTATCAATAACAAGGTATTTGCTCCACAATTTAGGCCTTTAACTCAATCTTGGAAAGTCTGTTTTGACCCCAGTTCAATAGATAGATTTTTCTAGGAGCCTCTCTAGATGGTGTGACATGCAAGGCTTACCTACCTGAGGACAGGTTCATGAATTTGAAAAATCTTATTGCAAGAATTCAGATAAGCCCTCAAACCTTGGCAAGAAATTGCTTCGGCTGTTAATTCATATGGCAGCTTTTTTCTTTGTAACCCAACACACCAGACTACATCTTCGATGCTTCCAGGGATGGCATAGAACAATTTACATGCTCAACTACCACAGTCTCCACAGACATATTTCTGTTCCCTGTAAGGTTCTAGACTTGTTCAGTAGGTGGAAGGACTGTTCCAAGGTCTGTATAGGAGTTCATTTCTTTCAGAAAGGACATATCCCTCTTTGGATAGGGAGCTCATCTCAGACCACACACAGGGCAAATGGTAGCTCCCCAAGTGTCTTCTGCACATCTCCATTCTGGAGCTGAGGGCTTGCTTCCACATCCTTCTGCTGTTCCAAGCCAAATCACCAAGATCATGATAGACAGTATTCCCTGCATGTTTTGCATCAATTGTTAGGGTAAGGAGCCCGCCTCCTCACTCTGTGCCAAAGCAATAAAACTCTGAAATTGGTGGAGAGCCAATCAAATAGTCATTTGAACTTCTAACCTTCCAGGTATTCAGAACACCATGGCTGACAACTTCAGCAGATGCTTCTCCCAGAGTTACAAGTGGGGTTGGATTAATGAATTCTCCGTAGTATATTTCTAACCTGGGGGTTCCGGAAGTGGACCTTTTTTTTGCCAACACAAAGTACAAGAAGTTTTGTTTCAGAGGAGGACTTGCTCCTCGGTCACTACGAGATGCTTTCCTCCTCATAATGGATGAAGGGCTTCTTTTATGCTCATCAACCCAACACCTTCCTCTTAAAGATGATCAACAAGATCAAGCAGGACAAGGCCAAAGTCATTTTGATTGCCAGGTTGGCACAGAGACAAGTTTGGAATCTTTACCTCATTTGACGTGCTTATCATCCACCACTGCAACTTCCGATCAGTTCCTGCCTGTTGTGTCTGGATGTCCGTCAGATACTTCACACCAGGCTGGAAGTTCTGTGGCTCCAGGCTCTGGGCTAGAGACTTCTTGTTCAACAGAAGTGCAACTAGTGTTAAACAGTAGAAAGGAGTCTCTCCAAGTGTCATACTTCCCTTCAGAAATGGAGGACATGCCACCTATAGTGTACCTGTTGACAGATTTCTCCTGCCTCCTTTTTTGTTTCCAGTCTCCTAGAATATCTGTTGGAATTACAAACATCAGGTCTTACTATGAGTTCCATAAAGGTTCACTTGCCAGCTATAATCACTTTTCATTCATCTTAGAAGGCTGTTTGGTTTTTGCTCATCCCACAACATCAAGATTTCTAAGAGGTCTGATGAATGTATTTCCATAAATCAGAAAACCCACCCCAATATGGGAATTAAATCTTGTGCTTAATTGCCTCATGAAACACCATTTAAGCCATTAGTTCTGTGTTCACTGCTTCACCTATCAACTGAAAACAGCTTTCTTGGTGGCCATCTCTTCTGCCAGGAGGGTCAGAGAACTGGGGGTGTTAATGGCAGACCTCCTTTCCCCCATTTACAGTGTTCTTCAAGGAAACCGTATCATTATGAGCAAATCCTAACCTTTTACCTAATGGTCGTCTGCATTTTATGTTAACCAAACCATTCATCTCCCTATTTTTTTTCCCCTGAAACTACATCAGACTAAGCAGGAAGTTGACTTCCATACTCTGAATGTCAGAAGCGTAATAGCCTTCTATTTGGACAGAACTTAACATTCAGAAAGTCTACCAAACTCTTTCAATCACAGACATATCCAAGGGATCCACAGTTTCAACCCAAAGATTTATACCCAGAGATCCGTCTTGAATCATGTTATGTTATTACTCCACCAACATTCCACTTCCTTTCAGAGTATTAACCCATTCTGCAAGGTTGCAATTTACTTCCATATTGAACGTTCCAGTTGCTGAAATTTAAAACACCTCAACCTAGACTTCAGTACATATTTTCTCCAACCACTGTGCTTTGGTTCAAGCCTTTAGATCAGCAATGCAATTCTGTCTTCAGTATTAGACACTTCTGAAGCTTCCTTCTCCTTGTGGATTCAAGAGTCACATGAGGTGGAGCACCCAAAAGGACACTCCTCAAAGGAAGAGAGTTTACTCACTTTGTGGAGTTAATGGAGCTCTTCGAGATGTCTCTCTGTTGGTGCTCTACTGCCCATCTTTCTTTCCCTCTGCTTTGGAATTTCCTCTGTGGGACTTCATGGTAGAGAAGAAACTGAGGGCAGTTAGCTTGCGCAACCCTATAGACCATTGGTACTGGGCATAAGGATCTGTAGAGTGCCTGTGTGGTTCCAAACAGGCACTGCTAACAAAACCTCTGATCAAAGGCAGAGAGAGGCATGTGTACTTGAAGTGCACCCAGAGGGGGCACATCTCGAAGTCCAGTTACTATCCAAGGTGAGTAACCACCTGTCTCCTAGCCAAATACAGAATTATAGAAATTAGAGACAGGAAATCTTCAGACTTCTAATTCCATGATTCTCATATTTATTTGGGATCTGACTCCAAATATGGCTGAAAGAGTGTCCCAAAATATTCTACAATCCTTTGCAGGCCAAAGAATTGTGGTATTTGGCTCCCAGGAAGGAACAACGGGATGGCTTTGGATGATTTCAGATTTGGTAGATGGGGCTGGTAAAAAGAGTGCTTCTCTAATCAGTGTTGAAAATTTATGATTTTATTTCAAGTCTTGTGATATTAAGTGCTTTTCTTAAGTGTAGGATCTGGGCTTTATTTGATTAGTGAGAATCTCTACTTTTTTAAAAAAAAGCAAAACCTAAAACAAACAACTTCTAGTTCTGAAGTTTTTTTATGAAAGCTTAAAAACATGAATCCTAAATGCTATAACACAAGAACAAATAAAAACACCAAAAGAACACAAACAATTATTTTCTATCAGTCTGATTTAAAAATCATGAATCTCATGAGTTTGGCTGGTTTGGTTTACTCATACTGAGGTTTGAGGTTGGGGGGGTTTTGTCTCCTCCCCCCCCACTTCCTTGCACAGCTTTGAACTCTGAAGGGAGGCTACAAAGGAATTCCACAGCTTCTAGAAGCACTACCCCAAAGCTGAGCACTCCATGGGGGTGAGTGAGGTGAAGTTCCACTGGGAGTAGGTTTCGTGGGGAGCCAAGTCAGAGGCTGCACAGGGAAAGAGCAAGGAACAGTTTACTACTTCCCTGCCTTACCCTGGCACTTGGTTGGCCCTAGTAATTGTGATTCTGACAATTTCCTACATACTGCCAGCCTTAAACATCCCAAATGATGGGATTTTATCTGCTTTCCTTGCTACTATTCCCTAGTCTAATACTTTAACTCTCTCTCAACAATTTCTTATTCTGCCTAATTTTCTGTGATTTTAATCCTACTTATGCCTCTTTGCACACCTTTATATACCTGTCCTACAGACTAGTCTACAAGTGTAGAGTATTATGTATCAGAAGACGATCATGAGATGGTTAGGTAAGGAGTTAATAGTACCTCTTACCTCTGACATACAGTATTTTAACAGAATTGCAGTCAAGGAAACGAAGAAAAAGCAAATATTAAATTTCTCCTGTAAACCAACTATACTGGATAAGAATCTGCATTCCTTGCACACCTGAAACTTGAGTTTTGGATGTACAAGGAATACAAGATTAGACCTTTAGGACCATTAGGATTCACTTTCTGAAAAAGACTATATTTGTTGCAAAGGTCAACACCACTTGTGTTTTGGTTTTTAAATCTGTCACTCCAGTATAAATGTTTTAAAAAACAGCTTGATTTGAAATCATTAGCTCAGATCAAGAAAGATAAGTATTCTTATGGAAATGCTTAGGCCTCTCTGATGAAACATTGAAATCGGGGAGAAATACTAGATTACAGTTTATAGATTAATAGTGGGAATAAAAATGTTTAATAGCTTCTAAAATTTTATATTTTACAGACTTCTTTTGTAATTCATTAGCTGTTGGCTAGCACTTAACATTGAGCTCTCTTGTACTTTGGAAAAAATACCTGTATTCCAAGAGCCTCCACTTTGCCAATAAGTGGAATGTCCTTGTCCTCGTTGATTGATACAGTAAGAGGCAAAATTCTACCATTGATTATTGATTTAGAAAAGTAGCCAGAAATATTGTCTGTTCTGCATCAAGAATTAGTAAGAGGTTGAAGCTATCACTTGGGTCATTTAATGCATGGAGAACATATTACCAGATTCCCGACTGACTCATGGCATTTATCCTTTCCCTCTCTCCATTTTCACTTCCCTTTTTTTGTACCTGTTTAAGTATAGAGAGGATGTGGCTCTTGTTACAGCTCTTTAAAGATTCAATAGCATATTAATGTTCTAGAATTAGAAGGAATGCCCAGAATGGCCATATGAATTTTGTTTGTGTGAGAGAATAAACCACGCGCTATTGAGGAAACTAAGAATCCTTCAAAATGAAAACACAACGGATATAACATTTCATGCTTTCCCTTCCGCTCACCAATTCTGTTTGTGTAAGCACTACATTATTAGTCTGTCTTTCCAAATAGTGTAACTTTAACATGTTTTTTCACCTTCAGAAATAAGATTTAGAAGTCACCCATATAATGAGTAAGGTGGAATTTACTCATGTCAGAATATAGATGTGCTAGACACACTACAAAAACAATACATTTTTGCTGGTTTTGATTTTAAAAAGACTTGTAGCCAAGAGTGATACATTTATTCCTAATTAGTTACTTTATAACTACTACACTAATTAAAAATTACTTTTGAATTGTGTAATTTTCTCAAGCATTTTTTTAACTCTGGATTGTCTTGTTAGAATTCGCTAATTTTAAAAAAAGTTTGGAAGACCTATAAACCTTTCGTGCTGCAAATTATAAATCATTCTCTTAGGAAACTTCCCCTATGGGCAGCTTATTGCATAATTGCCCACTACAGGGTTTCTTCCACTTTCCTCTGAAGCATTTGGAAACAGGATGCTAGACAATAAGGGGCCACAAGTCTGACTGTATGATGATTCCAATGTTCCTGAAAATTAATGTATTTTAATTAATCAGCAAGGTAGAACAGGCTGTTTTTCTTAGTCACTGATTCTTATGATTAATTTACAGCACCCTGAAGTATGCTAGGTCCATCACAATACAGATAAAAACATGATCTCTGGGCTGAAGACACTACAAGCTATCTTCAGACATGATAGAAAAGGGTTGGTAGGAACGGGTGTTAGGAAGACAGGTGGGAGAATTGTGGGAGGAAGGATAAGTGCAATGTCAATAAAATTGCATAGTTATTCAGTGAAATTTTGTGCATGGCATGATGGAATAAAGAATTTCTCACCCACCCAAACAATACAATACCAGCCAGCTCAGATCGTTGTGCATTGCTGAAGAATTGGAATTTTAAGGAGATGTTGAAGTAAGGCAAGGATAGTGGCTTTGCAGGCAAGGATTGGCCTTGCACATATATGGGTAACCATGTGAAAAAGTGGAGAGAGCTGGTTGTGGAAGAGAGAAACAAACAAGACATTGCAGGTGGTGTCATTGGTAAAGCTGAGTTAATGAGAGACAGCACAATAAAAAACTAGGTCAATAGGGAAGGGAAAACTTATGTCAGGACAGGATTAGAATTCAAAATGACCTTGCCAAACTGGAGAACTGCTCTGAAATCGATGAAATTCAGTTAAGACAAGTGCAAAATACTACTCTTAAGATGGGGAAAAAATCAAACGCACAAGTACAAAATGGAGAATAACTGTTGAGGTGGTAATACTGTTGAAAAAGGATCAGGGGTTATAGTGAATCATAAATTGAATATGAATCAATAATGCAATGCAGTTGCAAAAAAGGGTAATATTCTGTGTTGTATTATCAGGTGTGTCATATGAAATATGGCAGGGTAATTGTTGTGGCCTACTTGACGCTGGTGAGACCTCAGCTGGAGTAGTGTGTCCAGTTTTGGGAGTTACACTTTAAGAAACATGTGGGTAAATGAGAGTCTAGAGGACAGCCACAAAAATAATGAAAGGCTTAGGAAACCTGACTTCCAAGGCATGGTTTAAAAAAAAAAGGGGGGGGGCATGTTTAGTCTTGAGGAAAAGAGACTGAGGGGGAACCTGATAGTCTTCAAATATGTTAACAGCAGTGTTCATGTCAGCTGAAGATAGGACAAGAAGTCATGAGCTTAATCTGCATCAAGGGTTATTTAGGTTAGAAAGTTTTCCTTAATATCTAATAAGGATAGTTAAGTACTTAGAATAAGCTTCCAAGGGAGGCTGTGGAATCCCCATCATTGGAGGTTTTAAAGAACAGGTTAGACAAACACCTGTCAAAGATGGTCTAGGTATACATAGTCCTGCCTCAGCATGGTGGCTGGACTAGATGACCCCTCAATGTCCCTTCCAGCTCAACCTTTCTATTATTCTAAGTTCAGGGAGTTAAAGGCAAAGACGAGCTTGAAATTGATGTGGTGGAAAAAGAGGAGCCTGTGAAGGTATCTGTGCAGTGATATGTTTGGATAGATAGGTGCTGAAATGAGAGGCCAGGGAATGGAATGAGGGAGATTCAGTAATCAAGATGAGGAGATCCTAAGGGCTTGGATTTTTACCTGTATAGGCAGAAAGAAAAGATTGTTTTGGTTTTTTTAATGTTATGGAGGAAGTTGTACCAACATTTAGAAATTGACTGCTCTCTCTTCTGTTAACGGAGGTGGCAGACATAATGGCCACCCCGCCCCCAGTATGGCCCTCTAAACTTTGCAGCCCGCAGGGAAAAATGTTAAGTGTCAATTGCCCTGTTGGGTCTCGTCTCCGGACTATGCAGCTCAGGGGGAAGAATGTTAAGTATCGATTTCCCCTGATGGGCCTTAATTTCTCAGGTGATTTTTGATCACCCTGTTTACTTCTCGGCACCCCCGTCACCACGAAGGAGGGATCATTGTCTGGGGTCCCAGTTACTTTATTGGTCCTGACCTGCATCTCATTTTTAATTGGCTATTTTATACTCTGGCCACGCAGTACACTATTTAAGCCCCTGCCTCGGTTAGCTCGAGTGTTCTCCCACCCTCGAATGCTAAAGGGCACGTCACGAACCGGTCGGACTGATCCCCCGACCGAGACAGGGAGCTCCCACCCACGAGACCTTTGGGTGTCTGCGAATTGCCGGCCGAACGATTTATTACTGAGATGCTGCAGCTGGTCTGCCTCCTCGCTTTGGGTACCACCACGGTGCTGGGACAGGTAATATAACTGATACAGTTATCCTACCTCTCTCCATCTATTCATTTCTTTTTTTATGAAGTCATTTAAGTGTTGTCCACAGGTGTAATTAATTCCTATTTGTATCTGGTATAGTTTGCTTTTTCTCCTTGTTTTTTTTTTCTGAGTAGCTGCTTATCACCCCACCTGTACTTTGCATGACCCTTTTGCACTGTGTAGCTGTTTATTGCACCATATGTTTCTTCCCTTGCTTTTTTGATATATGTTTTTTTTTTATGAGATTACTATAAAATCCCCTTTTTGTTACTCAAATTTGGTGTCTGTCTCCTTGGAGGGTCTCGCCAGTCCATTGCAGTTGCATCTCGAACCCCGGGGTTTAACATCTTCTTCAGCCTCCATATCCAGGCACTGAAGTCACCAGAGTACAGATTTAGATTTCTGAAAGGATTGCAGTGTGAGAAACAGATTCAGAGTGGAAAGGTAGCTTTGCAAGTTGACAGAATAGAGGTAGTGATAGAAGTTGTGTGTATATGACATTACCCAAGAAAAAGCTATAATGAAGGGCATCAGGAAGAAATTCTTCTGAGTGAGGATGGCCATAGAAAGTGATAGAGGGGAAGAGGAGGTGAACCAAAGGAAATCAGTATCACAAAAGCTGAGGAAGGGCAAGATAACTCTAGCATCTGCTGTAGGGCTGAGACATTCCAGGCAACTAAAAAAAGGCAGATCACCATAAATTCTGTTGCAGATCAACTGTATTGGATCTAAACCTTTATTCCCTGAATCCCCAGAGAAACCAGATATTGTGAGTGAGCCAGGGTTGGGGCTTTCTGGAATGGATTTGGCACCAAGAGAAGTGGGCAAAAGATTTAGGGGTTGAGGGGAGAGAGTTCATTGGAGCGATTGATCTATTGAGTTGACAGAAAAGAACAGCAAAGAGGAGCTTTGGAGTGGTGGTGAAGTCGTACATGCTGGACTCTGTAGACATCATGTGAATTGGGAATTTCTAATGATGAGTATTTAGAAGCCATTCCATTTTACCAGTAATTGAAATAATATACTAATTTTTGCCCTGTTCCCTTGCCATTACATTAAAGACTATTTGCAGCTCTGTTCTTTCTCTGTACATTTAAACTAGTCCTCTCTAATTCTTTTGCAATCTCCTCCCACCATGGACACTTTTCAGATGTCCTTCATGACTGGAGCATTTCCTTCTTTATCATCACATTTCTAGTTCAATAACAAATACTTTTTACTTGGACTTTGGACACTATTATTCTGTGTAATGTTGTCTGTACCTATTCTTCTGCCTGACCTTCTTTTGTACTTCCCTGAGTTATGATATAGCCAAGACCTTGCACATTCTGTGCAAGCTGACCCTAAATTCTGTGACAAGATTCCTGGATTCTTTGGCACACAAACTGGAAATTGTGCAGTAGGTTCATTTAAATTTTAAAATAGAGGTTTTAACAAATTAAATACAAAAATAAATAATACAATCAGTACAGTAGCCCTTATGTTTGGTTATTAATCTGTTGTTTTATGCAATTCCCACATTCTGGATGAGCCAAAGATTTTTGTATTCATATTTGCATTGTAATGAATTGTACAAGTTGGAGGAATAGGTTGCTGGGTAAGGAATAATGGGGGGGCTTTTTGTTGTCTGGTGAGAGTTAAGAGGCATGATTTTTGTTAAAGGAGCAGCAGTAAAATAGTTAACTATGCTGACATTTAAGCTGTCACTTTATAAAGTTTCACACTTAAACATTCAAACTGTTCTTAAACAGGGAACAGTGCTGCCCCATGGTGTGGATTTGCCAACAAATTCTGCAGCTGCAGAATTATGATGTCTGTTGCATGCTTTATCAAGTTTTCATTTTTTACAGCCAAACTTTTTAAAAACTGCCTTTGATTTCGTTCCTTAGCAAATTTCAGGCACAATCAACTAGTGGTGTAAATGATGAAAATCAATGTCAAACTATCTGATTGTGTCTACAAATTACCTCAATGTCTAGATGTTGTAATTTGTACCTCCAGTTGATTGTAGATGCAGAATTAGTGGAAGAGGTAAAGTTAGAAAAAGTGTCCAATACAATAAATGCATTGAAATGATTGCAATGGATTCGAGAACCCAAGGAAATACAAACAAATGCTGGTCTGGAGTTAGAATTGACTAGGAAATTTAAAATAGCAGGAGAAATGTGGCTTAAAATGCCTGATATTTATTAAAGGAGATGATGCTTCATTTCTCATGGATTTACCATAGGACAGTGGTGTTGAAAGTGGCAGAAAGGTTGGAGAAAGCCTCTTGGACTTGACTGGCAAGAAGTTTCTAGTGACCTTACTGAGCTGCCTCAGTGAAGTGGAGGAGGCAAAAAGACATACTACAGCTCCTCAAGAAGAGAGGGAACTGTTAAACAAGACAGCCTGAATAGACACGCTTGAATAGGTCTCTACAGATTAGACAAAAAAGGATTTTGTTCTAAAAACTGTGAACGTTTGACAAGTGTATTTAAGAGCTTGACCTTGTTAGTCATTGAGTTGAATTTAATAAGGTGTCACATGCAAAAGGACATATACTGTCTGTGTGTAATGAACAGAGCACTCTTACTGCCGTCCTCAGCTGCTCATTTGGATAAAGGGGGTCCAGTCCTTAACTAGCTTATCCCCATCTTCCATTAAACTGGATGAGATGTTGGATGGCAAGTGTAACAGCTAGGAGAATAAAGAATATTAAGGAAATAAATAGCAAATGTAAAATATAAATTGTGAGATATTTTCTACTTAACATGCAGACTGTGTGCTCTGCCATTGTGTCATAATAAATACCTGATACAGCCCTTGATCACAGTTATGTTGCTGACTAGCTTAGAAACCCATTAACTTGTTTTAAAGTGGTTGTGTCCAGTTTTCTAAAATGATTGGTACTAACTAAACAGTTGTTTTATTTAAACTTGTTTGAAGCAACAGATGTGTGGTTCTCGCCACTCGCCAGCTGAGCCAGGAAATTCCTGATGTAGCTAAGGGTCCAAATGGTTAAAAATTAAACCACTCCAGGCAGGAAGGGAGATGATGTGAAAAACAGATGTAAATCTCTCTGATTGCTGGAATCAAGTCATAGTTCACGCTATATAAAGCCAATCCGTGTGTCTAACTTTTTTTTTTAAGGCTTTTGGCCTATCTTGTGAAGAAATGGTAATGTTGATACCACAGCAGTTGTTCCTAGTTATTGCTTAACGGGCAAAAAACAGCTGAAATTATGACACACACTGAGTTATGGCCATGACACAATCTGTGATTAACACTGAACTTTTTAATCCCTTGTTTTTATTGTTGGTGTTCCTGCACTGGTTTGAGAGCTTAGACGCTGGCCAGCTTTCATTGGCTGCAGGAATTGTTATTGGAGTGGCTGACAGCTGTCTGCCAGGTTGTCTGCACAGCCTTCCTGTGCTCTCTGCTGTTCAGCTTCACAGCGCTATTGTTCATGTTGAGTCTTTTTCTTAAAATCTTTCCCAGCTGTATCCTGATATGGTAAACCACTTAAATTAGCTCCAGATTGTTATGTTTATTTTGTGGAAGATAAGCAACAAAATACACAGACACAGCAGTCTACCTTGAGTAAATGACGAGAAAGGGAACACAAGGCATTTACAATCGAAAAAAGGTTGAAGACATAACTAAGAAGCATTAGCTAAGCATAGATTAGATAACTTGTCCCTGCCATTCACATGTGACTGTTGAGGGTTTGGCAGCCCCTTGTCCTTGGAAGAAAGTAATATTAGTTTTTAAAAAAAGATTAGAACAAAGCATTTTTAAAAAAAAATAAAATAATAAAAAAAAAAATAGAGTCCAAAGAAAACTGACACAATGTTCTGGATGTGGTTGGCATCCTGGTCAGTAGCTCCTCCACATTTCTTGAAGCTCTTGTTTCTAAAGTTGGAGAAAACCTTCTGTTGTACGTTACTATGATTGACAGTAGCTATAGACCTAAAGCTGGCTCAGGCTGGTT
Organism: Mesoclemmys tuberculata; assembly: GCA_007922155.1. Classification (NCBI taxonomy): domain Eukaryota; kingdom Metazoa; phylum Chordata; order Testudines; family Chelidae; genus Mesoclemmys; species Mesoclemmys tuberculata. The sequence continues at coordinate 39,153,071 of ML675629.1, forward strand.
CTGATTCTCACATGTGTTAGCATTTGGTCATATTTTCTTACCTTGCACCTGTGACTTAAAAGTAGAAAACAGAAGTTTTGAGTCACTGATACAAGTATTTTCCATGCAGCTGGCAGTATGAATGCTTAATAGACTTGGCTCCTTGATGCTCATACACAGCATCTGTGAAAGCGCACTAATAGTGGCCTTACTTCCTTTTTAAAAAAATCCTTTATAAAGGTGCTATAAATAAATAGCCTAATTAGGCTCTTAATGTGTTTCAGATACCAGTAGATGCTGTTCAAAAATGATCACACTGTTTCCGTAAACATAGGAAGAGACCCAAATACGATATTCAAAATAAACTTCTGAATGCCTTCACTGAATAAAAACACTAAATGTGCCAGCAAGCAACCACGTTCCAGCAGTTAAGGATGTTGAACTATGAAATTCATTACTCTCTGGAACAGGTTCACGACTTGCTATCAGTTATCAATCCTACCCAGGCATTGCTTTATCCTGTTCCTGTCTGCTGTATGTATATAAAGGAATATTTTTAAGAAAGGAAGCTGCAGTTTGAAAACTAAACTCAATCTTAAATTTAATTCAGAATAAATATTTACAAAACCTCTTGTCTTCTCAGTTGATTTTCCTTATAATGGACATGGGAAGAAGATTGATTTTTCTTTTAGCAAAGTGAGTCAATCAGTTCAAAACCCCTGAAACTGGACCTAGCAACATGAATTATTATTGATCATATTTTCTTCACTGAACACTGTCTGCACATATTTCATACAGGATTACAGGCAGTTAGTTGATGGTGTTAGTGTATGAGCAGCTCTCAATTTCTGGAATAGCAGCAGTAGATGATATTTATAATATTTTGAAAATATTTTCATTTGTTCCTACATTAAATGTCCAAATACATATTTTTGTAGTATTGCAGGGCTTTAGACAAATCCTCCAAACAGAATTTGGCATGGTCTCCATATCAGAAAGATGTGCAGGATCAATTTACCACAAGGGCCTATGAAGAGAAATTCCAAGGGCTGCAGGAGTTCTCTACCTCCCACAAGCTCAGAAAAACACAGCAGTTTTTAAATTGTAAATTGGGGTGCATAGGTTAAGAGACAATCATATGATGATGAGGATGACTAGTATTTCTAAAGGATGTTAAACAGAAGCTACTAATGTTAGGTATTGTTAAATCAGCGGGTGAGGATGACTTGCATCCAAGAGTTTTTAAAGAGCTGGCTGAGTTGCTCACTGGGTCATTAATGTTGATTTTTCAATAGGGTTTGAAGCACTGGAGAAATTCCAGAAGACTGGAAGAAAACTAATGTTGTGCCAATTTTTAGAAAGGGTAAACAGATGACCTGGGTAATTATAGGCCTGTCGATCCCTGGCAAGATAATGGAGCAGCACTGTTGGACCTTGCAAGGGAAATTAAATAGTAAAAGTTTCTGTAGCCATATAAATAAAAAGAAAACAAGGGGAGAAGAAGTGTGACAGTTAAGTACTGAAGAGGGGGTGGCAATTAAAGATAATCTAGACATGCACTTACAGACTAGTAATAAGACTTTTTGCTATAAGCTGTGGACTTACCAGTTGGAAGTGACGGGGGGAAAGAACCTGGGTGTATTTGTTGATCACAGGATGATTGTGAGCTGGCAATGGGGTGCTTTCAGGAAAAAGGCTAATACAATCCTAGAATGCATCAGGTGACGTATTTCCAATAAAGATAGGGACGTGTTCGTACCATTATATAAGGCACTGATAAGACCTCTGGAATACTGTGCAAGTCTGGTCTCTCATGTTGAAGAAATATGAATACAAACAAACAGGTGCAGAGAAAACTACTAGGCTGATCAGAGGAATGGAAAACCTATCTTAAGAGAGGAAACTCAGAGAGCTTGGCTTGTTTAGCCTAACTAAACAAAGACTGAGAGGAAGTATGATTGCTCTCTCTAAATAAATCAGAGAGATAAATACCAGGGAGGGAGATGAGTTATAGAAGTTAAGCGCCAATGTGGACACAAGGCCAAATGGATATGAACTGTCCACCAACAAGTTTAGGCTTGAAATTAGACATATGTATCTAACCATCAGGGGAGTGAAGTTCTGGAACAGCCTTCCAACAGGAGAAGGGAGCAAAGAACCTACTTGGCTTCAAGACTGAACTTGATAAGTTTATGGAGGGGATTGTATGATGAAACTGCCTACAGTAGCATGTGGCCTATCTGCAACTGCAGGTAGCAAATACCAGGAATTGCCAGAGATCAGGCACTAGATGGGGAGGGTTCTGAATCACCTGAGAGAGAATTCTCTGTAATATCTGCCTGGTGTGTCTAGTGGTCAGACGCAGGGATCTTGTCAAACTAACTTGGTATCTCTTTTTCGATGGGATTACAAGGCTGGTTAATAAAAATAACGTTGATGTTATATAGTTCTGTAAAGCATTTGACTGGGTACCACATGACATTCTGAGTAAAGATTAGAATAATATAAAATTAGCAGGGCACACATTAAATGGATTTAAAAACTGGCGAACTGCTAGCTCTAAAAATGTAGATGTAAGCTGGAAATCGTCATCGAGCTGGCATGTTTCCAATGGGCTTCTGGAAGATAAACATTTTTTTATCAATGACCTGGAAGAAAACATAAATCATCACTAATGAAGGTGGGAGATGACCCAAAAATTGGGGGAGTGGTACATAATGAAGAGGACAGGTCACTGATACAGAGTGATGTGGATCACTTGATAAACTGGATGCAAGCAAACACTATGCATTTTAATAGTTTTAATATAAATGTATATTACTAGGAACAAAAATTGTAGGCCATACTTACATCATAGGGAACTCTATCAGGGAAAGAAGTGAGTTTGCAAAAAATATGAGGGGCGTGGTGGATAATTAGCAGAACATGAGCTCCCAATATGATGCTGTGGCCAACGGTACTAATGCAGGTCTGGGATGCATAAAAAGGAATCTTGAGTAGGATTAGAGAGGCTATTTTACCTTTGTATTTGGCACTGGTGTGACTGCTCCTGGAATATTTGTGTCCACAATTCAAGAAGGATGTTGATAAATTTGGAGAGGGTTCTGAGGGGAGCTGTTAGATTAAAGGATGAAGAAAACATGCTTTCTAGTGAGAGACTCAAAGAGCTCAATCTCTTTAGCATAACAAATAGAAGGTTAAATGGTGATTTGATCACAGTCTTATAAGTATCTTGTTGGGGTACAAATATTTAGTACTCTTCAGTTTAGCAGAGAAAAGATATAACATGATCCAGTGGCTGGATGTTGAAGCTAGACAAATTCAGATTAGAAATAAGGGGTAAATTTTAATGGTGAGGGAAATCATGGGAACAATTTACCAACGGCTATGGAGGATTCTCCATGGATAATTTTTAAATCAAGATTGGATGTTTTTCTGAAAGGTATGCTGTAGGAATAATTTTGGATGAAGTTCTATGGCCTGTGTTATACAGGCCAGACTATATGATCACAGTGGTCCCTTCTGGCCCTGGAATCTATGAATGTGTGACAGATTAATTAGTCTGATTCTACGTGATGTCAAATGGGAATTATTGTTAATTGATTAATTATATCAACTTTGCATCTTTACAAAGGGTGAATCCTCTAATCAAGACAATTTACATGCTGAAGCATGGTCAGTAGGGCTGGCACAAAAAGTGGAAAGGCTTGGTAGAGGCTGCTTATTTGGGGGCGAGAGGATGCAAAGGTTGAACAGGAAAAGTGGAGCCGAAATTAGATAGTATAGTATTTGAATACAATCCTGGATGAACTTGAGGACCCAATACTGGAGAACGTCACTTTTGGGGGAGGATGTCTTGTATGATAACCCAGGCACATCAAAAGAACTCAAAGGTGTAACAGGGCCATGAGAAGCAAAGACAGGAGAAAACCAAGAAGAATATGTCACAGACAGGCTGCACAATCAGAATCTCTATCCTTAAAATCCCAAATTATAATTAGCCCATTTGAGTCCTAGGTAAAATGTGCTGAAGTCTTTGAAGTACAGACAACATTCTGATTTTTTCTGATAGGCAGTTGGGGAAAAAACAGTACCTCTATCCTAGAGCATTCATTTGAGTTAGTCCCCTAAGAATTTCCATCTAGACACCAGTTCTGATTACTTGGGGAATAAGGAAAACCAGTGGATTATGATGAGTAGCAGTTTAGTGGGCTGAGAGTCCCGTTGTGTCACTGATACTCCACTTTAATGTAGTTTAGTGTTTCTTTTGTAATATTTTGACATATAAACATAAAGATCTCTTATAGGCTTCTCAAAATTCTTGCTTATTCAGCTAGCTCCAGGCATTACTACTTATGCTATCCCACTTCTCTTTTGAATTGCATACTGATCAAACAGTTTACTAGCTATACACATCTCCCCCATTGTTAAATACATATGCTTCACCAGCCAGAAGGTTTAGTATCTGGCAGCTATTCAGAGAAAAGTTTGGTCGAAACAGAACTGCCTGCCCAGTTTTATTTATTGATTCCTCTAAGAACTCCAGCAAAACATTGACTATTTAAAAACTATAGATTCAATTAAATGTTTCTTTTAATAGAGATAAAAATTCTCATGTGAATATGAATTAATATGAATATAAATTACAAGAGCAGTTGTTTGCCAGGAGAAACAAGTATTGCCTTTCTTTATTAAAGTGACATTCAATGTTTGAGCCTACTCTTGAACAATAAAAACAAATAGTGTAATATATTTTAAACTTTTTGCCTGATCCTGAAATATCAAATAAGCACACAATCCCTTTCTCCTCCTCCTCCACCACCACCAATCTAAACATTCCAGATGGAGAATCCTAAGGTCATGTTACCCATCTTTCTTCCCCCCAGTATTTCCTCCAATGGCGGTGATACAGGATGGCGAAAAATACTACTGCTTGTATCCAAAATCTATTGGGAAGAAGGTAGGCTGTGGCAACATGGATTTTTTGCCTGTCCAGTTCCTTTTTCATGTGAACAGGGTTCCATGACCTTTGGGGCAGGATAGGATATGCAAACGATGTAACCTGGAAAGAGTTCTTTGTATTATCATTCCTCTGGAAATACTGAAAGGCTTCCCCAAAATGATGCTGTCACTGTCAAAATTTGTTTATACCAATTCCCATCTATGTACTCCTGGAAACCACTTGACAAGATTTGGGGTTTGTGTGAGAGGAGGAGGCAGCTCTCTGGAGGTAATGAGCAGAGCATGGGCTTCTAAACTTGCCCCTGGATCTTCAGAGAAATCTCATGGATCGTGAGAATATGCAGGTTATTATGGTTCTACCCCAGCTGGCTCCCTGGTGGGAAACTCTGCCTCTGCTCTCTGGTCTCATGCTATGGCAAACTTGACGGCATTAAGGCTACAGAAATTTCACTTTCACTTTGGCCCCTTCTGCAGCCTTTCTGTGGTACATCCTGTTCTGGAGTCTTACTTCTTATCTTGCCAACCTTGAATTTGGTAACCTGGGCATGCAGATGGGAGGTGACAGAAGCGTATGTCCTTCGAGTGCTTAAGTCAATTCCCTTGTCGGTGCGTGTGCGCCCCTATGCACGGTTACTGGATTATCTTCCCCCTTAGCAGTACCTGTAGGGCCAGCTTCGGCGCCCCCTGGAGTCCTGCACACATGCCATGGTATATTAGGCACCACCGGCCCTACGCCCCCTCATTTCCTTCTCTCCGCCACTGACAATTACTGGAACTGTGTTCGTTGCTTGCTTTTGCAAGTGTCTCTCAGCCTTTTAGCCTCTTAGTCAAGTGTTCTTAAGTAGTTGTTAAGTAGAAGTAGCTAGTGTATTGTAGTAAATAGTTGTTAATAGTTTAGTAGTTAAGTTTAGTTCCCTTAGGGACCTCCGCCCAGCAGTGGGGTATACTCTGATCCATGGGCTTCAAGCCCTGCAAGTCTTGCAGCAAGCCCTTCCGACTTAGCAATGCCCACGACTGTTGTCTGAAGTGCCTGAGGGAGTCGCATAGGAAAGACAAGTGCCACATCTGTAAGGCGTTCAAACCAAGGACACAGAAGGAGAGAGATATTCATCTGAAGGCCTTACTGATAGAGGCCACTTTAAGACCTGCTCAGTCTCGTCTTGCTCTCTCTTGGGGCTGAGCACCATGTCGATGCAGAGTGCCCCTCCAGTACCAGAATCTCAGCGGCACCGATCTTCTGCTTCATCTTCAAAGAAGAAGTAGAAGAAGCAATGTTGAGAGAGGGGCCACTCCCCCACACCTAAGAAATCCAGGGATGCAGGGTCGAGTACGGGCCGCATCATGCACGTCTGAGACTCAGGCCACTTCAGCTGTGGCTGGCCTTAGCGTACACCCTGAGCAGGCATCACTTAGACAGAGTGGTCACGGTGCCAGCACAAGTCCTAACCTCCCTGAGATGGTGATAGACCTCCAGTCAGTGATGGAAGGGATTCCCTTTGCTGACCTAGTCCCCCTCGGTGACTCTCATATTAGACACGTCGGACTTCGGGTGGGGAGCACACAGCAGCTTGCGTCACAGCACGCAGGGGACCTGGTCAGGGAAGAACCAGGGCCTGCACATAAATATCAGGGAGCTCAAGGCGATCCGCCTGGCATGCGAAGTATTCCTTTCTTTCCTGAGAGGCAAGGTGGTCCAGGTTCTGACAGACAGCACCGTCACAATGTATTATATCAACAGGCAGAGCGGGACCTGCTCCCCAGCCCTCTGTCAGGCGGTGAGCCTGTGGAACCTAGTGATAGGACACGATATTCTTCTGATGGCCTCACACCTCTCTGGTATCAGGAGGACCACAACGGATTGCCTCAGCAGGACGGTCATACCTTGCCATGAATGGTCTCTCCGCTTGTCGGTAGCCGATATGACTTTCCAGAGGTGGGGGTTCCCCCAAGTGGATTTCTTCACTTCCAGGATCAGCAGGAAATGCAGTCAGTTTTGGTGCATTCGAGGGCTAGACAACAGAGCACTGTCAGACGCCTTCCTGCTCTCATGGTCGCAGATGCTTCTGCATGCTTTCCGTCCCAGTCCGTCGATTCACAGGGTCCTGTTAAAAACCAAACAAGACAAAGCAACTGTCATTCTTACAGCATCCACGTGGCGCAGGCAGCACTGGTTCACAACACTCGAGGAACTGTCAGTTTGCCGCCGCCTTCCCCCCACCCCCATGTTGGCACAACCTGCTTTCACAGGGCCGGGGGCACCTTCTGCACCTGCACCTGACGGTGTGGAGGCTGAGTGGCTGAGCCTAGAGGAATGGCCTTGCTCCTCTCAGGTGCAGGCAGTACTAATGGGTAGCAGGAAACCTTCCATCGGGATGTCATATTTATCCAAGTAGAAGATTCACTTGCTGGACCGCAGCCTGTTGCACCTTAAACTCCAGGGTCTAGCTGCTGCCTTGTTGAAGGTACATCTGGCTGCCACATCAGCCTCCCATCCACCGACTTAAGGGAGGTCAGTGTTCTCTCACGCCAGGGCGGTTAGGTTCCTGAAGGGTATAGAGAGACTTTACCCCCAGGCTAAGAACCCATTACCCCCCTGGGACCTGAACTTAGTTCTCTCCAGGCTCACAAGGGCACCGTTCGAGCCTTTGGCTACCTGCTCCCTATTGTTGCTGTCATGGAAGGTAGCCTTCCTAGTGGCCATCACCTTGGCTAGGCAGCTATTGGAGATTAGGGCACTTACTTTAGAGCCTCCTTACACGGCCTTTTATAAGGACAGCTGAGCCTTTCTCCTCAAGGTGGTGTCACAATTCCAGGACATCTTCCTGCCTGTATTCTTCCCAAAGCTGCATGCCTCAGAGGAAGAATGGAGGTGGTATATGTTGGACGTGCACAGAACCCTGGCTTTTTACATCAAGAGGATGAAATCGCTTCATAAGTCCACTCAGCTGTTCGTGGTGATGGCTGATAGGATGAAAGGCTTACCTGTCTCTTCGCAGCAGATCTCCTCTTGGATAACATCCTGCATTATGAGCAGTTGAAGGTTCCTCTTCCGGGAAGCGTCACAGCTCACTCTACTAGAGGGCAGACTTTTTCTGAGGCATTCCTGGTGCAAGTGCCTATTCAGGACATATGCAAAGCCGCTATATGGTCATCAGGGCACACCTTTACGTCCCACTACGCCATTGTTCAGCAGACAAGGGACGATGCTCGCTTCGGCAGGGCAGTGCTGCAGTCAGCTCATCTGTGAACTCCAAATTCACCACCAAGATGCTGCTTGTGAGTCATCTACAATGGAATCGACAGGAGCAAGCACTCAAAGAAGAAAAAATGGTTACTTGCCTTGTAACTGTTGTTCTTTTGAGATGTGTTGCTCACGTCCATTCCATGATCCGTCCCCGCTGCTGGAGTTGACAGCAAGAAGCAACTGAGGGGATATAGGGCTACTGGTGTCTAATATATTGCAGCATATGTGTGGAACTCTAGGGGGCGCCAAAGCTGGCCCTCAGGTACTGCCAAGGGGGGAAACATAGCCATGAGCAACACATCTCGGAGAACAACAGTTACGAGGCGAGTAACCGTCTTTTATGCCTTCCCTTCAGTTTTCTTTTGGGGTAATATTCAAATTATTCAGTATTAAAAATTTCAGTATTCTCGTTACTCAGTATAATTGAGGAGAGAGGAATAGAGTTGTGAGAAGATTCTCGGTGCTGGTATATCTGGTAAGAGTTTCTAAATGTTTGCAAAATAAGTTGATTTTTTGCAGTGACTTGTTCATTAAAGTGGTAGGTAGTATTTTGGAAGAGATTAATTGCTTTTGCTGCAGTAATGGCAGATATTCACTCTGGATCAAATTTGAAAATCCTTGTAAAAATACTCTAGAGGAGAAAAGATTGAATATTTCTGAAGCAAAAATTGGTTAGTCTCCTACAGCTGTAGACAGACAGCTCACAGAAACATATGTCCGGATGTAGTTATCCTGTGGTTACATGCATTCTGAGAAACCAAAATAAAATGTTTACATCAACCTTGTTTATGTAACTTTTATGTGAAATTGTTAAATGTGGCCAATTCGTCAAGATTCATTTTCACTCCAGCATCTAGATTTTTATAGAAACATAGCATTAAAAAAAACAAATGGGCATAACTATTTCAAGCCTATGGCGTCTACCTTTGTAAAACCTGGGATGTCTTCCACCCAGATTCCTGGCCATCAGAAAGGAATCCAACCCCTTCCATAGGAGCTATTTCTTCTAGTTGCCTGGCTGTCACTGATCTAACAGGGGTGGGTTCACCCTTTTATTGAAACCTCCTAGTACATTTTTCCAATAATTGATACTTTCAGTGTAGGAGGAACTAGAAGCTGCAGCCTGAAGGGGATTATTTTGTCTCATTTTATGTTTTTTTATATATATATATATAAAATTTTAAAACTGTAACAGCTGTGGGCCCCACCTCCTTTTCTTACAGCTGACTAAGTAGTCTTAATTTCTATTTTTTTTTTCTGTCTCGTTTTCCATCAGGAATGGCACATCTTCCCAGGATCCCACTAGCATTATACATAACATAATCTCTAAATGATATGGACTGCCACAGTAATCCATGTCTGTTACATATAGGCTGAGGTACTGCAATGCACTCTTCGTTAAAAGCACCCAGAAAGCTAATGTTTTGTAACTTTTGTCATTATTTTGCTCTCCACCCTGTATCCATTTTCTTTAATTATTTTGTTGGTGATATTAAGCAGATATTGCTGCTTTCAGATCCATTACACTAATGCTGGGTCAGCGGTGACTCTCCCCCTGCTTTTCCTTCAGTTGGTTGAAAAGCTGAATTAGTGTTGAGTAGTATGGGTCAAAGTGTTTATCTAGTCTGTGTTTTGTATAATACCCTGGCTTTGCATCACTACCATTTAAGGCTAAGTACAGTAAAAATTTCCTTGAAATATATGTGAACATTCACTGTATGATCAATTTGGATCATACATTATAAATATAATATTTATGATCCATTATCATTATAAGTGCGATAACTTGGATATTTTAATAGTATTCCTATAAATCTGAAATATTTACCACCAAATGTTCATGTTTTATTATGCTGAGGAAACTTCAAAGATAAACAAAGCTGTTGGGTAGAAAATTCCAATTGCTCTCACACAACACTCATCTTTTGGTAGTCCTTTATTCCTTTGGGTTCCTGTAATCCCCTTCATTATTTTCAGCAGTAACTTTAATTGCTAACAGATTATTATTCCTGTCAGCTGCAATGCCAGTTACAAGAAAGTCCTAGAGATTCAGGCTTGTCTTGATTTCCAGTGGTAGAGAGCTCTGTAGCTGAAGGTCTTCCATTGTGAATATCCATCCCCTAGTGAGCGTATATGTCAGGTGAGTCATGGTGACAGGTTGTGACTGATAGGGCCCTAAACCACGGAGGGCTTTAAAGATCAGAACACAGATTTTGAAATTGGTTTGGAATTGTATAGGGAGACAACGTAGAGTATGAACGACCAGTGAAATGTGCTTGTAGGTCTCTTTATCAAGGAGGCTGGCCAATGTGTGTGTTGACCCAATGGGAACTTCCATCCATTCTGGTATAATCAGGGTGAATAATAATTGATTTTAAAAAAGAGGGATTTTTTTAGTTTAAATTAAATGTTTATTTTTTAAAATAAACCTATTTAAAATTAAATTTAAAATTGGCAACCTATGTGAAAGCTTAAACTTATAATATACTAAAAGAATTTAAATTAAATGCATACAAATATTAAGCAGTACATGTTTGTTTCCAGGTTTTCTTCAAAGCCAAACCACTGTACTAGTGAAGTCCACTGGCTATGCACCTGGAACCAGAGTTGGTTGAGGTGCTGCACAAGCTTTTTACAGCAGTAGCCTCTTCTGCAGGTGCAGAAAAAGAATATTTTCTTCATTTCGATGTATTCAACTAGTTCAATTCAATGACTAGTTCATTCAAAGTTAAGAAACCAATTGGGAGTCAAAAAAGCAGGAATGCTTGTTTTCGTCTTCCAAGCTATCACTAAAAACTAGATGTGAGAGGACGAGATCTGCCAGTTTAAAATTTTGAGGGACATGGTGACCAGAAACAATCCGTTAAGTGCACTAATTAGACATAATACTTCCTTTGTTTAACAGATAATTTTAAAATGCAAAACAATCTTGATAAATATTTTCTTGTCTAGCACATTTAGGTAGTTTTATTAAATAATAATAATTAATTTTAAAAACAGTCTTTATGTATTTTAATTTATTTGAATTTCTAGCCAAATAAAGCTTGACCTGAACCCTAAGTAAAAAAATTAATCTTCAAGTAAACAAGAAATGCATCATTCACTATTTTCTAACATAATGAAAAATATGTAACCATGTAAATTAAGCTAAGCTATATAGTTACTTAAATTAATGTGTAGAGACATAGTGTACCCTCCTGGTTAACAAAAAGAAGCACCAAATTGAGTGTAAAGACTACATTTAGTTGCAAATCAACATGTTTTAATGGTTATCAATTTTTCTTTAGGGAAATAACTGAAAAATATTAGACATACTCAAAGCAATTATTTAAATCAAGGTTTTCTGCTTGCTGATTTAAATCTTGATTACATTCAGTAATTTATGTCGCTTTAATTTACATCAGTCTATCCTGTGTATAATACATTTCAGTAATTTAGAATGGATGTGGCAAACGCTGTGGATAGGTCTGTTTCTTAAAGGAAAGTTGCCTGACTCTCTAATTTGGCATTTCTGGCTGCTGCTCTCTGAACATCCATGAGCAGTTAGGGTCCAGTATAGCTCCAGGACTATACTACTCTGATAAGATGAGGAGCTGCGCCCTCAATCTAGGCTGAAGTCATTGCTGTATCCAGTTTCTCAAAGTGCTTCCCATTAGAATTACCTCTGTTTGATTGAGCCTGCTGATTTTCATCCAGATACTTATTTCTTTCAGGCACCTTGGTAGTGAAGGAAAGGGAATTGAGCTCATCTGCATACTAATGTCACTGAAGCCTTAACATTTTGTATTGGTGTAACGTACACATGGAATAGGAGCAGGGTAGGAGAACAGACCTCCGTGTGAGAGAGCTCCCTGGAAAGAGAAGCAGCTATCCTGACCCTCGGGTTTTGCTCTGTTGGTTTTCAGTTTTTTATCAGCTTGATCGTATTTTCCAAGATAGGGCAATGTTGTCTAGAACTCGAGCCCTGAGCTGCTTTTGTTGTCTGTAAATTGTATGAAGTGAAGGCAGTTACCCATGCCGGCTATGAAAGTGAGTCGTCAGTACCTTGTGATCAACTCTAAAAAACTGTGGCTATATCTAACATAATTAGCATGATATTTGCTTACTTTCTATGGTTGCGTGATTATCTGTTAGCATATCCAGTGACGTTTCAATACAGCCTGGAAGAAAGGGTGTAGGATACTGGTGGGGGATCAAGTGCTGCTTGAATAAACTAGCCACCACTATCTGCATAGGCTTTTCCAAGAGCACGTTTGAGACAGGGCAGTAGCTGGTCAAATAGTTTCTGTACACCTTGAATATGATTGTAATCTTTCACCTATTTTAGCTGACAAAACTTCACAGAAGTATTTCTCATCCTCTACTGACCCCAAAACTCTCTGCTTGCACACACTTGAATACAGTTTTCTAGGTTACTATTTTTATTTACAATGTTTAACAGTATTAATATTTTAGCACTTTGATACTATGATCTTTCAGGGGTATATAATTTGCTTTTGCTTTTTACATGCTGCTGTTCTCATCTCATTATTGATGTTTGAAGGGATAATTAAGACTAAAAATGACCCAGATCCTACAGAAATACTAATTTTCTGTTTAGTATGGGAGCTGTTACATCTATTTTTAAAAACAACAACCAAAGTTGTTAGGGTTTCTTCTCACTGAAGCAAACAATATCTGTTGAAGTACAAATGATACTTCCTTACTGTGTTTATCTCGGGGGCAGGGGGAATCAAACCAAACCAAAAATCAACCTTTTCCCCTCCGCCTCCTACAAAACTTTCTTGGTAATTTAGTCAGGAAATGAAACAAAAGAGGTCTCTTGAAAAAGGATTCCTAATGGGGGTGGGGGGAGGGGAGAAGGAAAAGTACCTATTATCAAGAAGAAAATGAGAGGCAGTGTAAATGAGTTTCATAATTGTCTGTTTTTAATTTACATGTCAGATAAAAGTGACCAAGGAAGGAAACTGATACTGTGCTATTACTTTATGTTGATGTTGATGTGCAGTCTAAGTGGTGACAATATTCTGAACTCTGCAGGTTACAAACCAGACTGGGTTCCTGATGCAAATAGGCCACAGTTAATGAAACTGGCATAACATGAAGATCCTGAACAAATTTCCAGGAGGACAGACATTGGTCTGAGGAAAATATTATTTAAATATGAGAGAGATTTGGATATGGCCTATGAAATAGACAGCTTTTTCCCCCTCAGTATTCTACAATAAGATACTGCAATCTAGCAACATTTTCTTGATATTTAATTGCAGTTATCTTTCAAAACAAAGTAAACCTGCAAGCATAAACAGGATATATCTTTGTATTAGAAGCAGCAGGTTTAAAATAGCTAGAGTTTGATTCTCTGCTATATTCAAGCTCTGCTCAGATGTAGTGTAAGTAGGAACTGCAGGGAGTGGCTGGGTAACTCCCTGATCCCCGGACATCTGGTCCTAGCATAAATGAAAACTTGGAGGGCTCTAGTCTGCTACACTACATCCTTTCTCTACTACTTATGATCTGCCCTTCCCCTGGAATGCCCCTGACACATCATCTCCCTCTGCTTTCACCAAGAATGGAAGGAGCAGCTGTCTCCAGAGGTGGTGGACATGTCCTTTGCCAGTCAAAGTTCCCCAGGCACAATCTCTGGCTGCAGACTTCGGAATGCTGAAGAGTCCAGTCTCCCTGAAACCACAGTTCAGATCCCAAGGGATTCATCCCTTGGCCCTTATGAAGGGTGATAAGTTGAGTTACATGCACTTACTGTGTGGAAATCTTAGATTCCATAAAAGCTAATGTGTGCTCTGTGTATGAGGGGGCCAAGACTTTCCACTGTGTGACCATACTCCATATTCAAGAAATTTAATAAGTGATTTGATTTTTCAAAAGTTGCTGAGCCCCCAGCAGCTCCTTTTGAGGTCAGCGAGGGCTGCAGAATGCTTTGCATTTTTGAAAAACTGAGCCATTTCTTAAGTACCTAAATAGGCCCTTAAGTCCACATCTTTAGGCCATCAGTTTTGATAAATCTTGTCAGGAATCCCCTCTGTAAAACTTTGGTTTTGCTCTTGAATCCTTTGTCAAATTTCCCTCTCTTCGTTGTTCAGGGTCTTGCATGCTGGTTCCATGCTTGGCTGCCACCCTCCAAAAAAAAATAGCTGCTTTTCAGAAGTGTTTTATTTCTGTTCCTGAAGCACTTTGGGATGAAAAGTGCTATAGAAATGTACATCATTATTTTTAAAGTTGATTTTAGTTATTGTAGGATCAGATTGAAGTATTTAGTAAAAATTAGTTTTTATTCCCTTTGAATCCATGTTTGAGATGTCACACCGATAAAGTCCCTTTATCCCTTAGCAGAGAAAATCCCCCGTCTTGATCAGGATACACTGATTATGTGTCTACAGCAGAAATTTGCACTGATTTAAATTAATAATTTAACTGATTTAATAATTAAATTAAATAGGAATGAGATCATTTGGCTTTACTGTGAGGATAGTAAGTCTGTCTTCTCTGGTTAATCAGATGCAGCACCTCTTTGTTTCTTTGTTCCCACTATTGTTTCCATTCCTGGTGTTTAATCACAAATACAATTTGTTATAACTGAAGTAGGCACTAGATTAAAAGGTCTGTGTAGAACAAAACAGCTTTGCTTTGGGTTTTTTTTAAACTTTTGATTCTTCTAGCACAGGTGCCCTGAAAACTGTGCAAAGAAACTGACATGAGTATGTTTCCTTGTATGTCAAGTTTAGTTACATAGAGCTTGTAGAGCTACAAATAACTGAAACTCACTCACCCTCTCTTATAAGTTTTGGTATGCTTTTTTGCACCTGAAATTAATATACACTCTTTCGCTCTTTGTTCTCCTGCCACATTGTCTTGTTCACATTTGAATATATAATACACTGCCTTCTGCAAAATTTTATAGGGGTTTTAGCTAATATTTATAATATGCTTTGAAGATGCACAGCATCACCTAAATGTTAAGTAGTATTGTATATAACTGAAGTTGTTGGTAGAATTTAGCATTGTGTGGTTATTCTGATATCCTTGTATTATATACGCTTATTTAAAATGAACACATTCTAAAATACTTGTCTTAAAAAATGTCTTTTGCTTCCCTATATTTCAGACAATGGAGGACAGACTTTGGGAGGTGGAAATAACTGGCCTCTAAGAGGAAGAAAGTGGACGCTCTGGGAAGGAGGAGTGAGAGGAGTAGGATTTGTTGCAAGTCCTTTACTGAAACAGAGGGGAGTAGAAAGTCATGAACTGATCCACATCTCTGACTGGCTGCCGACTCTAGTAAAACTTGCTGGGGGACATACAAACAGCACTAAGCCTCTGGATGGCTTTGATGTGTGGAAAACTATCAGGTAACTTGCATTTCAAGTAACTGAGTCAGAATCCTGCTAAGATAAGACTTTTATCAGCAAGAGCAACAGACCTGAAATTTGAGAGAAACAAAGATATACAGTTGATCCTAAATAAGATGAAAAAATTAATTTGCTAAATAATGTTTCCTTCAGGGGGAGAGAACAGGAATGAAGAAAGCACCATAAATTATTGATGCCAATCATGTTACTTAATGCATCTCAGGTGTGCTCAGATACAATGGTGAGGGGCAGCATGATAACTTGAATAGAATAGAAGACAATAGTTAAGGCACACATTTTTAACAATAAGGGTGATTAACAATTAGAACAAACTACCAAGAGAAATGGTGGATTCTCCATCTGTTGGTCTCTTCAAATCAAGACTGTATGCCTTTTTGGACATTACATTTTAGTCATAGACAAAGTATTGGCCTCAAAACGAGGATAATTGGGTGAAATGTAATAGCCTATGTTATACAAGAAGAGACAGGATGACAGAATTGTTGTCTCTTCTGCTCTTAAGCTCTATGAATATAGAATTAACTCTTGCTAAACGTTTAGTCAGCCCTTCCTTCTTCCAAAGATACAGTTCCCTGAGGTTTACCTTACCACAAGTGAGTTATGGAGCCCTCAGAATCTTAGCATCTGCATGAATTAAAGATCCTTGGCACTTTTTGCAAGAGTAGGGGTTTTCCTGGTGACCTTCATCTAAATTCCTTCATTCCTCCCATCTACACTTTAGTGAAGCATGCTATGTGCTAGCTAGCTAGCTAAATTCTATTCCCTTCCTTCTTAGAAGTGGCTACATTTCAGTGATATTTGAATATAATTTTGAGTCACTTCAGGATCATTCAAGATGCTAGCTGTATAGCAAGGTGAAATACTGCTAAAATTAAATGAGGCTGGATTTCTTAATTCCTACATAGTAAACATTGCAGATTTAATGCTGTGTGTATTACTTACTGTTTATAATGCTTAATTAAAGTTTTTGGTTCAACTAGTGATTTTGATAAAAGCTTATCACTATTATGAGGGACTCTATGTGGCTATTGTATTTCAATAATAGAAGTTATAAAATAGAAACTACATAGATGTCTCCCCAACAAATTGATATCTGTGAAACTAAAACTGAACTCCTTTTCCTTTTAGCACCTCACTACTTCCCACATTTTGCAACTTTTAACGCCCTCCACCATCAAGACACAGCATGGCCAACTAACACACACTAGCACATATTGGCTTGCACCTTGGTGGTGCTTTTTAGTCATGTTAAACTAATGTTCTACAGCTAACATGACCAATAAATGCATCCCTTTCACCCATCAGGACAAGGTCCTTCAGGTGGATTTGATATTGACATCCACACTTGAGGGACACTTGTTCATCTTCAACACCTTTTTTATGACAATCTAATTAATGCAACTTATCCAATTCTATTTGATATACAATGTAGTAATAAGTATGGTATCTGACTGTATTCCAGTAGTGTGTTAAGCAACACGATTACCATCTGTCATGTGTGGTTCTTTCTCTCTCCCTCTCCTTCTCCCCAGGGGAAAAATTGGATGTGCAGTGTAAGGTTTCATTTTTCTATGGTGGCTGGTGGTGGTTTGTTTTAAACTACACCCTACTTTGTATATGTCAGAGAATACCAAGTCAAAAAAATGCACTTTGCACTTGGAGCAGAAGTTCAGAAGGTTTATGGATGGTGTTTAGTTTCTGTGAGAGTTTACCAGTCTTGGATTGGCCCCTGAGAAACTCTGCCTTGAGCTTTAGCCTTATGGAGGAAAGTTTTATAGAGCCCAAAGAGTTCCGTTATCTACCACAATCTTCATTCTGGAGCTTTAGGGAATATTTTTGGTATGCTGGCCTCAGGCCATTAAGCACTTTGAGAATAAGGCCCAAGACCTTGCAGTTGACCAGATACTTTATGGGAAACCAGTGTAGCAAGCGCAGGACAGGTCTAGTGTGCTCACAATAGCCTGTACCAATTGGAGTTTCCTAAAGGCTGATGGCTTCATGCCCAAGTATGCTGAATTGCTGCACTCCACACAGAAGGCGAAAAAGCTGTATGTAACTGAGGCCAGGTCATTGTCCACCAGGACTTCAGGAGTCTCTTGGCCAGCCAAAGATAGTAGAAAGTGTGTGTTACAAGCCAATGCTGTTGTGTGAGAGCTCAGCATCAACAAGGAATCCAGGAGCATTCCTAAGCTACAGACTGAATGGACCAGTTGTGCGTGTGTCTTCAACTAAAGGGGACTGTACTGTGGGTGCAAACTCTAGAAAGCACTTTGCTCTGCCCATTGGTACTAGTGCTTCTCCTGTGCTTGGGTTCAACTTCAATCAGCTGTTCCTCCTCCCTGAGCTGATCTTGTCCAAATTCTGGGTTATCTTAGTGCTATGGTCACATGTAGTGAAGGATAGGTAGAACTGTGCATCATCTGCATATTGCTAGCACTTAAACCCACATCAGCTTATCAGTTCATCACCTAGTGGCTACCTGTAATGTTTAAAAGAACCAAGAGAGAATTAGTGATCCCAGATTGCTTTAATTTTGCCAAGTGAGGGGCCTCATTTCCAACATGACCTCTTCATAGAAGAAATTAATATAGTTTCTGTGACTTGTTAAACTGCCCAGTGGTTGACCTATGATAGAAATGTCAAATTTCACCTTTTCCTCAATGAGTAGTTCAAATTTCAAGACTGTAGCTCAAAAGATCAGTTGAATGTTGGATATCAGACAAAAAGAACTTTAATGACATCTAACAGAAAGTTCAGATCTGTTAGTCTGTAGTGCTTAGTGGCCTATAATGGATGACAATAACTAGAATCTTTCTTTAAAAAAAAAAGTTGTAACTTGGAAAATGGAAATTAAGTGCCAGTTAGTTACTATATTACAAGTCAATGTGTGACAGTACAGTATAGTACAAACACAAACATGAATGCTCCCTGTGGTTTTTGACAGGGTTTTTACCAATATTAGTGTAGGAGAAGGTACAGTGAGAAAGGTCTGAGTCATAAATTGGGATCTGAAGACAGATTTCTTTAGAGGTTCCATTCAGTGCCATCTCTATATATGCATATTCAGTTTTCAAAATCCATGTTAGGTAAGACTATATGAGGTTCCCTTCTCCCCACCACACCAAAATAAATAACAGTTCCAAATTCATAACAAGAAATAAGAAGTTTTCAAATGAAAAATAATCAATAGTATAAATTATGAATTATACTTTGCCTTTGTCTTTACAGGTTAGATCTAAAGGGCAAGTGGAGGGTCCAGGGCTCCTCACAGCGGCTTGGGCTCCTTGGGTGGCTCTTGCCATAGCCTAGGTCCAGCTTCTGGCCTGACCAGGAGGTGGAGCCTTGGGGGGGAGAGGAAGAGCAGGGGGCAGAGCCCAGGGGGAAGAGAAGGAGCGGGGGATGGAACCAGAGTTCCAATACCAGTGACTTCTCCCCTTCTACACAAGTTCCAGCACTTCTGCGGGAAGCCCCAAATTGGCTGGGGTCCCTGAGCACGGGCCTCATGGGCTCATGCATTAATCCACCCTGGAGTAGGAGAAAGGTCCTGGAGGCCAAATTTAGGCTGCTGAGTAAAGTCCAAGACCTCCTATCTGAAATGCTTCCAGTTCCATATGCTGGGCCAGAAAGACAGGCAGAACTGCAGGGTCTCAATACATGGTCGAGATGATGGTGTAGGAAGGAGACTTGTAGGCAATTAGGAATTGGGGAACCATTTGGGAAAGGAGGATCTTGTACAGGAAGATGGGCTCCACCCAAACTAGAATGAACTGCTGGCATATAAAATTAAAAAGGTTATAGAGGATTTTTAAATTAAGGGTTGGGGAAAAGCCAACAGATGCAAAGGAGCACACCATTTGGGCAGAGACATCCCTTAGGGATGAGTTCACTAAGAGACAGAGTTCCCCCTTTAATGAAGAGGAAAGAAAATATATTGGTAAAGTAGGTAGCAGCTAGTGTGGAACAGGCAAATGTGAAAGAGTCCCGCTGAAATATAAGAGATGAAGGCAAGCAACCGAATATTGACAAAAGGTACAAGGGCTAATATACAAATGTTAGAAGTCTAAATACTAAGATAGGTGAACTAAAGTGTCTGGCATTAAATGAAAATATCTATATGATAGGCATTGTGGAAACTTGGTGGAATGAGTATAATCAATGGGACACTGTAATACTAGGATACAAAATATATAGGAATGACAGAGTAGGTCATGCAGGCAGGGGAGTGGCAGTATATATATTAAAAAAAGAATAGAGTCAAAAAAAGTAAAGATCTTAAGTGAATCAAACTGTACCATAGAATCTCTGTGGACAGAAATTCAGTGCTTGATTAATAAGAGTATATCAGTAGGAATATACTACCTACCATCTGAGCAGGATGGGGATGGGGATTGTGAATGCTCAGGGAGAATAGAGAGGTCAGAAAACTCAATAATAACAGAGGATTTCAACTATCCCTCACATTGACAGGGTACACGTCACATCAGGAAGGGATACAGAGATAAAATTTTGAGACACCATAAATGAGTGCTGCTTGGATCAGCTTGTCTTAGAGCCCACAAGGGGTGAGGCAATTCTTGATTAAGTCCTAAATGGAGCACAAGATCTGGTCCAAGAACTGAGTATAGCTGAACCACTCAATAATAGCAGCCATAATGTAATTCAATTTAAGCTCTTTCCAGGGGAAAATGCTAAACAAACACATCACAATAGCATTTATCTTAATTAAAAAAGGGGGGGTGAGAGGGGAGATACACAAAAATTAGCAAACTAGTTAAACAAAAATTAAAAGGTACAGTCACAAGTGAAATTCAAACTGCATGGAGACTATATAAAACACCACAGTAGAGGTTTAAACTAAATGTATACCCCAAATCACAATAAATAAATAAATATTTTTTTTTTTAAAAAGGAAGTCAACCAAAAAAAATGCAACCCTGGCTAAAAAGCAGTGGAAAAGTGGAAGTTAGAGACAAAAAAAGCATGCTTTAAAAATTGGAATTCAAATCCTTGTGAGGAAAATAAAAAGGAACATAAACTCTGGCATTAGAAGTATAATGAAGGCCAAGAAAGATTTGAAGAGTGACTAGCTGAAGACACACAAACTAATAGCAAAAATATTAAGTACATAAGAAGTAGAAAGACTACAAAACATTTAGTGGGGCTGCTGGATGATTAATGCGCTAAAGGAGCATGCAAAGAAGACAAGGCCATTATAGAAAAGCTAAAGGAATTATTTGCAGCTCTCTTCCCTGTATAGGTTATGGGGAAGATCCTCACTCCCAAGCCATATTTTTAGGTGACAGATCTGAGGAACTGTCTCAGATTGAGGTATCAGTAGAGGAGGTTTGGGAACAAATTGATAAATTAAGCAGTAATAAGTCACCAAAACCAGATGATATTCACCCAAGAGTTCTGAAGGAATTCAGATATGAAATTGCAGAACTATGAACTGTGGTACATAGCCTCTAGCTTAAATCAGCCTCTATACCAGATGATGGGAGGGTAGCTAATATAATGACAATTTTTTTAAAAAGCTCCAGAGGCAATCCTGGTAATTATAGGCCAGTAAGCCTAACTTAAGCACCAGACAAATGGGTTGAAACTAAAGTAAAGAACAAAATTGTTAGACACACAAATGAACATAATTTGTCAGGGAAGCGTCAATATGGCTTTTGTAAAGGGAAATCATGCCTTACCGATTATTAGAATTCTTTAAGGGTATTAACAAGCTTGTGGAAAAGGGTGATCCAATAGATATAATGTACTTGGACTTTCAGAAAGCCTTTGATAAGGTTCCTTACCAAAGATTCTTAAGCAAAGTAAGCAGTTGGATAAAAGGGAAGGTCCTTTCATGGATCAATAACTGCTTAAAAGATAAGAAACAAAGAGTAGGAATAAATTATCAGTTTTCACCATGGAGACAGAGATAAAAAGCAGGTTCCCCCAATGATCTGTTCTGTGACTTGTGCCGTTCAACATATTGACAAATGATCTAGAAAAGGAGTAAACAGTGAGGTGGCAAAATTTGCAGACCATACAGAATTACCCTAGATAGTTAAATCCAAAACTGACTGAGAAGTATTCCAAGGGGATCTCACAAAACTGGGTGACTGGTGACAAAATGGAAAATGAAATTCAATGTTGATAAATGCAAAGTAATGCACATTGGAAAACATAATCCCAACTATACGTACAAAACAGTGGGGTCTAAATTAGCTTTTACTAGTCAAGTAAGAGATCTTGGAGTCAACATGGATAGTTCTCTTGAAAACAACCACTAAATGTGCAGTGGCAGTAAAAAAACAAACAAACAAACCCAAAACACTGTTTGGAACTATTAAGAAAGGGACAGATAAAACAGAAACTTTCATAATGTCATTATATAAATCCATGGTATACTCAACCTTGAATATTGTGTTCAGTTCTGGTCACCTCATCTCAAAAAAGGTATTTAGATTTGGAAAAGGTGCAGAGAAGGGCAACAACATTTTTAGGGGTATGGAACAGCCTCTATATGAGGAGATATTAAAAAGACTGGGACTTTTCATTTTAGAAAAGAGATGACGAAAGGGGAGTAAGCTAGAGCTCTATAAAATTCTGAATGGTGTGGAGAAAATGAATAGAGAAATGTTATTTACCCTTTCATATAACACAATGAAATTAATAAGCAGCAGTTATAAAACAAAGAAAAGGAAGTACTTCTTTACACAATACAAAATCAATCTGTGGAACTCGTTGCTGGGGGGATGTTGTGAAGACAAAAACTATAACTGGGTTCCAAAAAGAATTAGATAAGTTCATGGAATATAGGTCTATAAATGGGCATTAGCCAACATGGTCAGGGATGCAACCCATGTTCTGGATGTCCTTAAACCTCCAACTACAAGCAGGTGGGACTGGATGACAGGACTGATCATTTAAAACTCTGTTCTGTTCATCCTCTCTGAAGCATCTGACACTGACCACTATCAAAAGACTGGATATTGGGATAGATGGACCATTGGTCTGTCCCATTAGCTCTGTTCCTCTGTTCTAATAAATTTATTTCCACATAGCATTAAGAAAAAGCAAATCCACAATATTTTAGTTATTGTAAAGTTCAGATCACTAAGGCTCGTATACTCACTTCCAGAAATCAAAATAAATAAGTAGCTAAAACCATAAAACGTATCTGAAGGTAGTCAGAAATGTTGCCTTACTCAAATAGTTGTTGTTCCTACAAAATGTAATACATTTTTGTAACCTGCTTTTGTTGAAAGATGAGCATTTTTATTCTGTAATAGCAGTTCATCTTAAAAAGTAAACTTTCTTAATTTGTAGGCTTTGGCTGGGTCTACACTGATGGCGGCAAATTTGCTGCCGTCACATCGATTGCTCTGGATCAACTGAGCGGTCTGTATAGACACACTCAGTCGATCCAGGAAGCTACTCAGGAAAACCACCTCGGTAAGTGGAGTAGCGCTGCGTCGAAGGGAGCGCTGTTCCCTTCGACACAGCGCAATATGGATGGCGCGCAGAGGAGACGCTGCAAAGTCGACAGGAAATACACAAGTGATTTACATCACTTGCGTATCTCCCGTCGACTGCCGCCGAATTGCAAAGGTAAGTGTAGACCGGGCCTTTGTCTACAACTGCTTGAGACCTAGGAAACAAAACAATTTAAAACTACATTCTGAAATACTAAAGGTTATGAATAATCCCATAGACTAAATATTTGTTGGGAAAAGATTATCACGGTTGGTTGCATTGTGATACCAATTGAAGCTGAAGAAAATGATGTCTTAAATCAAGCATGTCATAATATTTTTCCGATATGCATTAAAAAAGAATATTTTTAAGGAAGTGTGTGGAAATATGATCCAAGGTCATACAATATGTGACAAGATGGTTTTTAAAACAAAAACAAAAAGCACAAAAGCATCCTTAGTGACACCAGATCATTACCAAAAACAAGGCAAACAAATTTACTCTGGAAAATCTTGGACTTCTTCCCAAGGCTACTTTTTGCCTAGTTTAAACAAAACACTGTTCTGTTAAAGTTCCTATACAAATTTGTGTTCAAATTCACCAATGAACAATAACTTTTCTCTATGCTTTAAAAATATCTCTGAGTAGAAAATAAAGGGTCATACTCTTGGCTGGTGTAGCATAGCTACTTTGATTGCTACAGACTGCATCAGTTTACCTCAGCTGAGAATCTGGCCCATAGGATCAAGTGCAGCTGTTTTTATATAGACAAAATTCCCTTTGCAGACAATGGGAGTTTTAGCCTTCATTAAGAACACAGAATTGAATTTGTGATGGAACATGCTATAATAATCCCCTTCACCTACCCCCCCTCAGAAAAACAAACAAACAAACAAACAAAAAAAACAACCCACACTTCCTGTGAGTGAGAGAGAGAAAGTGCAATTTCATAGAATATTGTACCTTAAAAACAAATATCCAAAAGCCAAAGAATTCTAAGCTATATCTATAGTTTAAAACAACCTAATCATTGAAATACAAAGATAAGGTGCCTCAGAGAACCTTAAATGAGCCTTCATATCCTTGCTGTCTTGTGCACTCAGTATGTCCCTGACAAAAACTACTGTATCCAACTGATAGCTTGATAACTTGCTGAAGCTCTGTGTTGTGAGAAACTAAGCTGTATAGGAGTAGAGCTCTGTAACTGAGAATGGTGACCACTTTCCAGAGGTATTAAGTCCTCTAGAAGTGGAGCTGTGCTCTTATGCATCTTAGGAGCCCAACTGGCAGTCATCTTCTTGTGCAGGCTTCCACTTATTTCCCCCAGGAAGATGCTTCTGCCCTTTCCCCCTGACACTGTAGCATTTCCCCCTGCTTCCGCAGCTGGTCACATTCCAAAAAGAGTTCCTATGTCTTGCTGGGCTACTGGATTTCTTCTACTGTGTAAGTAAAGTGTATTGGTTATACACTCTCACTTTGTGGCGTGCTTAGAATTATGTAAATAATACCAAAGGTTATTGAATAATTTCATAATCAATTAATAGTGCTACAGATTTAAATTAGGGGCCCTTGGCACTAAAATTTAGATATAAGGTACTGAAATGACAAAGTTTTGTTTAACAATTCCCAGTTACAGGAAACTAATAATACCCCTGTCCCTGCCATAGAAATGCAATAAAATTTAACAGTTGTGGAGAAGAAAAACTATGACAAATTTCACACTGTTCCAGGCCTGATTCTGGCCTTCAATGCCTGCCATTCATCAGTTGCTCTAATGAAATCTTAGGTTTTTATACACTAAATATGCAATACAAAATTAAAAGCCAACAAATAACATATAAAACTATTTATAAAATTGGCCCACCATAACAGCATTAATAATCTCAATCCCAACGACCTTGTATCTAATCTGATGGAACGATTTGCATGATTGGAGACTTTAAATTCCCTGATTATAACCTGTTCAGGAAGGGGAGAGTGGTTAAAGAGATGGGGAAGAGGCAGTCCACATGAAAGACATCTTTACTTGTTTTAGTTATGCTAAATCAGAAACAAAAGATTTTAAATGCACATTGACACATGCCAACTAATAAAGCCCAAGAGGCTTGGCTGGTGGGGGTCTAATGCAGACCACCAAATCAAATAGAGAACAAGAGTTTCTTCTTAAACACTTGTCTATAATGGGGAGGGGGGAATTTATGCAGCCAGAAGTAAAGCACCATTAGAGTTTCTAAAACTTACAATAATTTCCTAACACAAAAAGATATTGCACCCAACATAAGGTAAGTCTCTTTTGATGCCTCATTATGGCTGATAAAGGCTGAACTAAAAGTTGGTGGGTGCCCAGAGACCAATGATCATGACTTGATTATATTCACTGTGGACAGAGAACTGTCCCTACTAGTAATATATACTTGGTGCTTCATAAAGGCTAATTTCCCAAAACTACAGAAGATTATGAGCAAAATTGAGTGAAAGAAAAAATGTAGGCAGAAAAATATTAATGAAAATTGGAAGCTCTATAAGAAGAGTTTATACATGTTCTAAAAGTCAGAGTACCACAGTCAAGAAGGATGACACCTAAAGAAAATGGATAAAACCACCGCTTGGTTCAGTGGCAAAGTGAAGGCATCAATTAGAAATTAAAAAAGCAATATATAACAGTTGATCACAATTGATATGAATTAGAATTATGAAATGCAGAAAACTAATAAAGGGAAGCTAAGGACATCATGAAAAATCCATGGTTGGCCAGGCTAAAGACAGTAAGAAGGAGTGTAAGTATAGTATGAAAAAAATAAATCCAAGCAATGGTATAGGCCCATTTCTAGAGGGAGCGGTAAATTGTTAATGATACAGAAAGGGCAGAAGTGTTCAATAAATACTTTTGTATCTGGAAGGTACCAAGATGAGGTACTCATATCATATGAGAACAAAGTAGTACCTTGTATTCCATTAGTAATTTAGGAGCATGTGAGACAATATCTACTTGGGATAAACATTTTTAAATCAGCAGGTCCATGATAATTTGCACCCAAGAGTCCTAAAAGAGTTGGCTTGGGAGATCTCTGAGCCACTTATATTAATTTTTGATATCCTTTGAATAGCAGGAAAATTCCAGAAAACAGTGCTAATGTCGTTCCACTATTAAAAAAGGGCAAGCAGGATGACCCAGATAACTACATGGCAGTTAGCCTGACAAAATAATGAAAAAGCTGACACTGGATTTAATTAATGAAGAATTAAAGGATAGGGTTTTGTCAAACACGCCTAATTTCATTCTTTGGTGAGATTATGCGTTTGGCTGATAACAGTAGATGTAATATAATTGGTCTTTTGTAAGGCATTTGATTTAGTGCTACAAAATATTCTAATTTTAAAAATTAGCACTGTACAGAACAAGAGAGCACAGGTTAAGTGAATTAAGAACTGGTTAACTGACAGATCTCAAAAAAGCAGTTGTCAGTGGGGAATCATCACTGAATGATGGTGTTTAAAATGGGATTTGGTAAGGATTAGTTCTAGCCCCAGTGCTATTAAATGTTTTCAACAACAAACTGAAAGTAAATTTAAAGCCACTGCTGTTGAAATTTGCAGATGGCACAAAGATTAACAGAGTGGTAGTTAATAATGAGGACAGGGCATCACAAAACACGATCTGGATTCCTTGGGAACCATTAAAACAAAATGTGTTTTTAATACAGCCATATTAAAAGTTTTATACATCTAGGAAGAAGGAATGCAGGCCATATCTACAGGGCTATATCCTGGTGAACTATGACTGACAATGATTTAGAGATCATAGTGGATGATCAGCTCAATGAGAGCTCCCAGTGAGATGCTACAGGATAAAGAGCTAATGCAATCCATGGATGCATAAACGAGAGTAGTGAGTCAGAGGAGGGAGGTGATTTTACCCCTGCCTATGGCACTACTGGGACTGATACTGGAATACTTTGTACAGGTCTGGGGTCCACATTTTAAAAATGATGTTGAAAAATGGGAGAGAGTGCGAAAAGAACCACAAAAATGATTCAATACATCCAGGAGGTCAGACTAAATGCTCTAATGGTCCCTTCTGGACTTCCATCTCCAGAATCTATTAACCCACGCCCTTTCCAAATGATCAAAAGATAAAAAAGATGGATTTAGTAGCATTGCTGGAAGAATAACAATTTCAAGCTTTGTTGGGCCAAGGGGAGGTGAGTGGAATCCTTTGTGGAAAATGCCTGTAAGCAATCTCCTCCTTTTTAAGCCAGGGGCTATCTAGCTCAAGCATAGTTACTCATTACAGCAGTGGAGCTATTGCATAGGATGGGAGGCAGACACATAGATAATAAGATCCTAAGGCATTCAGGGCTTTATAGGTAAATCCCAACACCTTAAACGCCACACCATAAATTTACTGGCAGCTGGTGCATATTACAGAGCATGGGTGTAACAGGCTCTCACTCTGTTTGACACATTATTTAACAAGTGGGAATTTATTTAACAACTTCAGTCTGGCCTAACTGTGGTTTCTGGATAAGTCTTCAAGTTGTAGCACTATGTAGAGCATATTCAAATTAATCCAGTTTTAAGATGACAAAAACATGGATAATTGTAATGAGGGCTGCACCTGAACGGAAAGGTCTCACTCTTCTTGCCAGGAACAGATAGAGAAAATCACTGTTGGCTACAGCTGCAACCTGAGCATCCAGAAACCATTCAGAATTTAACAAAGCTCCTAAAATGCAAAGCTGTTACATCAGATGGAGGCTAATTTCTTCAGTCAGGAGTGCAACTTGTGGTGCTAACAAGGAATTAAAATCCTAACATTTTGAATGAATTTGTGGGGGGGAGAGAGGGAGAAGACTTTCCTGTACGTTAGTTTTTGCGCACTGAATTTTTAACACTGGAGTCTGGCTGTATATTGACCGAAAGTACAGAGTGATTAGTTAAGTAATGCAAATAAACACCCTTTACTCTCTGAATCAGTCCCAGCAATAATTTATAATTTTACTTTTACGCAGAAAGTTTGGCTTCCAAAGACAATGATACAAAGAGGGAAAAATACTAATTCCATAATTAGTTATTGATACTGAATTGTAAAATACTTCCTTCTAAAATAAAATGTTTATATATTTATAACTTCTTCCTTTAAGATTTGCACTGAGTGTTACTTTACCTGTGTATTCTCGAGGATAAATATTTCATTTCAGAGATTCTCTTTACTTGTGTTTTATATGCTGTTGCTTAAAATACAATCAAATAAATAATCTAGTTGCTATCTGAATGGTTGCATTAGAAGTTCATTAAAATGTGTGGTATGATAAAACTCTCAGATTTTTATTTGAATTTCTATAATGAAAACAAATGACTTCTAACTAGTTTGCATGCTGCTTTTTATAGATAGTGACTTTGTAGGTAATGTTGGTCGTTTTCAGTGTTATGTTTGCCAAGATGTAGAGGTCCAATCCTGCCTCCTTTATGAACGTGAGCCGTCTCCGCTGACTTCATTGGGACTGCTCACATGGGTGTGGGGTTGTTGAATTGAGCTAAAATATTATAACTACTGGATCAGTAGGCAGCCTTCAGATTAAAATTTCTTAATAGTTCATGGACACAATTGTTTCCTACACATCTAACAAAAGGAAGTATTAAAATAGCACATGCAGATTTCTAGCGGGTTCTAGGAGGAAATTAATGTTTCCCAATGAATTCTGTTTTAGTGAAGGAAGCCCTTCTCCCAGAAAGGAGCTGCTTCATAACATAGACCCTATGTTTGTGGACACTTCCCCATGTGAGTATGCAATTCATTGCTAGTCATATTACAGACATAGTTTGATATCTTCCTAGTGCATGCTTTTTTCCCCCTCAAGCAGAGTTTTCTCTTTTGTAAGTGAAGAAGGGATTTAATTAGATGCCTTCCATTTGCAAATAAACCACTGCCTTAAAATGGAGTTTCAATAATAGTGTACTGTTAACAGCAACTCTAGTGTGCTGTTAACTACACACTAAATCGTTGCCAGACTGTGCTCTCCATTTCCCAGTGTGCTGAAGCACTCTTATGCAAACACTAATGTACTACAGACTGTGGGGATGTTGAGAGAGAACCATATGCCTTAGGTACATAATAAGGCACGCCGCTGAAGACCAAAGTGCCTCCAGCACGCAAGATTGGCAGTTATCTCCTAACATTTGCATGTCCTATCCTGTGTTCTTGTCTATAATAAGATTGTATCATTGACCTTGCAAGTGGAAAACTTAGTTGTAAAAAGCTAAGACATTCCAAGCCTTGTGGTTGCTTTTGTGCCATAGTAACACAAGTCAGAGACTTTGTTAGCAAGTCATGCTGCTCTGCAAATGCTTTCTGGTTTATAATTCGGCATTTGCTACAGATTAGGAGCTGTTTAAAAATGGGGATTTCTCGTTTCATGAGACTTTCATTGGAATGTGACTCTTCCAGAGATTTTGTTGGCTTTTGTGTTAACTACATTAAGATATACAGTGGTATATTAAGAGCTAAACACTGACTGAGGAAAGCAAGTGCAGTGGGAATAGTGACAGGTACCCCCTGAGGCTGGCACAAGTCATCCTGGGGTAGATGGATGGAATGGCTTAGGATAGGTTGCCACAATGTATATCTCTACTCTAAGCAGATGTATATCTCTACTCTTAAGAGGATCTCATCTTGGCTGGTTACTGCTGCCTGCTGTGATGACAGTATAAATACTGGTGAGTTTAAGGCTTGGCCATGTCAGTTTCCCTCTGAAGAATGCTCTGTAGGCTGTTACTGCCCTGCCGACAGTTCCTGCAGGCTATTATGCCTTGGTATGTTGTTTCAGAGGCATACTTCAGAGACTACTTCTCTCCGTGTGTGGTACTGCAGTGGTTGAACTCCACGAGGTGCCCAAGATAATAGATTCTAGATTTAAATGTGTGGGGCCTGGAGGCAAGACGTTTTCACTGCAGAGTCCTAGGCTCAGGAATTTGCTCCCCGCATTAGTTCATCAGTGCCTGAGACTGATGATGTTTAATGCTCACTGCAAGGCCCACTGTATTTACTCAGTGGTGGTAAATTAAGGGGAGCTATTGTATTGGTAGGTGAGATGTGAATGGTCATTAAAATGGCTACTGAGCCGATTTGAAAGTTTGTATGTTTATGTACACATGCCTCTCCTGTGCTTCAGGCACATTAAAAAGACAAAAATCTAAGTAAGTAAATACTAACCCATATGACCTTATTTACTACACATGGTTTCTCTGTCTCTCCTCTTCCCCGCACATACCCATCACCTTGGTATGTCATCTTGCACAACTCATTGGCCATCCAGCACCAATTAGACATGTGTACAGGAAAAGACAGAACTAAGCCTTAAATACGTATTCCTTCAGCTTTTTCCTAGCTTTAATTTTACAGTATTATTCTCAAAAGAGTTGTTTAGAGTTATAAGATGTAGCTGATAGATATTATCTGTATTAGTATTATAAATATTTTCTCAGATGTGTTACAATTGTCCAAACCCTTCTGCTTCAGATTACCATTTTTTCATCTAATACATGACACAACATTCTTGTTTGACACAACGAAGCATATTAATTTATATTACTGCCTTAAGCGGTCTTGGTGATGAGGATCTCGTTTATTCATATTTGGTCTATTTTTTGCATAGTACTGAATGCCTACAACTTCTCTTAACTTAATTGCAAATTGAAAGGGCTATGTACCTTTCAGGACAAGCTCATTGTCTGGTTAGTGATTCTAGTTTTGATTGTAATAATGTAGCTATATTCTCTCATAATGTCATAAAACCATGTAAATTGAGTATTTATATGTCTGTGTTAATGAACATAAATATATTTGTGCACATCTCAGCCTGTCTCTCCTTAAGCTTCCTTTCTTTTTCATTTTCCAAAAAGAGGAGTCACATGGTTAGGCTAGGCCAGGACACCGATCCAGACTGTGTTCAGAACTTGCCTCTGAACAGACAACACTAATGAGATTCAGCCTTTCCGGTCTATCCACACTCATCCAAGCCTTCATATTCTCCTCCTTTATTAGTGTGATCATCTTATCTTTGGCCTTCCTGATATCCATCTTGCTTCTCTGTAGGTCCATTCTAAACACTACTGCTAAAATCATCTTCCTGGCCCATTCTTCTGACCAAGGCCCACTGCCTCTCCCCCCAGATGTAGAAATTGAAATAGAAAAGTTAAGGAGAGAAGACTGAGGGACAGATTTTTGCCCTAGTTTCTACCCTGTGAATGTACAAAATATGGAATAAACCATAACACATTATTTGGGGATCTGGGAGCAGAATCCATACTAAACAGTTGAATTGGCTGGCTTTCTTCCAGCCACTGGGAAATAGAAATCTAATTATCAATACATCTTCCACAGTTATGACTGAAAACCATGAAAAGGAGGAGGCCTGAAGCAAAAAGAAAAAAAGTATATTCTTACTAGATTTCCAATTTAAACAAATGGATATGGAACAAATATTACTGAACATAAGTTTGTTAACCTTAGCTGGAATAAGAAGCACTCACAAAGCCTCTTTAAATGCTGAAAACTGTTTCAGTACCCCATGTGGGAGAGAACACAGCAGAATAGAAATTGCTTATATAGAATGTTTAAAATACATATTGATTGAATATATCTTATTATTGGCCTCAGTACAAGCCAGGAATTCAATGAGAATTGGGAAGGGTTAGGCTAGTGTTAAATGTATATATGTTCCAGGACAAAAAAACCCCACTACATTAAACTGGAGTGAAGGTCAAGATTATTTATAAATAGAGATGATAAACACTATGGGAATAGTGTAATTATCCTCAAAAACAGACATTAGTAACCTTTCTAGTTTTGCTGCTGACAAGATGAAAACTGAAGCTTTTGAAGTATGGTGCTGGCAAAGACTCTTGCACATTACCTGGATGGAAAAGAAGAGTAATGCCAATGTTAGAAATATTATTGGAGAGCAGCAGACCCTGATGTTGGAAATCTGTATATGCAAACTTACGTACTTCGGAAATAACCTTGACAAAGCTATGATGGAAGGAATGGTGAAAGTCATTGTAGCTGGATACAACTAGTAAGGAGATAGATTCTGAGTGCTTGAAGTTAGCGATGGATGGAAGGCTTCTGAAAATTCTGCTATGACGTCACTGATGTTCCGCCGTGAATATGTGAATTTATTTTCTTAGTAACCCATGAGATTGAGTTCATCTAAACATGTTAAGGATCAGTGTTTAAAACTGTGTGAAGGGATGGTCAGTCTCTATTTTTAAGAGGCTGCTTGAATTATTTTTGGCTTACAGATTTAGTTCTTTCCAGTTCCAGATATTCTAGTTTTCTATGATGTGAGTTTGTGAGTGACTGTGATGTGATATGTTAATTGCTGTGGCTTGCTTTCTTTTCCTTTCTCTCTGTTCTGTCCAAAAGACTAGGAAAAGGACAAGTACATACACCTGTGTCCGAGCTCCTGGTGGTGATTGTGTTGTTACTATTTACTGGAAAAGCCTGAGTAGCCAAGCCCTGCTGCAGGCACAGGTGCAGCAGCTTAACACAGGAAACAGTATAAAAACAGACCCCTCAGGAGGATGGCGGTAGCTAGGGAAGCTCTGATTCAGAGCTGACTAGTGAACCTTGCATAGTTGATGGGTAAGAGCCTTAAATTGATTATACTTAATTTATAGGTAGTTGGGAATGCGGGTGTTTTCTGGTCCCTTTCCCCAAGGCACTATTAAATTCAGTTTCTTTTTCCTTACTTTGACTGAAACCAACCCAGACACTTAGTCTCTGACAGGCTGTCAAACAACTTTAACTCTGTCCTGTAGTGACACCAGCCTCCAGTCTTCTTTTCTTTATTCTTCTCTTAATTATGGTTTTATTCTGTGAACTGGTACTTGTGCAGTTAGATCCAGAGCTTCTAAAGTATTTAGGTGCCTAACTCCCTTTGAGAATCTGGGTCTTAGTGTTTTGTAGAATCTACATGTTGTGATATGTCATTTAAGGTCAAGGAATTTTCTTAGGATTTAAAGTATACGCAACCATATATTGTGAACTCCCTATAGTTTGAAAAGTCCGTGTAATTGTTCAGCGAGCATACAACTCTTTGGTCTCATTCTCATTCGTTGCTCATCTGGAATATTTTGACTTGCATGGAACCAGTATTTTCTGGCACATCAAGAATAGTATCTGTTTGGAGAGGATGCTACATGTCCTACACATTTTTCTCCCTAATTTATTTGAGAACTGTGATCATGTAATTTAAAGAAGTGTTATGCTGTAATGCATGTGCACGTTGGAGGTGGAGTTAAGGTTACACATGCTCTCTTAATGTTGGTATTTCCTGACTTTTGAGTGTTTAAACATGTAATGTTTATGTTCTTTTAGTATAGGTTTTTTCTCTAGTGGATTGTGGGTGTATATATCCCTCTGTGCATACAAAACCAGATATTATATACTTCTGAAAATGCAGCTTACAAGGGTCTCATATTGTGCAGGTTTCTGATTCTCTATTTTGTGACTTTTGGCTGAAATAGGAAAACTGTCTCTGAGCTTTGTCATCTCTTCTCCAATTTTTTTACACCAGCATAATAGTTTTTCTAGTAGAAAGGCACACGTAAGATGTTATTGATATAGTTGTCACTCAGTTGCTTACAGCAAGTGATTTCAGCATAAAACTAGGTTAAAGATTGAAAATATTGACTGTTGTCATGATTACAAGGTCAGCTGCGTCTCTCTCCCCTATCTGGTCTCTCAGTGAACCCCCACAGGTATTGGAGCTTGTGCTTTTACCTCTCCTGGAGTGACATCATGCAGTTCTACATGCTTAGATTGGACCTTGGATTACAGTACCCAGTGGATTCATCATAATCCAGGAGATCCAAATGGGTTCAGCAAGTGCTGTTCTTCCCTTGGGGAACTTATAACCAATGGTAAACACAGTGACTAGAAAACATTAAATAATACTTTGATTTAAGAATAGTAAGAATAAAGTGTAACATAAGAGAAAAATACTTTAAAATAATACATAGTCTTTATGCAAATCTATCTTCCCTAGAGGCTTGCCGTCATTTGGCAGAAACTCTAGGCAGGCCTCCTTCTACTGTCTCCCCCAAATAACTGCCCTGCCCTGCCTTGTCTTGAGAGGGAATCACTATTATCTAGCTGTAGATATTTTGTCTGTTTCCTAGGATTGTATCCTGCTGCCCAAACCAGTTTGTTGAGCTCCTTTGGGAAGTCAAACCAGCATCTTCCAGACCAGTTGTGTTCCCATTGTCTTGTAACAACCTCCAAGTGTTAGTGAGAGGTGTCTTATCCCAAGCCACTGTTTTACTTTCCAGTTTTTTTCCTTACAACCCTGTTGATTTAACCTAGTATAGTCATACAGTAAAAATTCCAATAACTAGGTCATAGTACTATATTCATAAATTAGTACAGAGCAGTCCCATGTCCTTCACAAGCACACGAAAGCAGAAGATTAAAACAAAATGTCTACTCCTTGCAGTTCTTTTTTCAATCAGAACAGTCTCATTTGCAAATTCAATTGAGTTTTTTTAATAACGCAACAAAATTGCAAACAGCAGGGGTAAAATTATATTGAATTTAAATGAGTACACATTCTTCTGTAACGTTAATGTTATTGATAGACCAAATAAGGTGCAGAAAATAACTTTAAAGGTACTTCAAATTAACAGCACTTATGTGCATTGAAAGGAAATAGCAGAAAAACTTACACATTTTTTTAAAAATAATTTTGCTTCATCTCTTTAAAAAATAGCTTTCCAAATTGTTGATGGTTTGGCAACTGGAAGGGTGACGTCAGCTCTTCCATTGTGAAAGATCTGCTTTCTTTTAGACAGTCTTATGGCATTTCATCAAGTTTTGGTGATTCAGCTGAATTAGAAACCCACTGTATTTCAGTCTGAATTCCCCTAACTGCTAAACCAAACATACTCCTTTCCACAGAGTCATCGCTAGGTGGCCTGTCTTCAAGCAGCGCTGAAATTCTATATCCCACAGTAGTCAATTTTATTTTCAGAGTCAAAATTAAATGACAAAATGAAAGAAAATGTGCTGTTTAATTCGGAGTTGTTAATTAGAATCTGTCAGTACCCTCTGTATTATCTTTCAATCTGACTAGCTAATTCGTTAATGAAATGCAAAAGCTTTAAAAAATCTTGTAGATTATTTTCAGGGACTCACTTCCTTCTCTTCTCAGAGAAGCAGCTTGAAATTTGGTTTTGTCAAATGAATTTAAAGGATAGGGTATGCATCCAGAATAAACATGTTGATGGGTGGGGTTTTTATATTGAAGAAACTTTCACCTTCATTTAAAATTCCAGGTTTACCATAAACTAAAACTTCAAAGGCATAATAAAACCGTAGGTCTACTAACTGCAGTCAATTTATTTTGGAGAAAAAACATTCTTAAAGGCAGAAATCCAAGACAGAGAAAATTCAGAGTTGTAAAACCACTTGTGACTTTTCTTCAAGTTCTTACTCGCTCTGGACCAAATTAATCCAAATTTAAAGTATTTTCTCCTTGCCGTTTCCAAAAAGGCATTACCTCATGCATTGTACTATTCATTGCCAAAATAAATGGTTACATACTGAGGGGTTAGGTCTGCTCTATGGGGGGAAAAGTAGAACACTCATATAGTCTACTCTGAAAGAGAAAGCACTTCCTTTTCAGTAATACTTTATACATGGACATTAATTCATAATAAATTGCATTAGAATGGCTGTAGCATTATATATTGGATCTACACGAATACCAAAAGAATTCATCTTGATTAAGGGACACTGGAGACTCCTTTAGGCCCTATTTTTTACTTACTGTGACTGAATGAAAAACGATCCTATGAGTCATTACAGAACAGGATTGATTTCTGCACATTGTATTCCTGATGATCTAGCAGTTTTGCAACTAATAAATGATGGGAAAAACAACCCCCATTAGTGTAGTGACACAGTAGCACCCTGTTTGTGTAGCAGGTATGCGTATGGATGAGTAATCTGCATGATTGGACTGGGATAAACACACAAAGTGTCTATGTCAGTGTCTGTGCCAGATTAAATACCTGGCATTTACCATTCAAAGAATCAAAATGTGAACAAAGGCTATTATTTTAGTGTAATCAGCTGCCTGAATTTATCTGTTGATAGTTTGAAATGGGAAATGGCCTGGAATAAGGCCCTCCCCTCCATTCCCTTACTCCCCATCCCCACCCCCCAAAAAAGTGTTCCATTTTCTGTTCTTCCCAGAACCTCTGCTTGTTTGGAAGAGGAAAACACACCAAATGCTTGCCAGCTATCCTATGTTACCTTATTCTTACCAAGATACCATAAATCCAAATGATCTATCATTTGTTACAAGGCATTGATTGCCTTATCTGTCTCCAGTGTCTTAACTTTGGCCATTGTTCACTGTTCCTGTGGTCACCCCGATACCACTTTTTTTCCTTGTAGTTCCACTCCACCATTTGTCATTTATGGGTAGCAGCATCTTTCCTCATAATAATTCTAAGCATTTACATAGTGATTTGCATCTTCAGAATGGTCATAAATGTTAACCCTTGTAGTTCACTTGGGAGATAGATGTGTGCTATCCCTGTTTCAGAAATGAGGAAATGGAGGTAGAAAGGGTAAGTAACTTGCCCAAGACCACACAATGCCAAAGCCATGATTAGAGTTCAGGAGTTCCTAGCTTCTGGTTCGGGGCATATACTAGATGACACACCACTTGATTGCCAGCACACACACACTAACATTTTACACTTCTATACAAATCTCAGTGTAAATGCTAAACTACATTGTAAAATAAAATATCTCTGATATCTCTAAATTTACTCTTGTTCTGATTCACTGTAGTTTTTCTAATGTTTAAGTTGTGCCAGGTAAAATGTAATATTCTGAGTGAAATCCTGACCCCCCTGAAGTCCATGGGAATTTTTCTGTTGACATCAGCAGGACCAGGGTTTCACCATCTCTGTATATTATTCTATTTTCAAAGCTTCTAATCAATTAACAAAATTTGGGGAGCAGAATAATTTGAAAAATATGGAATGTTTTTATACATTGACATGACCCTTGAAATGAAGCTTTGGAGAACACGCAGCCTGTAGTATATCAGGCTGGTGCTGCTGATCTTCAAATCCTTCATCTAGTCTCAAAACAACATTGTGTAACAACTAAAATTACCATGAAAGGGTGATAAATTGTGCGATTTGAGTCTATGGCTGGGTCTACACTAATTTGCCGCTGTCACATCGATTGCTCTGGATCAACTGAGTGGTCTGTATAGACGCGCTCAGTCGATCCAGGAAGCGACTCGGGAAAACCACCCCGGTAAGTGGAGTAGAGCTGCATCGAAGGGAGTGCTGTTTCCTTTGACGCAGCGCAGTATGGAAACCGCACGGAGGAGACGCTGCAAAGTTGACGGGAGATATGCAAGTGATTTACATCACTTGCGTATCTCCTGTTGATTGACGCCGAATCGCCAAGGTAAGTGTAGACCGGGCATAAGTATCCAGCATTGTAGTTCAGATAAATTAGTTAAGATAGTTTGACTTCATTGTTTGATTGTATAGGTATAGCACAGATCTATGTGTTATCAACATGACAGTAAGAAATTATAGTCTGGATCATGACCAGAGAGCCTGATCAGTTCCTTCAAAATCAGTATTCTATTAATTCTTCAAAGGTCAAGGTCATGGCTATTCCTCAAACAGTCTTATTTTAATAAAGTAACTGAAAATCTCAGAGTTTTGCAGAAAATTCATTATCACCATAAAGTAGCAAAAGGTCACAAAATGTCTTTCCTCAATGAAGTAGCAAAAATATCTTATTTCTTCAATAATTCATTGCCTTAGAGGAGCCAAGAAGAGCCCTTGACATTTCAGCTTCCTCCTCCTTCAGGGGAAATAATAGTTTCATATATCATGGTATAAAAAATGACAAATTATAAAAAACAAAAAGAAGCACACAAACTTTGCTAGTCTGAGAACCATCTGCATTTACAAAAGCGTATGTTATAGTGGGGGTTTAAGCTATAATGAGTTTTGAACTTTCCTCTAGGATGACACTGGTAATCTGGTAGTGAAGGCTGTACACCCACAAACACATGAAAAAAAATGTAAAGAAATGTATCAGAAAAGAGAGGAGGAAAGAACTTTCATACAGCTGTAACTGGAATGGAAAAACCATTGTTGGCAATGCAACATTAAATTCTTGAATTAATGAGAGGAAACATTCTGGAAATAATTTTTTTTCCAGCATAAAGGGAAAAACTAAGTTTTAAATGATTTAGCAGAACAGTAAAAAATTATATATACTTTATCTGCATTTCTGTAGAGAATAGCGGAATTGTAGATGGCATGGATATATCATAATTCAGATGGGCTTGGTACCTTAAACCTTCCAGAATCTATACAATTCTTTGGACATTGCGCCTTGGGTCCCCAATGTTTTGTGAATGATTGTGAAACATAGGGGAGGATTTTGTGTGTATGTGATGTAGTTTAGACTGTCCACATAGGCTCTATTCTTGTTTACACTGTAGCCCTTGCTATCATGTTGATTATTTATTCTCTTATATAGAGAGAACATTAGGTAAACATTTTGTGATCCAATGTTACCAACTGAACTTTTATCATTAGTTTTATTAGAAGTTTTTCTGCAGCATCTTATAGGAAGAAAAAAACAGTAGCTAGAAGTGATTGATTAGTTTGCTTTTTATAAATTTAAAAATGCATATACATTAATATCTATGTAAAACAGATTAATCACAAACTGGATGCTATTTTTACATGAAGCTCTATTTTAAATTGTTCAGATAGTGATACTGTATATAATATCAAAATCACTAGAATTGCAAAACATTATTAAGTTATTAAACTCAGACATTAGAAGTTTTTAATTTAAAACTGACTTTTTTCCATTGTAAAGCACTTCCTTGTATCTCTAGATTTCCTTATAGATTTTATTTCAGAAATTGACTCAATCAATTGCAAATTAGTCATACAGGGCAAATGTAAAGTTTATCATAAGAAAATATTTCAAGACGTGCAGTAGGAGCCAAAGGCTGGTCTCTCTGAAGTCAGTGGAAATCTTGATGTTGACTTCGGTAGAACTAGGAATTGGTCGTGAACTGATAGCTGATGCTGGGGAAAAAACCTGTCAGATGCAGGCTTTGTTATACAGGCAATTTTTATTTAATGAGAATTATATGTACAGTCATGCTTTGAATTTTTTAACATAATTTTTTTCTACTGCTGACATTTTGCTGCCTATTGTCTCTTCTCCCCCCCCCCCCCTTTGCAAAACCTCCCTTGGTAAAAGTGTATTTTAGTTGTAGAAATGAGTTCCATATTCTTTTCAGGCAGAAGAAAATATATAGTAGAGCTGTTATAAAACCTATATTTCAAGAAATGACAAGCTAAACATTTATACAGCACATCTGTCTATTGTTTAGATTGTAATTATTGCTATATTTTTAAATACTCTCTCTCTCAGTTTAGGATTCTGAAAACATCTCTCTTTAAGAAGAAAGTTAGAATAATTCTCCTGGGTTAAATCTCCTGCTCATTCATTTGTGGGGATGTTTTCTAGAGCACAGATGGGAGTTAGGTGCCCAACTCCTACTGACTTTGAGTGCCTAATGGCCTTTTGAGTTTCTGAAAATATCCCCCTCTATTCATTTGTTTAAAAAGCTGTTTTTGTTTGTTGTTTTTCTCCATCATCCTGTGCACCAGCCTTTGCTTAGTTAATGTGTATTGATATTGTCTTCTCTTCCTTTCCTTCCATTCTTTCTTTCCCCCTTGTCAAATTAGTTCCGCCTCTTCTTTAGGGATCTTACTTGCGATTTTGTGCTGTTCATCTCAGAGGCACAGTGCACAACTTGTAGCCCAAGGCCAGGGCACTGTGGACTAAGATAGCATTAAGCCAACGTGGTGCTCACTCTATTCTGGGCCACCAGCAGAACTCAGAGAACTTGGGGAGTGCTGCCTACATTACAGATGCCAGCCTCCAGCTGTCTGTGAGTGGCAGTGCATTTCCTGCAGTGCTCAGCACGGCACATCTGTCCCGTTGCATTGCTGACATGGTTCTCCTGCCCTCTGCATTTCCCCTAAGCCCAGGTTTGTGTCAGGGTCCTTGTAGGCAAGCGTAAAGTTACCTTCTACAAAGCCTATGCTGGGGGAAATTCTCCTCTGGCCAGATCTGAGGCTTTACATTGCCACAGCGTAAAAGAGCTGTAGCGGAGGATAGAATTTCTCACCATGTCTTGTGTATCTTTATTATTTATCTTTAGTCAAACATACCCAGCAACAGTGCTGTTAAAATAATAAACAAATGAGACATAAAAAAGGAGTTTAATTTCTCAAGTTATAAGTAGAAGACACACACACTAATAGTCATGTATTGAATCTCTCAGATCTACAAATGTTGGTTGCTCCCGTGTCTGTTAATTTGCTTTTCTTTTTTTAGTTTTAATTCCTCAGTAAAGAATTTTCTTTGGAAACTGAATCTTGCTTTTCTCTCACATATAAGTAGTTCTGTTGTTCATCTGAGCGGTTAAAGATTTCAATGACTAGATAAATTGTATTACTACATTAGGGCATATATTCAGGTCCTTTGAGGAGTTTAGAAGAGATCAGATTAAGATTCTTTTTTAGATAGAAATGAAAAATGCAGGATATAGCACTTCCCCAGTTTTCAGTTTCAGTTGCGAGCTGACATCAGACTAAACTTGAGCTCAACCTATGTTTTCTTCTGCTCACATGGAAGGAAAAATCTCATGTTACCGTAAAGCATATCAGTGCGTAATCCCAAAGCTAAAATACTCAAGAAATTCAAGCAAAATGGAAGTCCAGTGTTAATTCAGTTTGTTGCCTTAATGGAAGTGCTAGCTTTGGCTATGTACATAACTGTGATGTGTATACAGTAAATACATATAAAACTCAAATGACAGCTGTGTAAAACTTTTCAACTGCCAAAATGATCTCATTCTTTAAGGTGTCTGGTAGAATCCAGGATTTTGGTTTGGGCCTATTTCTAAGGTAATCAAAAGTTACATGTCTAAACTACTAAGAGCCTCCATGAGACTGTAACACAAACATTCACAGAGCAATGAGAAATAACTACCACGTTAGCTGAAAAATATATATAGTAAAGGTCCTGTTAGATTTCCGCAACTCCCCATACCATGTCATTCAGTGAAGGAAGATGGTTTTCTCAGGCTGATGACTAGTAGCAATTTATAATTGTGGATGCATTGCTTGTTTTTGGTCCTTTGAAGATGCTTGCATGGGTGTGCATCAACAGGGAACCTATGCCTTTCACAGTTTACTGATTCTTGTGTTTGCAAAGAAAGTATTTCTGGAAAGAATTGCTGTCTCTTTTCCTATCTGCAGTCATTCAAAAAAATCCATATATGGATTTAACATAAAACGGACAACTCTGGTGTTCAGAATCCTGTGAATCCACTGCTTAATGGGAAATTGTCTCTAGAAAGTATACACACACAGTGAAAATTTAAATTTCAGAAGACAATGAAAAAGTTCCGAGTCAACAAAGTACAGAGTCCTTAATATTAGTGCGCGCGCACACACACACACACCTCTCAACATTTTCAGAAGTTACTTCAACTTCTGCACCTACAGAATTGAGCACTCACACGTGCACAAACTACATTTACATACACAAGTTAGGTAACTATACTTTTAACCAGCTGATTTGTCCAAGCAAATATCTGTCTTTGAGCAGAAATATGCATTGAAATTTGTGAGCACAAATTTAGAGGCTGGCTGAACATTTGGTATTTTAAAATGTTTTAGTTTTACTTTTATATGTTTTCTACTCCCTTAAGGTTTACATCCCCCCTGGAATCAAGTAGAGATGATAAGGAGTGAGGGAAGTGAGCCGTTAACTTTTCTACACACCATTGCCCAAGAATTGTTCGAAAGACAAAAAATGGGTTAACACACATTTCCTCTCCATTTGTGTTTTTTTGGGGGGTGGGGGGTTGTGGGAATTTTAAGTTACTTACCTGGAATGGTTCTGTTTGCTGAGCTGGGCTACTCCAGTCCTTGTATTTGTGTTGTTAAATATTGCACTAGCTATCCAGAAACAACAGCCTAACTGAAGTATGTAATATAAAGAAGAGGACTCCATTCTCACCATGCCACCATTCTCAAGAGCCCAGCATTTAGCATGTTTTATCCCTCACCCCCCCCCAAAAAAAAAGTAATCTTAATGTGGGTTAGTGTAGCTGGGAGACAATGTCAACATGTATTTTACTTGAGAGAGAGCAAGAGAAAACTCTAATTGAGAGCATATGTAGGGCTATGGAAGAATGAGAGGATATTTGGGGTATTGGTGTTTAGGTAGATAGTGATTCATATTTTAGAGGCATATTTAAGTCAAGTGATTTGTTCTAAAGGGAAAGGTGAAATATGAGATCTAGTTCTACACTGGATCATTGAAGGGAGCTATTTATTCTGATTGTTATCTGGCAGATAGTAGCATCACTCTAGAAAGTAAGGTGTATTTGGGTGAGTGGGAGCATAAAAATCAGACAGGAGACGAAAAAAGGAATTAAATGTAGAGGCTAGCTCTTGAGGTCCCTTCCAACCCTAATCTTCTATGATTCTATGACTGGTCTTTCAGTTTGATTTGGGGACTTCCCCTTTTATTGAGTAAACCATTGGATAGTCAGAGAAGCTCAGTCCAAAGATGGTTCAGAGTAAAAAACAGTACTTCTGAACCTTGCATGGAATGCAGATGCCATCTCTAGGAAGCGAAGGAGTACCAGGAGAAGTCATTGTGAGTGACTCATTCAGTCTTGTTGCAATAAAATTTTGTTCAACTTCTCAAGTGAGTATTTGTATCTGTATATTTATCGCAACCTCTGTACAGTTAGAGAGAAACGCATTAGAAAAGGGGCTGGAGAGCACTTTAAACACTGAATCATTTCATTTTCATGTGTTAATACCTTCTCTCTCTCACTTAATAAAGCCTCTAGGTCCATTATTTCACATTTTTCTAGCAGAATTGACACATCTTCCACCCTAGCTTGTCCCCTTTCTTGCCATCCACACCCACGTAAATTTTTGCATGCTTTATTTTTCAATGAATAAATAAATGGGTGAAATGTTCAGCATTGTGCTAACTATTACATTGCTTCAAAAGTACTTATATTTTCCAGCCCAGTCTCAGGAAAAGAGCCATTTACTTCAAAAGGAGATCTCTGAACTGAGACATAAAAAGATCAAATGATCTGCCTTTACAAATTCCTTGTATGACAGCATCTCCTGACAAAGGACAGTTACGACAAATACTAAATGCACAACGTTTCAGACACAATTTTAATGATCAAAAAGAGTTGAATGCTTTATGTCAAAATCCAAGAAATCTTCAGGAAGGTCTAATTCTTTTATAGTTGTATATGGGTTAGGTAGTGTCTGCTTATGCATATATAATATTGTGATTCTTAGCAGGATTAAGTTCATTATGGTATGCATTAAATTGTGCAGTGAGACACACATTTGTATTGGGTAGTCTCTTACTTGCCAAAACTTACTCACATGAGCAATTCCATTGATTTCTGGGTAACTACTCACATAGGTAAAGTTACTCTTGGTATAAGTGTTTGTGTTTCTCTGCTTTCAGAGCATCTGTGTCTCCATCTTCTTTCACCTTTTGCTTGTTAATCCTTTTACAGGTCACTTGATAGTTACTGTGTTTATACAAATCTCATTCTGTCCACAGTTTTTATTTAGCCAGTTACTGTCTTTGATATTTAAGAGCATGAAATGAGCTCAACATTATATTGTACTGCATGGAATCAGGCGCCTAATAAAATCCAAAGACCCTATTGATGTACGTCAGTGTTTCTCAACCTTTTAAGTAGCAAGTACCCCCTAACTTCTGAAAATTGTAATAAGTACCGCAACACTCAATTTTCCACTCTGAGAAATAGTCTTTTCCTGTTTACCGCTGGACGACTATTTCTCGTAAAGCAGGAGAGTTCTGAATTCTGCAGTGCTGTGTGGCTGTGGCAGATCACAAAAC
Source organism: Mesoclemmys tuberculata (assembly GCA_007922155.1). Taxonomy (NCBI): domain Eukaryota; kingdom Metazoa; phylum Chordata; order Testudines; family Chelidae; genus Mesoclemmys; species Mesoclemmys tuberculata. The sequence continues at coordinate 39,197,175 of ML675629.1, forward strand.
CCCCTGCTGTTTCTCCCTCTCCTTCCTCCTCCCTTTCCTCCATATAGGAGCAAAGGTCAATGCCAGCCAATCCCTATGGCCTGATGGTGGGGTCATGTGGTGTTCTCACACAGGCGGGAACTTGTGAGGTATGAGCAGGCACAAGCAGCCCTCCAGAGTGAATAGCAGTGCTCTCCATGGTTGTCTTTAGGGGGTGCGGGCCTGGGGCAAATCACTGTGTGGGCCACCTGCCTCCCAGCTGGGAGCTGGGACTGGGCAGGAAGCAGGTGGCTGCCACCTGGCTTCCCCAGAAGTCAGCAGCTTCCTCTCGCCTCCCTTCACTGGATTTTTTTACCATGTACCCCCTGCCTATGTCTCATGTACCCCCAGGAGTACGCGTACTACAGGTTGAGAAACTATGATGTATGTAACTTCTGTTATGAAACTTACACATTTTATAACCACAGAATTTTGTCAACTTTTCTTAACCTTTTTTGCAATTACAGTTCTTTCTGTTTTGGAATGAGCTAGTAGTTTTGTTTTTTTATTAGCAGTGTCTTTAATGGTAGAAGGAAACTGTAACTGGTCAATCAGGTGACACAACAGCAACAGAGGGATGAAAGCTAGGAGAAGGGGGACAATATACAATTAAAATAGTCAAGGTGGCCATCAGACACATCTTGTTAATACAGTGCTTGGTAACACAATTATTGTGTTCTTCATAAGTCTGCAAGTTAAGTACCCACTGTGTATAACGATTCTTCGTGAATTCTTAGCTTCAGTTCATTTCCTCTAGTTGGATATATCTGATGATAGCAGAGCCTCCAAACTCTTTCCCATCCCTGCTTATAACTCTTCATTATTCTTGTTTTACTCTCCTATACCTCTTTCATTTCTTTAATATCCTGTCTGCAGTGTGGTACCCCCAGCTATGCACAGTTTTCTATTCTGGCATGTTTCTTGCTCCAAATATATGGTATATGAGGCACTGGAGGAGATAGTGAGTTGGGTTGTGGTGCCATCAGTGTGTGAATTGTACACAGCTCTGCATCTAAAAGTGTGCGGTTCTGTGTCGTCTTCTTGCCCAGATGATGCAATATCTGTGCTTTCTCAGGCCCGGTCCACACTTACCTTTGCGATTTGGCAGCAGTCGACGGGAGATATGCAAGTGACGTAAATCACTTGCGTATCTCCCATCGACTTTGCGGCGTCTCCTCTGTGCGTTCCCTTCGACACAGTGCTACACCACTTGCCGGGGTGGCTTTCCTGTGTCGCTTGCTGGGTCGACTGAGCGGGTCTACACAGACCGCTCAGTTGATCCAGAGCAAGTGATCCGATGGCAGTGAATTTGCCGCCATCAGTGTAGACCCAGCCTCAGTAGACTGGCAAAGATACAGAAGTGGATGAATGTTCATTCAGACTCATTGCAAAGAAGAATGAGGTGTTGCTAGTTGGTGGAAAGAAGCAACCTGAGAATATGGCGGCGGTTGGTCTACCCACCTGCTGCCAATAAAATTCACAATGTAGGGGGTGCTCTTATCCCAAGTTCTGAGTATCCCATGTAGCATTTATCTTGAGACTCTGACTGTTTTTCTTGGCTGAGCCCTCAGCCTCTCATATCTAGGTCTTTGTCACCTCAGATTGAGATACTGCTGTTTGTGCTACATGATGCTTCATATGAATATATACAAGCTATACTGGCTGCAGAATATAGTGGCTCATGTGGGACTAACTGTATGGATCATGTTACATCTGTGCACCATAGATTGCACCTGCTTCGTTTTTGCTGTTGGGTATTGTTCAAGGTGTTGATTATGGGGCTATAAAATCTCATGTGTTTTGGGTCCCTGCTATCTGAGAGATGGCCCTTCTTTCTCCTGCTGTTTCATTACTGCAGAGGAGATCAGCTGATGTGTTTGAACAAAGAGTTTCTAGATTTGAGCTTCTGAGGTTGGTGCAGTGCAATAAAATTTGATTCTGGAATTTGTTTTCCCCATTGATTAAGGGACTCCACATCTGTTAGTCTTCAAGAGATGGTGTGTAACCTCGTTGTCATCTTAGGCTTTCAACTATGAGACTGGGGACAAGATGTAGTGCATGTTTAATTTTGTTCTTGATTTCCAGGTGTTGAGAATCTTTTTAGTTAATACTGATTAATGTGTATGGTTTTAAAATAATGTTATGTGCTCCCAGAAATGCTTGTAATGGATGCAGTTTTATAAATCCTTAGTTTTAAAGCCTGTATGAACCATAGCATCAGTACACAATTGCATGAGTCAAAAGTGAACTAAATTTAATTTTTGTCCATTTTAAGTTGGAACCTAATGACCAGATTTTCATAATTGCAGTAATAAACTTCCCATCAGTTTGTTCATGCAGATTGGACAGCTGTGTATGTCAACAGGCAATTAGGGTGCAGTTATCTGTGTGTTGGGTGCAAAAATGTGTCTGTCTGTGTAATTTCTTTGGGTTTTTTTTGTATTTAATGTAAATCATTTGAATACATAGTGCTTTCTTTATCTACAACATTTTATATGCTTTTCGATTTTTAACTACTTTCTTGTGTATCTGATGATCAAGAGAAGGATTTATAGCTGATAGGGCGTGAGCTCCCTGCACATTACTGCTGATGCCTCAATAGCTTGGTCCAGAGCCCACTGAACTCAATGGAAAGACTCCACTGGAGGCTTTGGATCAAACTGTTAAATCCTGAGCTGCATTATTTCTACTGTTCCAGATGTAGACATTAGTCAGAAGAAAATGAATCTGCCAAACATGCAAGAAGTATAGTATATGTTGTGACTTAGTGGGGTTCGTAGAGGTAAAAGATCACCTTTACCACCTAAACTGTTTTTCTAGTTAGTTTTTGTCAAGCTAGTATTAATTCCATAATACTATTCCGTCCTCCTTCCCCACCCACCGTTTCTGATATTGTAGTGCAAAAAACAGACCCCGGTGGATTCACAGTACTCTGCAGCGCCTGTGACTGGAAAAGTATTACCTCTGATTTGTGCACCACCAGGGAGCAACTCTTTCATTTAATAGATGTCATACGAGTAGGTGTTTCAAACCCTGAGAAGACAGTAAAATTATTTAAATGAGGATAGCAGATGTGATGTGCAGAACCCTAGATCTGTTTTAATGGAAGCAACAGGAGAATGACCATGTTATCATTTTTATAAGAACCTATGAACTGCTGAATACAGTTGAGATTTCTTGGGCAATTACAATGGTGTGACAGCTTTAAAGCTACTAATGGAAATACTAGTAAATATTCCCACTCCTTTCTGGTCTCATACATAAATGGTTTTTGGTTTGCCAGTCCCTGACTTTTGTCTTTAATGGATCTCCCGGTTTTATGAACTACTTATTATCTGCTGATCAGAAAGGGCATGAAGTCTCCAGTGTACCCCTGCCAAAGGTGGTGCAGGCCCACACACCCTGGACCCTACAATCTCTCACTAGGCCTCCTATTCTTCCTCAAAGAAGGGCTCACTCTAAGTAGCTCAGCAGTCATGCATTGTTGATCTGTTTGTCCCATTCAAGGAGAGCTGTGTCACTCTTCTCTCTCCCTTCCCTCATTAGTCCACTTTAAGTGGTTTATACTGTACTGGGTAAAGACTTTGATTCCGTTTGGACCTTGCCATGAGTTACTTGGATGTAGGTGAAGATATTGAAGAGGGGGTAAACGGAGAGGAGGAGGGTCATGTAACCAGAAAACCTGGCAGAAAATTTGAACTATTTGAATTTTCTCTATTAATCCAGGAATCTCAGTATGTAGAGATGACCTGTAGTTATTATGAGAATCCCTAGGGAATCCCCTAGCATGGTGCACATGGCATACTCTTTACAATTCCAAGGGGGAGAGGGGATGAGAGAGAGATGGATGGAAGGGGAGGAGATGATGGCATCTCGAGCACTTGCTAGAATTCATTAAATGCCCATTATGTAATTGGCCTGTAGAACAGTAGCACCTGTTTAGTATGTGTCTCTGATTTGCTTCTAGTTTTTATTGGAAAGAGTGAGAGTCAGTTCAGAAACTCATCTCATCCTGGATTTCAGTGGTTTTTCATAATACATACTCTTCAGCTTTTTAAACTATGACAGGAACTGTTCTGCGGTCATGCTAGAACAGAAACAGACCTAAACTAATTGCGTTATTCTCTCTTCCATCAACTGGTTTGTGATGAAGCTTACAGCCTTTTGTGATGTGTATTTTCCCTGTCATATGGCTGTCTGCAGTCATATTGTGTAGAAATATTATAATACTACAAACAGAAGAGCAGCTGTGGAAAATGGTAATTTGCACCTATTCTGTGAGTAAAGCTAATGCACTTCCCAAAGATAGGTAAATGTTAACATCCCCACTTCATAGATAAGGAAATGGAGATTTCAATTTAATCTGCTTCTGCTTTCCACATTGGACACCAGTTATATTTAGCTCATTACAAATGCAGAAGTTTGTTCAACTAACATTATGGAGGGTGGCAACACAGTGCAGAAGCATGGCTCATCCAACAGCCATTTTGGATGAACGCCTTGGGCGGGGCTCCCTTTCCAAACTAAGTATTAAATTAACATTATTTCCTCCTAATCCACAACTATTCTCAAAACTCCCAGATTTATTCCTTACATACTGGAGTGTGAGACCACACTGCATAGGAATACAGTGTGCCTCAAGCAATGTTTTTTTGGACCTTCTAACTTCTGCGGTTGAGATTTCACAAAATGCCATGTTAGAGAAAACTGTATTCTTTGAACTCTTGCCATCTAAAAACCCCTCCTTCGGTGTGGTTCATTCTCCTCATCTTAATCATAGACTGAAGGATAATATTTTAGGTTAGTTTTCCTTTTCTTTCATAGATGTATTGGCTATTTATATCTCAACTCTTTAACATTCTACCAATTACTTGAACTAGCCTTATGTTTAAGGAGAGAAAAGGGGGGGAGGGAGACGAGTGAGTCATGTACATTCACTACATCTCTTGTAAGTGTCCTGTATACACACTGGTAAGTGAGGGACTGTATCCAATAGCACATTTTTGAAAAATGAAAACTAGTCTGCTAGCTGGTCGTTTTATGACTAAAGATTAGAGAACAAAATTCAAATTAATATTCTCTATAATTATTTTTATCATATTTTAATGAAACTCCTTCTACAAATCTATATACCTAACTGGGTGACAGGAATTTGTATTTTGGTTCAAAAGAGTTGAAGTTCGGATTATATCTGTTCTCTGTTCTTTAAATCGACTCAAAATAGGCATTGGTTGTTGTGAAACCTTTTATATAAGTTGTCACAGCATATTTGTCTGAGATAGAATCATAGAATATTAGAGTTGGAAGGGACCTCAGGAGGTCATCTAGTCCAACCCCCTGCTCAAAGCAGGACTATCCTCAGCTAAATCATCCCAGCGAGGGTTTTGTCAAGCCTCAGCTTAAAAACCTCTAAAGATGGAGATGCCACCACCTCCCCAGGTAACCCATTCCAATGCTTCACCACTCTCCTAGTGAAAAACTTTTTCCTAATGTCCAACCTAGACCTCCCCCACTGCAACTTGAGACCGTTGCTCCTTATTCTGTCATCTGCCACCACTGAGAACAGCCTAGCTCCATCCTCCCTGGAACCCACTTTCAGGTAGTTAAAGGCTGCTATCAAATCCCCCCTCATTCTTCTCTTCTGCAGACTAACAGGCCTAGTTCTTTCAGCCTTTCCTCATAAGTCTTGTGCTCCAGCCCCCTAATCATTTTTGTTGACCTTGTTTTGTTTGCCAATTGAAAATCTAAAGATTGAATCAATTTGAAACAAGTCATATGGAATATACATGATAAATGGAAGAGAGATTTTAAATTTCTAGCCTGGATAATAAATACCATATGTAGTGCTTTTTTTCACCATTTTCTGATTCAGTTTGTGTCTGACATGCTTTTTCTTACACTCCAATTTCATATGGAAATGGTCCAAAGAAAGGAAATGAAGACTCTTACAGGCATGAGACAGAGAGAAAAAGAGGTGGCACAAACCAGGATCATTGAGCCTGGAAAGGAGAAACATTAGAGAGGACTTGACTGAGATATTCAAATATATAAAAGGTGGTCCCTTTATAATTGGATAAGTCCCTCCTCTCTGTATGTCCAATAAATAATATCAGAATTACCAAGAGGTCACTCAGTTATTTTAAATGGTTTAGTAATTAAGAATAATTAAAGGAAATTATATTTTATGGCGCATATATGATACTTGTGGAATTGCTGGACATCATAAGTGACAGTCAAATACCAAGAAGAGAAACTAAGAGCTGGGTAAGAGTGACCAATAACTATAACTGTACATGCCAGAAGAACACAAACCACATGTCATGTATGTGCTGATCACTTCAGAGGTCAAGAAGGAATCTCTCTCCCGAATACCCCTCTCGATAAAGCACAGCACACTTGGTTAGATGTAGTGTGTTACTCAGAATGCTGTAAATGTATGTAGCACTTGATGGAAGTATGTAGAAAGATAAGTTCTTTGTCTGGAAGAGCTATCAATCTAACCTGAACAATGCATGGAACAGAAACACCTAGGGGATCCGCCATGAGGAACAATAGGCAGTGTAAGGGATTTGAAGTGGGCCTTTGAAGGAGGAAGGGGACAGAGCTTGGCACAAGGTGGGATGTGGGATATTCTTTTTCCAAGCATAAGGTATGGCATGAAAGATGATGCAAAGTCATGTGGAAGAAGGTAACAGAGTGAGCAGTTAGGAGAGACGATAAGAAGGGAAAGTAAAGGAGTTTTGGAGTGTTTTCACTTTTATTCAAAGCATCAGATATTAGTCATCTCTAGAAGCAGGTTCCTTGATTGGATGTGCCCATGTGCTTTTTCTATCTGGTAAATCTCATGTTCTTACCATGATAAATATTAATTATTAGTTGATTGTCCTGGTTTTGAATGTAAAATTGTACAAATATAACTAAAATTAATCTAAAGGTCAGGTTCTGCTCTCAGTTACACTGGTATTCATTTGTAATAACTCCACTGTCTTTAATGAGGGTATTCTAGATTTACATTGATGTAAACGAGACTCAAGCCTTAAGTGAATACCTGATTTGTTTCTTAGATTACATTGATATAGTCTGTTGTTATCTGTGTGGAAAGCCATCGTCAACCTTCATGTGCTTGTTTGCTCCATCTGTCCCTTACTCATAGACTCATAGACTCATAGGTCAGAAGGGACCAATAT
>ML675629.1:39204779-39286512 GCA_007922155.1 Mesoclemmys tuberculata
AAAATTCCACTAAAGATCACCTGAGCTTGGATTTCCTTGAGCGTCTTACCCTTAACTTTTAGAGTTATTTTATGTTAGCAATGCTGCCACATGCTTTGTGTGAGTTATGCCTCAGATCGCTGTGGCGAAACGACTTGTACAGGAAATGGGACTGTCTTTTGAGCTTTATTTTAAAATTATGATTATGCTCTAGATTTAAATTTTAAAGGTACTGTAAAACCAGAATATTAATATTGAGTTATTCAGTATTCTTATCTTCTTTGCAAGGATTTACACCTGTGCAATGATTTTCCCACACGTTCAGACCAATGTACCCAAAAGTCTTTCCACAAATTCACTTGTGCACATAAAAATGTAGATACACTATTTTTTTTGGTTCATCCAAAATTGAGTGGCTGACTCATAACTATTTTATATGGTTGTATACTAACAAGTTGAATTACAGGTGTAATTGATTGGAAGATCATAAGCTTCTAGAAAAAGAAACACCAGTTCTGGTCATCGTTCACGCTTTTATTTACATAATTTACTCAATTGTGCTTTTTTGGACTTCTAAACTAAAGGGTGTGTATTTTGAAATATACCAATGGTAAAATAAAATATGAATCATGCTAGTAATTCAGCACCCTAATTTCCAAAAGTGACGCATTTTTGGATGCCTTGATTTTTTTTATGTGCAAGTTGACGCATCTTAAAGGGGTCTGATTTTGCAGAAGTGCTGAGCACCTATTTTTTGAACATCAGGCCCCTTTAAGATCCAAATTAGGCACCCAAAATCATTAGTTACTTTTGAAACTTTAGGCCCAACTGTGTAAAGTGCTTCTAATACAGAGATAGACTATGCACAGTAGTAGAAAAAATTTCCAAAAGTGCATAAGTGGTTTAGAAACCTGTGCCCCATTTATTGAATTGACATAGGCACTTGGGAACCTAAATCCCACTGAGCTCCTAAGTGCCTAAGTCAATTTTGAAAATAGGACATAGGCTCCTAAGTCAGTTTAACTAGGGATAAAATTGTCAAGTGCCTATCCTTCCTACATGGATAAGCTATTCAAATGTTTTCTTTGGTAACCCATCAGCTATCTACACCAAATATGTTACATTTGATATCAATATATCGGATGCAATATATTGCAGCTTTTGAATGAAGCTTCACTTGTTTCTTATAACAGTGAAAATGCTGTACTGTCATAAAACAGGCATTTGAGAGGAAATAGTGCTGTTGGATAATGCTCTATAGGTGAGTTGTAGCGAAAGGGAGTCTCCTATTTGGAATTAAGGTAATTGACGGTAGAGAGGACACTGTATGGAGAAGGTGGGCTGTAGTATTTCATCAACCACCAGTGCATCAGTGGCCAAAGGGCAGAGAAAAAACAATTTCTAGTCCCTTTTCAAGGTAGGTTATTACAATATTATAATATATGCAGAAAGAGAGGGAAATTAAAGGCAAATTTTATTAAGAGATCCATAGAAGGCATCTGTCATCTGATTGTCAACATAATGCATAGGTTTGAAGTGTTGGTTTAATCACTGCTACAATACCAGTAAATGCAACTATCTCCAGTTTCTGAGGAGGACTATGCCTGTTCCTTTTAGATTGATAACCTTTGTATTCATCCCTCTGGAGACTGGATTATCGTAAGGGTATTACAGTAGGTAGGTTAGCACGACTGACAGAACTCTGTGTGTGTATAAATTATTCAAAATACTTCAAACAAGTTATATACAAGTTCATACATTGTAAATGTGTTTGCTTAAACAAATCTGTATTAAGAGCCAAAAAGTTACACTATTTGAAAAGCTCATTTGGATTTGACTGACAAAACAAAATTACTAATAAAATCCTGAACCAAACTACTTTTGTGTTCTTTTGAAATACATTTACCTTGCAGTAACAAATAATATATTGTTTAATGGAAATTTGTGTTTGAGCAAAAATTTTATTTGACAAAAGGTATATGTGCTCTTAACTGATTTTATATCTATAGATCTGTAGATTTTTTTTAAAAAAAATCAAATGTATTTTACATTACCTCATGTGATTTGCAGAGTTTGTTCTCTGCTTAATCACCAGTACTACTCTTAGCATCCAGTCTGACATAAGTTATACCAGCTGTAACTTGCATCCCACTGATTCTGTTGTGAGCTGTAGATGCAAAAACCAACCACACTTGTCCCTGTGGCTCCCTAATTTGATAGTTTATAATTCAGACCTTTTAATAAAACCACCTCCTGAAAGATGCCACAGCACCAAACTCGATTATCGTGTCATCTCTTTGTGTCATTGTTTCTGATCTTATCACAAGAATTCCCTTGTAACAGTAGATGGCAGAAAACAAACAGAGGCTGATACGTCACATCAAACTTTTAAAATTCAGGTTCTCAGCTGCAAAAATGCACATGAGTAGGCCGTTACATATGCAAATCCTATATTTACATGAACTGGTATTTGCATATTCAGCTACCTAATGTGTACATATAAATACGTTGTTTGCACATGCAGTTTATCTCGGCATGCACACCTTTTGTGGGTATAGCTTAAGACCTGAGAACTGAAATATTAGACAATTATGTTTGAACAGGTATATAAATAAATATCATGACTGTTAGAAACAGTCATCTTAACTTTGAACATTTTTCTTTCTTTCTTTTCGTTTTTTAGATCTAAATCATATTGTAGTCACTTGTACTTACATGGAATAAGTGTCTTGCAGAATGTGTTTATATTTCAATTGCATAACATTGGTTTCCTAACAAAATCCTAAAAATATATCTAAATGTAGCTTATTGTTCCATTAAGGTCCTGGTATTGACAATAGAACATCTTCACCACAAGATAATTCTTTTTCATGGGAAGATTCAATCTTCAATATATCCATACATGCTGCAATTAGACATGGAAAGTGGAAACTACTAACTGGGTATCCAGGTAATGAAATTATTTTTTCCCTACAGGTTTACCTCTGCTACCAGTTCATCCTATTTCATATGTAATAAACGTTGCATAATTTACTCTCTCAACTTTCATGACTTTACCATGTAATGTAAAAACTGAGAGGCCTTGTTTAAAAGTAGGCAAACATTTACAATATATACCTTGAAGTCACGGTTTTTGAATCTGGGTTTCTATGCATTGGGAAAACCAGATTTCTGGACAACTCCAATTGAATTTCTTTGAAATTAAACAAGTCACATTAAACACTGAATCCCAAGTATGAGACTACTTTTGCCCTGTGTGTCAGAAAACTAATCCTTTATCTGTTCCTATTTCTGTAGGCTGCAGCCACTGGTTCCCACCACCATCTTTGTTCAGTGAGTCAAAGATTCCATCATCTGACCCACCAACAAAGAAACTTTGGCTTTTTGATGTTGTTAAAGATGCCGAGGAGAGAAATGACTTGTCTGAAAAATATCCTGGCGTTGTGAAAAAGCTGCTCTCCCGGCTGCAGTACTACTATAAACACTCTGTGCCTGTGTTCTATCCTGATGATGACCCCCATTGTGACCCAGAAGCAACTGGAGCCTGGGGGCCTTGGATGTAGAATACTACATTTGCAACCTGAAAAATATAACTGTGGTGGAAATTGTGGACTCAGGATCCTAGTCATGTATTTTGTCCTCATTTCTTTTACCTTTTTAACTGTGATTTCATCCCTTTTGTTGTTCAATTCTGCTGCTTCTTAAGAAATATTGGGGAAATCTAATCTCAACCCCTGATTGTACTAGAAACACTCTTAGGCTGCGTCTACACTGACGGCGGCAAATTCACCGCCATCACATCGATTGCTGTGGATCGACTGAGCGGTCTGTATAGACGCGCTCAGTTGAGCCAGGAAGCAACGCAGGAAAACCACCTCAATAAGTGGCGTAGCGCTGCGTTGAAGGGAATGCTGTTCCCTTCGACGCAGCGCAGTATGGACGCTGCGCAGAGGAGACGCTGCAAAGTCGACGGGAGATACGCAAGTGATTTACGTCACTTGCGTATCTCCCATTGACTGCCGCTGAATTGCAAAGGTAAGTGTAGACCGGGCCTTAAAAACATAAATCTGTCATGTTGATGTTCTTTGTAAGTGACATGGTCTCTAAATGGAGGGAAAATGGTGCCTTCTTCCCAAAGCTGCTGGCCAGCTGGGAAATATTACTTCACTTGAAAAGTTCTATTGAGTCACAGAGACAAGGCTATCCAGTTCTCTCACATTTAAAGTCACATGTTTGATTTCATACTTGCCAGCAGCCAAATCTTATAGGAAGTTAACCCACAGCTTTAAAAAAAAAAAAGCAGAGAGAAGCCAATTTCTGAGTTCAGGTGGCATTACATTTTCTTACCTTTGCCATGAAAATCTGTCCAGTAATGGGAGTATTCAGAAATCTCTGAGTACAAGCCTCCTCCCACTAGGCAACAAAAAATCTAGTTATAACCTTGTTCACTGCTGAAATATGGTTAGAGTATTGGTTTGATTCTGTGCTCAGATCAGCTGAGAATACCAAATCTTTAGGGATTTTGTGCCTTTATTATCACAGCAGAGACTGCCTTCATCTAAGAGTGGGCTTTCAGCCAGCCCTTCATTTTGCATTGCCTTTTTCAGTTCTTTTCTTCTTTCTTCTGCTTCATGGAACAACTTCAGTGCAGTTTTGAACTCTCATCCAGGAGATTTAAGCACTTTTCTTTGCCATCCATGGCATCAGGTGGAGGTTGCAAGTGATGCAGTCCTTCTTCATCTTTCTGGTAGCTATTGCATTAGTTCAATAACGCTATCGACTTCTGCTGAGATCTCTGGAAAGTCTTTTCTATTCCATATTCCTTTTCTAAGGATACAGCCTTTTCTATTTTGTATTGATGTAATGTTTCCGACTGGTTTTTAGAGACAACTTTTAACTTTTCCATTAAAAATTATAGTTTTAATTTTCAGGTCTTAATTTTTTTGTTGAGATGAATGATGTTTCTTTGTAAGTGTGAGTGTCTAAAGAATTGAGTAGGAAAGGAGAGGAGGAATATTGGTGTACCCCTTATATTTTAGTTCTTGGTGGTGGTGTAGTTGTATTGGTCCCAGGATATTAGAGAGACCAGCGGGGTAAGGTAATGTATTTTATTGGACCTACTTCTGTTGTGAAAGAGACAAGTTTTTTAGTTCTGTGTAAGCTCGAAAGCTTGTCTCTTTCACCAACAGAAGTTGATCCAATAAAAGATATTACCTCACCCACCTTGTCGCTCTCATTTTAGAGAGATTATTTCCATCCATTGTAATTTATTAATTATACATCTGGGGGAAGAAATAAAATGTTTCTTATTAAATGAAGCCTCTGATTTGCTAGCAAAGGTTTCACCTATTTGGCTCTCACTTCTACATTTCAGTGAGGGCTTGTTGGTCAGTTTATCCTTCTGGAAATCATAACACCTCTGAAAGTGTGAACAAAACATGAGGGAAAGAATCTAAAGGTATTTTTATTGTTATCATTTTCAAATTACTTTTTCTCAAAAAACTATCTGTAGGACTCTGACTACAAAAATGTGAAAGACTAGAAAACCCACTACTTTCAGCTTCCAGTCAACTGTTTGACATGTACAGATGTCATCCTGACAGCTTTTGAGCTTGCTACAGGGCTGCCAGTTGCACTCATGTTACATGAGAATAGATAATGAATCAGTGAAAATGTAAGAAATTTGCAGTGGTATACTCAGAGCAGGTAATATGTTTATTATTCTGACATCTATTTTCATGGAAAAGAGCCAAAATAGTAGCCAACCTGCAAAAGGTCTAGCAGCTAACATGTTTAAACTTTATCAATTTCACAATCTGGTCTCTCCTTTAAAAGGATTAAAGAATTTATAGCCTCAGTTGCAGAATTAAATATAATTGTTGCATGTTTGTTCTCTTTCCTTCCCCATCTCACAATCTACACCTTTACATCATGCTGATATGACTCCACCTACTAGGAAGACGGAGGTAAGCAACTGTCAGTCACTCAGACTTTCATAGATTGAGGCGTCACCTATTCTCACTGTTTCTAATCTGAAATTTGTATTATATTTTAAAATCATAAGATTGATCATTTACTCAGCTTTTCTTTAGGCTGATTCCTCCTGAAACCTTCAAGTTGACCTGACTCGGGAGGGGGGAGGGGGAAATGGCTGTCATGTTCAAGCTGGCAGCAGCAAAGAGAGAGAATTTTAAACTTTCCATTAAGCTTTCACTTCTGGAAGGGCAGACTTTTTTCTACATTTTGTGGTTTCTTGAGTAACAATCAAAAACACAACCATCATGAGCCCTCAGAATAAAACTTCATTTCATCGCCTTCCAAGCCTGCCTTACAATCCTTTCTTGATCCAACAAAACTCTATAAATGTTTCAAAATTAAAAGGCTTTTCTTTTTTACACATTAAAAATAATTATTACATTTTAGAAAAGCAATTGCATTTCAGGAAGTGTGGTTATACTAGTTACACAATATTGTGCATTATTACTTACTTAAAAAGATATAAGATGAAGGATGGGCATGGTCCAGGGTAATGAAAAATTCAGGAGATCTGGATCCTATTTTTGAGACTATGGTCCCATGCCATTCTGGGGACAACTGGCTTAACGGAGCGGAAATGCTGAACTTTTGTTTATGTACTTTTCTAGGAATTCTTTAGAGAAGTCTGGGAGGAAGCCTTCGGCTTACTTCTCAAAATCTCATAGCAGAAAAAGCTAGAATTTTAACCTTCAAAATCTGCATAGATTTAGAGATCCATCAGCAATCCCTGTTGCCTCAGTTCTGCCTCTGGGATTCTCTGCTCTGTCTTGCTCCTTGGTAGTACAGCTCCATGAGAGTCATGTTTCTACGATGCTCCCACCTATTATTCTCGTCAAAACTCTCCCACTCGGTCCTTTAATAGGACATACCAGCCTTTAAGGTTTATGAAGAGAATCCTGTTGCATCCCTTTAAGAATACCGGCAGGACAAGGAATGGGATGGCGTTATCACTGAAGGGGCAGGAGTGATCTCAGGGAATGAATCTTGGCAAGTTGGGCAGAGGAGGTTATGTATGGCAGCCATGTTTGTAGTCCTCGATTTTGGCAAGGCCACCTGGGAAATAGACATGCATGTATATAAACAGCACCCTTCTCACAGACAGAGAATTTGAAGGAGCTGAGCTGCTAAGGCAAAACAACAACAAAAAAGGGCTAAATGAAAATGGCACTACATAGCACACAGGAAACTGCATAGGACTGTGTGCATATCTATCTTCAAATGCGATATAGTCTGTAATGGAAACATACTGCCTTGTGAACTGAAAGAGTTTTAAGAGATTGAAAAGCCAGTTTAAGATGTGGCTTAGTTTGGGAAGTGCTGATCAGTGAGTTATTTTGCAAACAGTTTTGAAACTGACTGTACATATCAAAACTACCACTCTTTCAATTTGTTGCAAACAGACCACATGAAATGCTGCAAGCATTCAATGGAATTTATAATAGAGATACAGATTTGGGTGTCGTGTTCAAAGGTCTATTTGGAGATATTGTTTATATAGTTTAGAGATGAAATTGGGGGCCAGAAATACATTGCTCCCCTGTGTCTGGTGCTTCTAGATGTAGTCTTGAGTGCTACACAATGCATATCTGAGATCATGCAGACAGATTAGCACTGCTACAGAGCACAGCAAAAAAGATTTGGCATAGGATAATCAGAACGATTCAGTCATCCAGTCATAGACTAGTACAGTTACAGCCTTTGTGATAATTACATACTGTGGTTAGCTGAGGCCAACAAGATGATGCATTGTTTTCATTGTGCTGATCTTCCCTGCTGCCAGTGTTCTAAAAATTGAACATCTGCTGCAATCAACAAACCAACTCCCAGTTGCTGGTCTCTTTCTTTTGGCTGAGCTCAATGGCAGCAAAAGCTGTTATATTTTGTCTGCAGAGCTATAGTTAGAATCAGTACAGTCAAAAAGAATAACTGGATTTGGTTATAGGGAACATAGTGCTCATGTGGCCCTGTCTCCAAATCCGCAACAACTACTGCAGCAAACCCACAGTTCTGTGCTGACAAATTCTGGCATCCCGGACAGTGATAAAAATACCGAATTGTGTTTTGTTATAATGCTTTTCATTCTCAAGGCCTCTTGAAATGCTGTTTAAAGCAATGAGTTAGAGTTCAATGACTGTACAAGAAAAATAAGTAGGTGTGGTGGTGCCTGACATACAGCCATATGGATCCTATTTTAATGAGTGAAGGAACTTTGACTAGGAGACCAAAAAGTGTCATGGGATTTTAACTTCTGCCTGGAACACCACTTGAAAAAGAGCATTAGAGTACTGAGTTAATGTCTCATCGAAAGGGTAGTCCTTCTAAAAGTGCAGCATCCTCTTCTAGTACAATATACATTTGTTGGTCAGGACGTGCTTAATTGGGAAAGCCACTTAATTGGTCTATCTTCCAGAAAACCTGTTTAAGATGGAGATATTTAATAGCAAGGAGAACTGCTAAATTGGGATGTCTTCTGATGATTTAGTGGTGCTTAAATCTTCTGGGTCTCACTTTTATGCTGGATCTGCCTTTTTGCTCCTTTAACTCTTGTCTTATGATACAGCTGGAAAGCAATGAATTTGATTCACCATTTCCCAGACCTGGATGTTAATTTGCTCTTTCTATGCCAGCAGGGCCAGGTTATGCATCTCTCAGCTGATTCTATCTATCTTAGATTCTTATATGGCCCACACTACTGTCTTATCTGATCACCTCACAATATTTAATGTATTCATCCTCACAACAGCCCTGTAGGGTAGGGAAGTGCTATTATCTCCTTGGGAAACTGAGGCACAGAGAAATTAAATGATTTGTCTAAGGACGTGTGGCTGAGCAGGGAGTTGACCCGAGGTCCCCCAAGTCCCAGGCCAGCCTGCTAATAACTGGACCATCCTGCCTCCGCTGTTGCTGGAACTGAGATGTGTCACAGATCCTAGCTAGCACTCCCTGCTGGTGACCTACCAGGACTGCCGTGCAGGGAATCCAAGCCTCTGCGCTTTGGCTCTGCTGGCGTTTGTTAAGCTTCTGAGTCCTCAGCAGGCTGCAGCACTGGGTCCTCCGGTGGCCTTTCTGACATACTTCTGGGGCACTGAAGCTCAGTCTGTTACCCCTTCTCAGAAAAGGGACTCCTCAGCCAAGCTGTGTAGGTCTCCAGGACCAGCACTGACCCCCAAGATCCCTAGTTACCTAACTCCACTCCAAAGGTGTGAAGTGTCTGGTTATAATGTAATTCAAGGGCATCCAGTAGTTGTAAAGCTGTCAGACACACACACTTCTGTGCTCTGTTACACGTAATCATGGAAAGCACAGTTCATACAAAACAAACACTGAATGTATGTCCTTGCCTCATTTTCATCACCATTCTAGAGCATTCTCTGGGCTGGGGTCTGACTCCCTTGGGTTATCCAGAGACTTTGAGGCCATCTGGGCTCAGGAAAGCAGGCAGAATCCTCCTGGCCCATGAGGGTGCCTTTTCCATCCTGAAGCTCCTAACCCAGATTCTGTGAAGGGACACTTTCCTGTCCCACACTTCCTCTTCCTGTCTGGTCCCTATTCCTGTGAGTTTCTTTATTTAATCCCCTCCGGGTCACCTGGTCTCTCTTGTTCTATTCTTGTTAAGTTTCCGCTGCTCCTATCTTTCCCCCTCTCCCTTGGAGGATAACTAAACTGGATTTCCAAGGCTTGAGCTGTTTTTATGCATAAACTTTGTGAGGTCTAAGTACCATCGTTTTCCCCTGTATATCTGTCTGCATTGTACAAGCTAGAGGCCTGTCAGCGGTGATGGATCCACCTACATTCATGATACAGCAGTTTTTTATACAACTTCACAATGTCAACCAAAATTCATAAATTATACAGACTATGGCCCTAATTCACTACAAGCAGGCAGCAAGTGTAAACCCTGCCCTCATGCTGATGGGGTCTATTCCCAGCTCCATGGGCCTCTCCAGGAATATGATAGGTTCTGCAGGGCCTTGAAAAGCAGTGTTATTCTAAAAATGTTGCCTTCCATTAGTTGTCAATTACTTTTTAATGTGGCTGAAAGGACATTCACAGGGGCATCTTGATTTAAAAGAGTTTTTATTTTATTGCACTTAATGTATGGGCAAGGCACCCTGAAAATGAAGTTTGATGGAATTGGGGTCACGTGTTCTCAGGGATGAGCCGTAGCTTGTAGGTTTCATTCTTACCAGAAACACATCTGAGCCTCAGCTTGGCCACTTTCAGGGTGTGATGACACATGCCTTTTCATCCATGCTTTTCTTTAACAGCAGGAACTGGACACTTATGGTATTTAATTTTCTGGATGCTGCCCACCATTCTGCATCTCTTCAAGAAAACTGAGTTAGCTTCTGTGATTATAAGTGCTGCTTTGCACTTTGCCCTTATGTCACCTGATAGTAGGTGGCTTTTAAATGCATGTGAAAAACAAATACCCTAAGGATCAGGAGAACTCTGTTGCCTAGTAGGTGGTCCTTGGTGGCTTCGCTGTGTGTTCATTCTATTTCCTGTCCTCACCAATTTTTTTTGTTTTCAAAAGGTTCAGTTTTCTAATCAGTGTTTTAATTGGTTATTCTCTGAACTAAGCCCATGGTTGCTATTACCATTGTCCAATCACCCTTCCCAGCACTGTTACCACTGATGCGATATTGCAGGACACAAACTAATTCCTTCTGCTCCTCAAATTTGTTCCACCTTTACTTTCTGGCGAAGAGGACAAGGTTACAGTAACAGTCAACAAATGACTAAAAGCACCATTACATTAGTTATTATTGTGCTTCTGGCTTAAATTCATAGACTAATGCACTTGGGAAGCATTAGTAAAAACTAGCTGATAGTTTTGCCTTTCCATAAAACTCAGTCTAAAAAAAAAAAAAAAGCAAAATAAGCAAGTTGAAAAGATACAAGCTTTGGCTGAGTAAAATACTGAAGTTTATATAAAGTCAAAGCAAGTTTAATTAATTAAAAACATCCCAATGGATTCTCTTTCAAGGAAATTGAAGGGAACTGAATAGATATGGATAAGATATGGATAATTGTATTTTTCATTTATATTTGCAGTAGAAACAAGCCCCCCCACCCCCCCGAAGGAACATTTCCAGGATTGAATAGTTCAGAAATTGTCTCTCTTAGTGGCAATTAGGTATATACAGTGTCTCTGAAATTTCTCTGATGTATAATATCTCGTTAAAGAAGTGGACTTTTCCATATCTCCTCTGTCTAAAACACATAGGACATTGATCTCTCCCTGTACTTTTGAAGCTGTATATGGAGAATTTTTTGGAGTTTACATATTTTTATGACAGGGAAGCTTTTCCTTCCTAATATTTATTACATTTATAATGATAAACAAAGCTGCAATAAATTGCACTGTTCCTCATCTTGGAAATGACCTAGCATGTCATTGTTTTTATTTAATGAGCAACAGTGATTGCGTACCCTGTTAGAATGTATATTTAATAATCCCCAAATATTCTTGAAGACATTGCACTGTTCATGAAATGATACATATGTCTTGAGACATATAAAACGGAGATGAACCGAACCCAAAATCCAAAGACCCTCAATCTTTACTTTGTGAAAGTTCAGGTCGGGTTCCAACTTTCATATTTTGGAACCATCTCTAATACCAAATGATTGCCATGTGCATTAGCCACACATTAATCCACATAAACATCCATATTTTGTCTCCATTAGCAGTGATGATGCTGATTAAACTGAGATCCTGTTGTAATAACTTGTATAACAATTATTCTTTTCATATCCTTAGGGAAGTACACTAGATGCCATTAAAACATATATTGTAGCTGTGAGCAAAAAAAAAGTTTGTTTTTTTTTAATGGCAGCTACCATCCATCTTTTTAATTAATGTGATTTAACATCATTTGTGTCTCAGCATAACCAAACAATTTAATAACCTATTTATAAAGGTAAAGCTAGTTTTATTTCTATTTTAGACCCGTTATATACTTCAGATAAATGCACTGCTGATGTGAATAAGGAGAAAATAATGTATTCAGGATAATTGGTGGATTCAGTACCTTTACATTTTGTTCTAAATGATAGCCAGACTTGAGGTGGCTGGAGTATGTGAATCTATTCTCAAAACAATAAATATGCTAGGGTGACAGTGGGGTCTTAGTGGGTTGAGCACAAGCATTGAAATCAAGAGCTACTGACTTGTAGCCCTGGCTCTGGCACTAGTCAAGGAAGTAAAATCTGTCTTTATAAGATAAAGAAAATGATAATTGCTTCTCCTATACGTCACAAGAATATTGTAACAAATACAAGCACAAAGACCTTATCTATGCTACAAATACCATGTCAGGAAACCTGGTTCAAGACAGTTATCCCCAAATCTGATTTCATCCATAATTCCAGTTTGTAGTGTAGACTGGCCACAGCTTTAGTCTCATTACAGAACTAAATTAAGATCCAGTCCATAGTATAAATTAGAATCATATTGGTTTAGGGAAAACTGTTTTGAGCCAAGTTTTCTGACAGCATAGGGCAGCCAGAGTCTTAGTGCTTATAAATCATGCTGAAGAAGTAAAGTGCTAAATATTATCATTCTGGGTCAGTGCAGGAGGAAGAGAAACTTTTGTGTTAGCAGTTGAGAATCTGAGTCTGTTTTAGCTTTAAGTGTTGCACATATCCTATTCTTATTTTATTTTATTTTCCAGTGTTGACTTTCTCTGTGTGTAGTTAAAAGCAATGTTATCTAAAGCTATCTCTGGATAATCCTGCCCATTAGATAAAGATATCAGATGTGCATTTATTCATACAATTATTGTCTTCAAAGTACCATGCCCTCCAATTCCCCTTCCCCTCTTTCAAAATCTGTAAATGAAAGAAGATTTTCATAAGGATCAAATGACAATAACTGCAAACCCTAGAGGGTAAAAGATACTTTCAAAACTGCCTTTTCTTAGGGCAAAGGCATAAATAGTTCTTGCTAGACTGATTTGTAAGGTTTCTATAACTCTAAATCTTGTCCGTATTTAATAGGGTGATATTGCTCAGAAATAAATTGACAGAGAGACATAAAGGTGACTCTTGGTCTATCCCTCAGCCCTAAGAGTCTAAACACAGTTTTCTCTGGCCAGCAGTAGGAATATTGCTTTATAATCTGACATAGATGTCACTGCAATCTCCACACTTCACTGAGGAGGTAAAATAAAAGATAAAAGGCAGCGCAGAATTTGTATATGCTGTAGCAATTGCAAATATTGATGCAATTAGATCCTTTTTATGTTCTACCGTCATAGAGTATGGAGGAGTAAAAACTGAAAAGCCTCATGTGCCTAGGGCCAGATTCTGCATCCAGAACGTAGCCTGTCCATGTCCATCTCCCTCAGTATACAGAGCTGCTCTGTAGTGCTGAGCTTTCACTGTTCTGAATGGAGGTACAGAATTTCAGTCCTAAAAACAACCTGACAAGGTTGTTCCAGGCACTTAGCAATGCTTCAGACACAGTGTGGGCCAGCTGGCGTGAACTGCAGCCAAATGAGCATTTGGCCCTCTGTGTTCAGGAGGGATGTATCAGAGTCACTTGTTTCTAGCTCCAGTCTCTAGCAAATAATCAATGACATCATGAGCCTCCTGTATACTTCAAAGTAATATCTGCTTTCATGATGACTCATGTAAGGAGCAGATTTGCTCCAC
The DNA here is from genome assembly GCA_007922155.1 of Mesoclemmys tuberculata. Lineage (NCBI taxonomy): Eukaryota > Metazoa > Chordata > Testudines > Chelidae > Mesoclemmys > Mesoclemmys tuberculata. The sequence continues at coordinate 39,218,457 of ML675629.1, forward strand.
CAATAAATGGAGAGGACTCGCAATAGGAGAAAACTCCACTATCCTGCATGGCCCTCTTGCAGTTTCTTGCTGAGAGGTTCATTATTTCCTCAGCTTTTGCTGTGGACTCCACTAAAGCCAGATGTGCAGAGTAAGATAAATAGCAAAGCTCCTTGTCTTTTATCTGTGTACAATTTCTAATGTGTAATTGTGTACTTTGAGCTCTTCTTCAGCATTTCTGATGCCAGAGGTCACAGGCATGAGGGATAAGGGAGGGAAAAAAAGAAACTGCAGCCATTCCCTGCTGGGTCCAGAAATGGCCTTGAAAAGGCGCAAATAAGGAAAGAGAGAGTAACTGCAGACTAGCTTGTCACATGAGACAGAAAGTGATGATGGAAAAAAATCACTGGATTTCTGGGAAACTTGCAGGGGCTTCGGTGAGGTAAAGTATAATTTCTGGGCACAATTTTTAGAAATTTGAGTACCATTTTAGAAGCTGAAAGATACAACTGCACTCCCCAACCCACTGGAAAAACTGTTGGGGATGAAGTGCGCTCCTACATCCCACATAGCCTTGTATGTCTGTTGCATAACGAATTTAATCTCTGGATCCTTATTTTATATTCTGATGAGTGATTTTGAGTTTGAGATATTGGTGTATTATTTAAGATTAAAAAAATCAAAGAAACTAAATTCTGAGTCAAAACCTTAGTTTTATTCGCAGCTCTGCCACTGATTTACTCCTGGTGTTGGGTAAGTAATTCAACCTCTCTGGAGCTCATTTTGTCTATCTATAAAATGGTGATCATAATGTTTATCCTTTTGTTTTTTAAGTGTGTTGGCCCCCATGGATGTATATATTCTATGTAATTGTAGCATAATTCACTGGATTGAGAGTCAGTGAATCCTAATACTTTTGCCATGAGTTGTCCTTGTGGAAACCGATGTACATAACACCTTTTGACTAGTTTAGCTCCTGTCAAAAATAGGTGGAGAATGTATGCAACTATACAGCTGGACTAACAAATTAAAGCCTGAAATTCTAGGGAGGGTATCGCTGCATCCGCATAGAACCCTGTTGACATCAGGGAGGCTGGCATAGCAAATGTTACCATTGGGGTCTTCATGTTCACAGGTGATTTATGTGGGTGTTACGCTGATGAGGGAGTACCTTATGACAGAAATTCACTACTAAGAAAACTTGGACTGCTTACCAACAAAGCAGTCGCTATACCATAGAGTCAGGCAGGGAGGAAAGGATGTTGGGGAGTACTGCACCCCCATTCATAATAGCAGCCAGTTCTCTTAGGCTTTTTCAACACCCCCTGGCACTAGAGAACACTAGTGGTAGCATGAAGTCTGGTGGCATGGGGAGAATAGTCAGCATCTCACTATTTTCCTTCCCTTCCCCACCCAGGCTCCACGCTGCTATCAGCATCCCAGCTGGTGTCAGGGTCAGGTGAAAGATGACTTTGATTTTGTTTTGTGTTTTGTTCGTTAGTTTCCTGCTAGTGCAAAAAAGTCAGCTAAAACTGAAATACTTTAGAAGAAACATCAATATAGTCTTTTTAAGTTTTTTAAAAAGCCTTTCCAAGCCTACTTGTTATGACTGTTCATTTGTGAGAATAAAACATGTCATCAAACTGTGCATCACCAAACCAAACAAACATTATTGCATTTACATTAAAAACTGTAATCACTTCTTTTTCCCACACTCTTTTAAAAAAAAAACTTCAAAGTCTCCAAATTCCTCTTGAATGATGCACTGATATTTTAACAATGTCTTTGGTGTGTGCTGCAATCAGACAAGTGCTAATCCTCGTGAGGAAATTGGCAGGGCTGTGGGAATCCTCCAGCTATTATTGCATTGCTCAGAAGTGATGATATCATCAACTTCAGCTGAGCTGACATAATGTATTATTTGTGTTCAGGGTGTGTTATAGTAACTTTCATTGCTGACCTATATGCTCAAAGATCATTCATGTATACGTTATTCAGTGTCTTTGGGATCTTGATTGCTTTAGTGTTTTTTAGGATGTCACGAAGATAACGCAAGTTGTGTAAGTGTAAAAAAATCATAATCAGAAAAACTAAAAGAAAAAGGCAAGAGGAAGTCCTGAATTATTTTTTTAAGGTAAAAACTAAGTACTTCAGAGGGAGAGATTCATAAACAACGAGTCAGAATCTCAATGGGCGTACAGCAGTGGATAATTGAGGCAATTTATATTTGATCAATAGGAGAACGTTCTGAGAGCAAAATCAAATAATACAAAGATATATGATCAAATTCTGTCCTCAGTTACAGCCATGTGGCCTCCCATTCCATTTTCTTATAATATTGTTATCCAAGTTGTCTTAATTGAAATCTTTATTACATTATTTTACATTAGACCTTCAAAGTGCTGTGCAATTTCACTGTACAAGCATTTTTGTGTAAACGAGATCACATTTGATTCGTAAACTCTACCTGTTTGCACAACCGTTCACATCTATCATGATTTTGACTCTGTCTCCACCTTAGACTACCTGTATCTCTCCAAACTGAGGAACCCAACATTCAAACCTGCCATTTTCCTTGTGAGACGAGGTAGGTGAGGTAATGTCTTTTATTGGACAAATTTCTGTTGGTGAGAGAGACAAGCTTAACAAGCTCTCTCACCAACATAAATTGGTTCAGTAAAAAATATTACCTCACCCACCTTGTCTCTCTCTAACACATCTACTTTTCCTCACAGTAAAAGCAACTCTAGCCAATGGGCACCTTGCAAGAGACTTGAATAAATGTAGAACTTAGTTGCATATCAAAAACAGTAGGCACTTGAAGAGTCCAAGAGGTATAAAAGTGACCAGTGGAATGTTGTAAGATTCATATAAACAGGAGTTTAATTTCACAAATAAATCACTGTACTTGGCGGTTCTTTGAGGCGCAATAGAAACATTAAAAGATCTCATCATGTCTAATTAACATGACTGTTTGGTATTATTCATAGACAGCAGGGTGCTGTTCCAGAGGTGGGGCTGGCAGCCCCACCCACCTTCCTGGGTTAGGTGGAAGTCAAACCTTCTCCTTCATTTCTGGGTTGCAGATCTCACAGATCTGCTGTGCATAGTATTAAATGAGGGAAGGGGAAAATACAGGCTCTATAGTAGTGTTCCCCTTCCTTGCCCAACCCTATGAAATGTCTTCAGTGGGGGCCAGGTTTCAGTGGTAAGAGACGGAACAGAGTAGTAGCTGCTGTCCGTGGCACTATTCCATGAAGACCTGAAATATTGGCTGCTGGACTTCTCTGTGGCTGGAATTGTGCTGCATTGGATGGGAGAGATGTCAGTCAATGGCAGCATAGTTTCTTTAGGAAAGAGGACTGAAAGAGTAACTCGGCAGAAGCAGGAGGTGACTGCAGATTCCCCTGAGATTCACACACATATCAGGAGCTCTGCAGATTTAGGAAACTGAACCTCCAGTCATGGCAAATCCCAACACTCCCAAGGAATGATTCAGAGAATCTTCCAGGAGCCATAATTTGCAGAGTTTCCAATCCTCTATGAGTTTATAAAAAGCTTTAAGAGCAAAGCGTATCTTGTTTGCTGTTAAGAATATTAGGGAATACCTTGAAATAGTGATGTTGGGAACTCCACAAATTTCTGGAAAGAAGCAGCATATAATGTAAATATTGTTGCCCCTTTTCATCCCAAGCAGCTAGTCAAATTTTGGGGGCCAGTGGATGTTACAGTTGGAAGCAGAAATTGGTGGTACTCAGCTATTTCTTTGATGTGGTTTTATTTACTGTACAAAGTCCTGCTTCTCCAAATGCAGGAGGAACCAAGAACAAAGGAGCAGTTGTGACACATGTGAGACCTGGGATGTGTAAGGAGTTCAAACAACTGAACTGAAATGTGCCAGATAGACATGGACTTTTTGACAACACTTATTACATGGATTTCTTAGGGAATCCCTGGGGCGTGGTTAATGCAAATTCACACACACCCTGGTATGCAAAAATCCAACCTTTTGAAGCTATACCCTGATGAGAGGGCCATTGAGTGGTGACTGTTGGTTACAGGACACTGGAGATCAAAGACCTGAGCTACATAAAGAAACAGCTGAACTGTCCAGTTGGGTTTTGGTTCTTGATCTAAAAACTGATGTGAACTTATAACCAAGGGGATAAACCTAGCTGTAGGGTTTGAAAGACTGACATCTACCAGAGCCCTATGCTGGTGTTGGAGGTGACTTCATATGCATTTTTATATTGTTTTTATATGTTTTCTGTGTAATGTTTCTGCCCTAAGAAAAATGCAGTTTGCTTTTTGAAGGCTAGTTGGCAACTGATGTACACTATTCTAGCCCCCAAAGAAATAGTTAACCACAGATGCTGGACCTCACAGGGATTCCTATGGTTTCCCTAATGGAACTTAAAGCCACCCCTTTCCAGAGGAACCAGTGAAGAAAATTAGTGGTGGAAATACTGTCTTTCCTCCTATGGAGCTCACTTGTTCCTCTGGCAAGGGTGTCATTGAGTTCCATTAAGGAACCCATAGGAATCAGGCACTGCTCCTAGTTACAAAAGCCCTTGCTGGCATAAAGCAAAGCTGTTTCAATAAAGTCTGTCCTCCAGTGCTCTTGTTATTGGCAAGTGCTTTCAGGGAGGGTTACAAATACATGCTCACAAGGAAGACTTACCAGAGAAATTTAATGATAATAAGCAGCCAGTCACAGTTAAAATTTGTATCTCAATGTTACATGTATCTGCAGATTGAAAATTCCTTACTTTCCAAGAAGCAGATGACCAGAATCTAAGAAAAATGGATCATCAATGTGACCGTCAAACACTAACACTCTAACTTTTCATATTTAAAAAAAAGGACACTGAAGTACTTAATAACATGTGAGGGTAAGTAGGAGATCTCATTCCAGTAAGTCCAGCTTCCTAGAATGTTTTTCTCTAGGCCTAGTACTCTATTTTTCTTATTGCTCCAATCAGTGTCCTATCAAAGATGCGTAACTGAGTGCAGCTTGCATAGAAGTCTCTAAGCAAAATTTAGTAATGATTAAATGGTATGACTGTCACTTATTTGGCATTCAATGGCTTTGCAAAATAAGAGTAACTCTCCCACCCCTGGAATGGAAGGGAACTATGTTATAGTTCCATCCACATACCACTTTATTATACAACTAAATTTAAATTTCTTTTCCTACTACAGTTTAATCTGTCTCCTCAGCTTGCACAGCTGCCAAATACAAAATGAGTGGATGTTGGAACTAGATGGAAACTTTTTTTTTCAACGAAAAATATTTTGTTGAAAAATGCTGTTTTGTCCAAACCAAAATGTTTAGCAAATATATATAGATTTTGAAAAGAAAGTGATTGGATGGTTTCTCAGGCTTAGAGTGGGCTGTCTATAGAGAGAGGAATTGCAAACATGAGAATCTTTCAATCTGAAAACGGACATTTTGACACAATTCTGTTTCATTAAAATGGCTTGGTTTTATTCCAATGCAGAATGAAAGAAATTTCAAGAACTCCAAGGTTGTCACAGAACAGAACTGTTGCTTTCCAGCCAGTTTTACTGGAAATTACATTACTTTACCAGTTACATCTGATGTATAACTTATGATATATTGTATTTAACCATGGAATTTGGACTTGTTGCCTCACCCTAAAAACCTAGGTGAGATTTTAATCAGATTTTATACTCTAAATATAGCACTTCCTTTTATGATGCATTATTTTTCATTACTTTTCAGCATCTCCTTTACCTTACTCACTGCAGCTGTTCATTGTGCTTTGGCACTGGGAGAATGCATGCACTGATAACACATACTGTACAACTTCTGGTCAGCATGTGCATCATATTTTGCTGTTACAGATTTCTTTTGTTTTTTTCCTCTTGGGCTTATGGTTCTATAATTATCATCGTTGACTACATTTGCTTTTAACTAGCCCTGGTATTTTAGTTTTCATTAATTTCTCTTTCATATTCTATTCATATTTCACCGGGTTCTTTCTTGTTTGCTATGCTACTAAGATTATTACCATCTGCAGCTATTTGGAAATATTTATTTTATTAGTCCTGTCCAACCCATCTGTACAAATAATGAAAGCATGGGCTCTTAGTAATAAACACTTCAGTGTTCCATTAATGTCTTCTCTAGCTAAGAGTTTCCAAATGTGTTTTAATGTTGGATAATTCATAATTTTTTAAGAAGTGAATTTGTGCTTATGAAAGTTGCAAAGCATAACAGTGCAACCTGAAGTCTTCCATTCATGCACAAAACAGGTCCAGCATAAACAGTGGCAGTATGAGTTTTCTGACAGTGTTTTGCTTTGACTTTGATCTAGGTGGTCTATTTTGGGGGTAAACGTGTAGCTTAATGTCCCTAACTATTCAATCTGTCATATCTTTGACAAAACTGTCAATAATGGGTGTGGTTTGTGGAAACAGTCTTGTGATATAGCCAGAGCTGTGCACCAGCACTGGACTAAGTCCACTAAATCTTTTCATATGTCAGGTCATTAACAATCCTGGAGTTGGTAACATTACTAAGTTCAAATTTGAATCAGTGACCTAAAATTCAAATCTCTTTTGTAATGGATTAATGAACAATAGCACACATTTTCATACTGAAGCAGTGACTTCTTCCTTCCATTAGAATACACTAGTCTGTGTGAGAGAGTCAGGAAAACAGAAAGAGAATTTCTGCACAGCAAAGGAAAGGCCTGAGGTAAGAAGCTCTACAGCATAACAAGCTTCCAAACTAGAGTATTTGAACCAGCAAAATAAATAATCAAGATTAAATTTACGGAGCAGAAAGTAACCATATTTATTGTAAAGCAAGGACCAAAAGTAAAGACAAGGAAAGAACTTGAACAAGGCTGGATTAATCAAAAGGCTGATGGGCCTATGGCCCAGCCTCCCATGGGTGTAGAAGGGGCAAACGTGTCATAATATTATTTAGATGTTATATTTTTATACTAAAGGGCCACAACAGATGCCCCAGCAGAGTCCCAGTGCCCCATGCTTTCTTAGCTTTCTGTTCAGCATAGTACTTTAACATTTGGACACAGTAAACTAACCTATAATATGGTTTGTTTTTTAAATCAAAGAACTCAATGAATTGAATTTAGATTAATAATAATGGCTATTATCAAGCAAGCGCCCAGGAACATCACGTACTAAGCTATACATGAAAATCAAATAAACAAAATTACAAATTAAAGTAAAAATCACAAATTAAAACATGTAACATGTGGAATGAAAATATAATTATACTGTTTCTTTGGCCTTGGCAGTATTATCCAAAAATAATTCCAATACTTTTCTGTGATGGTTTTCAAGTCCTACAACAATATAGGTGCCCTAACACAAGCTCCTGAAAAAACGAAGATTGCCTGTTTGAGCTCTCAAAATAACTTATGAGGTTTTGTGTTTTTCCTCAAACTAATGTAAAACTGACAAGTCTGTAATTTTCCTAGTTTTAGGAAAAAGTTTGGTCTCTCTTCCAAATTTCTTCAGTTTATGCTACTTGCAAACGTGTTTCTAATGTCCAGCCCTACTGCCTTTAGTGTTGGACGATATACTATACAGTGAAGCTTTGCAATTTAAAAAGCTTTTGGCACATTTATATACATATACAAGCTACCTCTTATTTCTCATTTGATTTTTTTTTTCTCCTCCAAATCCAGAACTCATGCCTGTGTCCCTAGAGCTCTCGAGCATTTTAATGTTCTCTGTTCTCCCCACTTGTAAGGACATCACCACATCCTACTAACTCTTAATGATTGATTGTGATTAGTGATTGACAGAAGCTCAGCCTTAGAATTGCGAACTGCTGTCAGTGACTAGATAGCAAATGGAAAATACAGTATGTAATTTTAAGGACATATTTTTGCTTACTTTATAAATAATTTCCTTTAAGAGAGTATTTTTCTTCCTACTAATGGGACATTTATCTGATTCTCCACATTGAAAGCTAATCCCCAGTTAAGAGCAATGTGTGCTGTGAATATCTTGTAATTTTTGGAAGAGATATGTTGTAATATACCACCAGACTTACCTAGGACATCTGATCTCATGTTAATATGACACGTTCCATTATTACTCTAGAGAGTCTATAAACATGGTAAAATTTATTCCTACAGAACATGAGGATTAGCCATTTCATATTCTGCTGTTTCAAGAAATTGTCACTGATTTAAGAGAATATTTCATCTAAATAAATCATGACTTCTTTCCAATTAATATTTGAAGAGTAGTAAGAGTACTCGTTAGCTAAAACAAATCATGACATGATTTTTGAAATTATATCTGTAATTTACCATATTGTATTGGGTACAACACTATGGTTCTCCAGATTTAGTTCATGTGGTTTAAAGAGTATGTCCCCAAAAGGCTAATTCCTTGATGAGTGTTGATTATATTGAACTACATTTTGTGGAAGCACTAGGGTTTGTGTGGCTGGAGAGAGACAGTTATTTCTCAGGAGGCTAAGATTTAAATATGGAACAATCCTCTGTGTATTGGATTTATTTCAAGATTTCTGGTTTAACCAAAATATACAGAGTTGGCAAAAGTTTTGGCTGCATTTCTTCCACACAGATTTATAGTATGTAAACTACAAAACATAGAACAAGTATTGCCAAGTTTAAAAAAAAAAGGTTAAAATTGAAAGACTGATTAAATGGAGTCCATCTAGCACAATATCACACTTTCTTTTTTAAATATCTACACTTTTAAAAAGGCAATATACTACACTGTCTGGAAATGAACAGTTCTGAGATCCAGCTAGTACCCCACTCCCATATAATCCTTCATCACTTGCTATCAAAAGCACAGTAAAAAGAAACAAAACATTTAATCCTGCCATTTTAGGAAACAGATACCACTGTACACAGCATTTCTCCAACAACACAGATTAGATTTTATAAGGAACACATGAGACAGATGAAAATAATAAGGCTTTTTATGGTGATAAGGTTATGAGGCACAAGTATGAAGTTAACTAATTGTTAATGTGACTATTTGAAATAGTGACAGTATATTGTCAGCTCTGCAGCCATAACTAAATTGTAACCAAAGAAGATATGTAAGCATCTGGCCACAAAGAGAGAAATCACAGAAGCATAAGATGACTTCAATTTGGATTAGCTACTTTTATTATAGTTACTTTCTTATATTAAGAACTATTATTTTAATATTGCTTGATATATTTTATTAGTGTTGATCATTTTTACTTGCATGTTGCTTTATCTTGGCTATTTTCATTGGTTGGTTACAAAGGTAAGAATGATTTGCGTTGTTTTGATTGTAATTGTACTATATCACATTGCAATCATAAATGTTGGCCTATTGCTCCTAGTTTGATATATAATTCTATTCAGTTCAGCCATAGAATTCACACAGTATTATTTGCTGAGATGTTTCTCTGTAGTACACCAAATACATAAGGCCAAATTCAGAGATGAGTCTTGATGGAACCTAAATTTGATGTAGTACTATTTCTGCCTTGCTTTTACCCTCATTTCCCTCTAATAAGAACATTATACCAACTTAGACTCCCTGGATGAAATCTTGGTTTCTTATCTCTTAGTTGGCTCATTGAGTTGGGGTCTTTGAAGGGAGAATCTAGGGCAGTGGTTCTCAATTTCTGGCCCAATCAGCATACAACTGCAGCCCATGTGACATTCTCAGGGCCATACAGGTAATACTGGATGCAGCCCACAATGGTAAATAGGTTGAGAACCACTGATCTAGGACCTTGTCATTTGCAGAAGTAGCGTTCAGGGAAAGATGAGCATAATGATTATATGAGAGTTTTTCTATGCTTCTAAAAAGAGATTGAAAAGATTGGGATTGTTTACTTAAGAAAGGAGACATGATAAAAGAATTCAAAGTAACAAATGGCATCAAGAAAGTTCAGGAGCTTCAATTCTTCCAGCCCCTTAACTCAAGAACAAGAGAACATTCAATTAAATGTAACGGTGGTGTATTAAAAGGAAAATATTTTCCACACGTATGTTGTTAGTCTGTGGAGCTCATTGTTACAGGATGCCATTGAGGCCAGGAATTTAGTATAATTCAAAGAGGGATTAGACATTTATATGGACAACAAATATATCCAGAGTTATAATAATGCTATGTGTCTACACAAGAGTTTCCAGGCCTATCGGAGTTTAAACCGATGTAACTCACTAAGGTTCGGAAGAGAGGGGATCTTAGCAAGAAAAACGACTAACTGGAGGATGTAAGAAAGTATCTGTAAAAGTAGATCATCCTACTAAGCATATGTATGTAGGTATAAATCATTCTGAGTTAAATAACCTTACATGTCACCTCAAAATATAGCTGAAAGACTTTTGGACAACAGTTATTAACTAATACAGGAAATAAGATACCTCAGACTATAGAGTACCAATAGAATTTTAAAAACACAGTAACAGAATGATGCACTCACACTCATTGTGGTGATCGAAATTTATTACTGTGTCTAATCTGTAACTTTGAAACACATTATTGTTGACAGTCTGAAAAAAAAAGACTATCTAGCCAAATAAATGCTGCATGGCACAACAGCAGCAACAACTGTTTTATCTTCTTTCCCTTAATTTTAGGGCTCTACGACAGAGTATTTTTAAGTGCACATCAAGAGAATAATGAACAGAAAATTAAATTACCAAAATCTCTTATGTTGGGCACACTGAGACAGTCACTAAAAACAAAATGAATAAAAAGCATCAGTTTGAGATCTGAGAGAATTACTGAAATTCCCACATACATATTTGGCTAAGCTCCCATATTTCTTTTCGAATGTCTTAAAATATTTATGCATATCTATAAGAATAAGTCAGAGAAAACATACACATCCAAATGATTTCATGATCTTTTTGTGCAAGATAATATGCACACAATACTAGAAATTATGCCATCATTTCATATGCACAGTTACAAAAATCCATCTCAATATGTTCTCTAGCTACTGGCTTATTTTATCATGAATGAGTCATTTTCTAGGACTAAGTCCAAAATAAACTTCAGAATTGGCTGTGTTACAAATTGTAAAAGGAAATAGTCCATATTGTTTCTAGGAATTGTATATTTAAATATTAAACATTTATTCACCCTTCAGTGTTAACATCATTAGGGGTATGAAAACCTCAAAAGGTTTAAAAATCTAATACCCTGTGGAATTTTTCATAATAGCTTAAAACTGCAGAACACTGAACAAGTTATATAAAAATTGAGTGTATGGCGGGGGAATTGAATGAAGCTGTTTATGGGAAAACAGAATTCAATAAAGGGTTTTTTTCTAATTATATCAATAGCATATCCTGAATATTTCTACCTAAAATGATCACTTGTGATGGAAAAAGAGAAACTCTGACACCATTGGTTTGCTGTCTGGAGTTCCCTCCTCTAGTTCCATCCTAGACCTTCTCCAGTCAGGCTTTTGCTCCTTGCACTCCACTGATTCTGCTCTTATCAAAGTTCGTAATGACCTCTTCCAAGACAAAGCTCAGAATCAGTGTTCCATCCTGATCCTTCTTGTTCTGATTGAAAAACATGCCTTATAGTGAAAGACTTAAGAAGCGCAATGTATGTAGCTTATCAAAGTGAAGGTTAAGAAGTTACTTGATCACAGTCTACAAGTACCTACATAAGGAACAGAAATTTTATATTCTAGCAGACAGAGGTTTGACATTGGAAGTTGAAACTGACAAATTTAGACTAGTAATAAGGTGCAAAATTTTAACTGGGAGTAATTAATAATTGGGACAGTATTCCAAGGGTTGTGGTAGAGCCTTTATCACTGGAAATTTTATAATCAATATTGAATATTTTCTAAAAGACAAGCTGCAGGTCATCCACAGCTACTGGACTTGAAGCATGAATTAATACAAGGAAGTACTATGGTCACTGTTATGCAAGAGGTCAGACCAGATGATCACGGTGATCCTTTATGGCCTGAAAAATCTATTAATCTATGTGAGCTGCCTTCAACATAGTGGACCTTGCTCTTTTTTTCTTGATATCTTGTTCTCTCTTGTCCTTGGCTTCGGTGATTCTGGCCTCTCCTGGTTTTCCTCCTATCTCTGCAGTTACCCCGTCAGTGTGTCCTCCAGAGGATCCTCCTCATCCTCCCTCCAACTTTCTATTGCAGTTCCACAGGGCTCAGTTCTTAGTCCCCTTCTCTTTTCCCTCTGCACTTTATCTCTGGGTAATCTCACATGCAACAAATTCAATTACCATCACAATGCTACTGACTCAGAGATCCACCCCCTGCCCAGACTGTTTGCCTTCTTTCCAAATTAAAATCTTGGCCTGTCTCTCTGACATCTCCTTGTGGATGTCTAGCCACCACCTCAAGTGCAACATGCCAAAAACAGAGCTCTTAATCAGCCCACTGCCATGTCTTTTCTTGATCACTGTGGATAGCTCCATCATCCTGCCTGCCGCCCGGGCCCATAACCTGGGCATCATCTTCAATTTGGATCTCTCTCTAGATCCTAACATCCAGGCTATATCTAAATCTTGCAGATTCTTTCTGAATAACATCTCTAAGTCTATGTCTACATTTATAGCATTGTGCAGAGTACAGGCACTAAACATGTAGCTAGCAACATGTTGCAGTGAAAGATAGCCTGCAGCCACTGCTGCAGTGGGAAGATGGCATAGAAGGGTTCCATCAGCAGGACCCTACATAGCTAAAAATTGCAGTGTAAACACGGGAGGCAGTGCTTGGGCATGTAGAGAACCCATTTGGGATATATACCCTGTGGGTTCAGGAATATAGGGCACTCTACTTACCTAAGCTATGCCTCCCCAGCCACACTGCTATTTATACCCATCCTAGGTGCGTGTGCAGTGTCTGTAGTCTACATGCTACCATGAGTGTAAATGTACCCTTAGTTAGAGTCTGTCTTATCCCTCCACACAGCTAACACTCTTATCCAGTCTTTCATCATCACCTACCTTGATTACTGCAGCAATGTCTCTAGTCTTGACAATACAGTCTTGCCCCATTCATATCTAATTACACTGCTACTGCAAAGATCATTTTCCTAGCCCATCACTTTGACCATCTCAGCTCTCTGCTGGCCCCCTCTTCTTTGTCGCATCAAATGTAAGCAGCTTGTTTTAACTTTCAAGGCTCTTCTCAACTTATCCCCATCCTATCTATCATCTCTCATTCATTATTGAATTGTCTGTCGTGCTGGCCTCCATTGCCACTTGTTAAATGTTCAAACAAGTACCTTAGTGCTTTCTCCCCGGCTTCTCCTCAATCTTGGGAGAATCTCTCTGTAAACATCCACAAAGCTACCTCATTATCCTCCTTCAAATCCTGTGTCAGAATTGTTCTTTATTGTGATGCCTACAAAAACCTTGTCAGTGATTGGGTTGCTGGTGTGATGTTACCAGTGCTTGTCAGGCTGTCCAGTATTTTCATTGTTATCCTATAATCCCTGTCTCTTTCCAGGGCCACACATGGGAGGAGGGTACACTTTACTGGCGCCTGGAGGCCCAGCCCAGGCTGCAACCCCCCGGGTATGCATGTGAGAGGGGGCTCGTGTCACAAATTTGTACTGGGCCTGAAAAAATTATGCTTGGGCACTGTCTGTCTCCATTTATTGTCTCTTGTCTAAAATTTAGATTGTACATTCTTTGGTGCAGGGATTGTCCTTTCGGTCTGTGTTTGTCCCGCACCTAGCACAATGGGGTCCTGAACCATAACTATAGCTCCTAGGTGCTATGATGATAAGAATACTAATAATGATAAAAGATGGATTTCCTGGAGTCAGATTCTTCAACAATCCCCCCACCTCCCCTTTCTTTTTAACTTCCCTGCTCTCAAGGTTGGCCATGGAGTCCATGGGGACAGATTCACAGTTTTCTTTGTAATGTAACACCATGTACTAGTTGACACTAGAGGAGTGAACTGTTACAAAGCTAATCATCAGATATAAGGAGTTACGGATACAGGAGTCAGACATTCTGAGGCTGTAAGAAATAAGCACTACTTTAGAAGGATAAATCTTCTCTAACAGCTCTTTCACTGAATGCTTTGTAAATGCTTATGTAAAAAGACCTCTTCATTCTCAGCTTCTGTATCTCCAGAGTTCAGTCCTCCTGTCTTTGTTCTCTTACATCTCATTACTCCTCCTTCTCACTTTGTGTCTCCTCTTCCTCACTTTCTTCTGCATTCTCAGGGTCAGTTCCGATTCTACTAAGTTCTTCCAAATACGATTCATCATTGTTCCCTAACAGAGTCCTTTCCTCTGATATGTTCCCATATTAATGTGCTTCGCTCCAACATAGTGTTTTCTGCCACAGTGAGATATGTTTTTGGGTTCTTCCATCTCACTGTGGAAAACCAGCAATGAAAAGGAAATGTAATCAAAGGGGCAGTAGTGCGAGTATATCTGAAACCTACAAAGTTTGGATGGGTTCGCTGTTTAGTCTAATTCATTCTCCCATTTGCAGTCTGTAGAAATGATACTCCCCTTGATCATTCTTAGGCTCTTACATCTTCTCCAAAACGTCTCTAATAGTTTCCAATGAGTGTTCACATGCTAAATCAGTCCTTCATTTCCAGCCAAATAATTTTCCTCTGCTTGCCAAACTATACGTTGTTTGATAATTATTTGACCACAACAGCCTCTTTGGTTACACTTCTCGCTATTCTGTTTTGTCTGCCTGGTCTATATACTATTCTTGTATCCTTTGTATTATGTTCATGGGCCACATCCAAGATTTTATTTGTTCAGGTGAGCCTCGAGGAATTTTTCAGGAGAAAAAAATCCTTAATTCTAACAATCAGTAGAAGATCAAATAGATCAATCATAAAAATAATTGTGTTACTATTTAGGATTATAGTAACCTCTAAATTAAGTGAGGAATGCAGACAAAATTAAAAATAATAAAATAAAGGCATCGTGTAAGCCTTTCTCTCTAGTATGCCACCCTTGTCCAAAGTATACTTGTTTGTTTGATAACTGAGCTTCCTGTTTGTATTGTGCATTGCAAAAGTTTAGCTTCTGTGAGTAATATTGATTAACTGTTTGTGATACGATAATATCAAATTGAGAAAACAAGACCTTCAGTTGTATCCATTTGGAACCCACAGAAGTTAAAAGGACTGTGTGGGTGCAAGAGTCAACTAGTACAGATCCAACTGCAGGATCAGGGATTAATTTATCAGTTCATGTGCGGGGTCTTGTGCACAGAGGAACTAATGCCCTTCTTGCATAATCGCTACCCCCATCAACGCCTACGATTATAAAAAATATCCTTTTGACAATTTAATGTTGATTTCAGTAAACTGAGGAGCACTGGGGAAATTCCAGAAGACTAAAAGAAAGTTAATGTGATGCCAATTTTTAAAAAGGGTAAATGCGGCAAACTGGGTAATAATAACCCTATGAGCCTGATATTGATCATAGGTAAGATAATGGAACAGCTGATACAGGACTCGATTAATAAAGAATTAAAGGAGGGAAATGTAACTAATGCAAATCAACATGGGTTTATGGAGACAGATCTTGTCAAACTAACTTGATACTTGTCTTGGTACTGCGTGACACTTTGATTAAAAAACTAGAATGATATAACATTAACATGGCACACATTAACTGGATTAAAAACTGGCTAACTGTTAAGTATCAAAATGTAATTGTAAATGGGGAATCATCAAGTGTGTGTGTTTCCACAGAGGCCCCTCAGTGATTGGTTCTTGGCCCTATGCTATTTAAAATTTTTATCAATGACCTGAAAGAAAACATAAAATCCTCACTAATAAACTTTGCATATGACTAATAAAAATTGAGGGAGTGGTAAATGATTAAAAGAACAGGTCACTGATCCAGAGTGATCTGGATCTCTTGGTAAACTGGGTACAAGCAACACAGCTAAATGTAAATGTATACATATAGCAACAAAGTATGCAGGCCATACTTACAGAATGAGGGACTCTTTCTTGGAAACAGTGACTCTCAAAAAGATTTGGGGGTCATGGTGGATAATCAGCTAAACATGAGCTCCCGGAGCTAATATGATCCTGGGATGTGTAAATGGGAATCTTGAGTAGGAGCAGAGGTTATTTTACCTCTGTATTTGGCACTGCTGCTACTGCTGCTGGAATACTGTATCCAATTGAAGAAGGATACTGTTAAATTGGAGAAAGTTCAGAGAAGAACCACAAAAAATATTAAAAGATTAGAATACATGCCTTATAGTGATGTACTCAAAATTAACAGAGAAGGTTAAGGGAGTGACTTAATCACAGTCTGTAAGTGTCTATATGGGGAACAGATATTTAATAATGGGCTCTTCAATCTAGCAGAGAAAAGTATAACATGATCCAATGGCTGGAAGTTGAAGCAAGACAAAATCAAACTGGAAATAAGAAGTAAATTCTTAACAGTGAGAGTAATCAACCATTGGAACAGTTTACCAAAGGTCATGACAAATTTTAAATCAAAATTTTTTTTTTCTAAAAACATCCAATTAAGAATAATTTTGGAGCAGTTTTGTGGTCTGTTATATAGGAGGTCAGACTAGATGATCACTATGGTCCCTTCTGGTTTTGGAAGCTAGGAATTTATGAATTACCTCTAAAATATAACACCTAAAAAGGCACTAATCAATTTATTTTACTTTTCAACAGTTCAGTATATTTGATTTTTTCTATTTCTTTGTCTCCGAGTAAGTTTGAAAATTTGTTAGTTTTTGTAAGTGTACTGCTCCAAAAAAATTAAAGCAAAACAATACAAAACTTGCCATGCAAGTACTGAGTCACTTCGCATACTGCTCTTCCAAGCCCAAGAATAGCTATTTTAGCTCCACATAACCAAAATGTTAAAGAAATTGAACCTGACACTGCTACAGTCTGTGGGAATTACCATTTCTGGGTGTGGATATAAGTCTCTCACAAGTGTTGCAATAAGCCAAGTGG
Organism: Mesoclemmys tuberculata; assembly: GCA_007922155.1. Lineage (NCBI taxonomy): Eukaryota > Metazoa > Chordata > Testudines > Chelidae > Mesoclemmys > Mesoclemmys tuberculata. Next base: position 39,235,384 of record ML675629.1, read on the forward strand.
TTATGATAGCTTTTATGTTGCTGTTCAAAGAGCTCAGATGTCCATTCTGGAATTTTCCTCATAAAATATGTGTGACCTTTAGCATGTCTGGCTTTCTGTTCACTCAGTTGCTAAGTTTAGATTATTTTTCTAACGGCCATCATGACCCCAGACAAAAGCTGTTCCAGTGCATGGATCACCTGGGCACATTTAACTAGGTAATTTACATATAATTAATATTTGCACACTGTTTTGAAGATATTCAGCCCTGTAAAAGTGCTAAGTATGGTTATATATTATACTAACCTTGGGCCTCATCCTGCAACCCTTGCTTACATGAGTAGCTTTTCTATGCATAGATAGCTCCATTTAAATCAATGAACCAATCACCAAACCTAACTAAAGAGATGTCATTACATCTCCCTCTTCCAGCTGACCTTTCTGTGCTCCTACTTAGAGACTTCATCTGAACTGAGCCCAGTGAGATTATTCATATAAATAGAGACTGCTTGCCTGTTTAGAGGATTTGGAATTTGGCTCCTTATCGGTACAATATTAGAGTGCAGAATACATCATGAACAGAAAGAAGGGAGTGGACCTGTAACACAATGGAAGATGACAGTTCTTGGTCAGATTCCTGTAAATCTTTCTCTCTACCCATTTAACTGAATGGAATTACTCCCATTGTCTGTAATGGGCTTTGGATCAGGCCCCCAGTGGGGATGATTTCTCTTTAATAAATCCTGATATCCTAGCATAGCATGGCGGTGTGGCCTTCTTTGAAACCTGGGTGTGAGGAAGGGACGCAATGCCCCTGCTGGCTGAATCGGGAACTGCAGGACTTAGACCTTAGGTGCAGAGGGCCTGGGCCCAGACAAGAAGGGGAAGTAAAAAAGACCAGCCTAGCAGCTCAGTCAGGGAGAAGTTGCTATGGGAGAAAGAAGTTCCTTCCCTTGGACTGTGGCCCAAGCCCAACCTAGGCCTCCTGGCAGGATAGCGCAAGTCCTCCACTGGCTAATGTCTCAAGGGCCTGCCAGGGCTACCAGGCCCTAGTGACTGGAAAGAGCTACCGGAGACTGCTTACTGGGAAGGACCCCCCAAAGCCAGCCATGGCCTAGAAGAGCTGCCTGTCACCTGGGACCTGCCAGAGCTGCCTGAGCCCTTTGGACTGGAGGAACCCCGGGTCCTTGTGACCTGGAGGAGCTGCCACCAACTGATGGCCCCGAGGAGTTCCCGCACCTGCCACTGGCCAATGGTGAGGGACTGGTTGGACTCCCGCTAGCCAGCTATGCCGGAGAATCGGAGGATGACCCCTGGCTCCAGGTATCCGGGTTATAGGTGGGAGGAAGTAGCCCAGGGGGCAGCTGACTTAGGTCTGGCTGAACTTGCACTCGAACTAGTGTCAGCACGTTGCGGCTGGAGCCCTGCTGACTCAGTGGCAGAACCCTTGGCCACTGGCAGGACCCTGGGCTGGGCAGGACCCAAGGAACCTCCAAGGACAAGCATTCCAAGATCCTAGGGAGAAGTGGGTTGAGAAAGTTAACTTCCATCACAGCAGCATCCTACTGTTGACGGATAAATATGAACTGTCCCATCTTGCAGTCCTAACATAAACATAACTGCCAGAGCTAAGATTGGTCTCTAAAATAAAAAATACAATTATTTTTTATAAAATCTCATTGTTCTATTCTCAGTTCCATTTACTGTGAACCTCTGTAGCATACAATGAACATATTCTTGGTATGTTGTCATTTATTTACATGCATTATTGATTAGCCTTATTAAATCAATAGTTGTGTTACTTAATATTATTTGGGAGTTTTTAGATCATCAATAACATGGGGAAAATACGTATCTTAGAAAAATCCCATGTAAGCATATTTGCAATGCTACCCTTTTTAACTTAAGTTTTATGTTAGCTTGTATGACTTGCCTTTGAGGATATTGTACCAGTGCTCTGACACATTCTTATCCTTTAGAAATGGATGCCTTGTGAAAAATTATGACCAAAACCAGTAATATCCTATACTTACAGAGACTGGCTCACCACAAATTTAGAGTCTGGAATGCAAGAGAATTTAAAGACTTTCAAGGTTAGCAATTTTTCATTTACATTCCTTTTGTATTATCAATAAATAATATTGTGGTACTCCTTCCATTTATCTGAAGTCTCCAGGGTTAAAATGCACTTTAAACAAATGTTTATTTTTGGACAGGCCTGTTGAATTGTCTTCCATTGTATGCGAAAGTAGTTACTTTCTGTGGGGTCAAAGAGAGTTCAGCTTTAGAAATAATATGTGAGTTTTAATGGGAGCAAGCAAAATCTTTTCAGTAGAAAAAATATTTTTAGAATATTTTCATTGATTAGTTGTTCAGAATGAAAGAAAAACTTAAATGCAAAGATGAAAGTCAAGTAATGAATACAGACATTAAAGCTTATACTTGTTTTTAAGAAGCATGCACTTCTGTATACATTTTTATATATTATTAAAGGATTATTCGTGTTGTATATTCTGCTTCCTCCCTTTCTTTCCCTTCCCCACACACTTAAGAAAACATTGTCTGGGGTTGGGATTTTTGAGCTACTAGTTACAAATAAGGCCTAGAATCTGCAATGGGATCCACACAGATGGATCACTGTATCCACATGCAGCCCCATGGAAAGTCTGCAGAGCCCTGTTGTAAGCATAAGGGTACGTCTGCACGGATCTGCTTGCAAGATCAGGGAGTAAGAGTGTAAATCAGGACTTATTTTTTGTTTTTGTTTAGTTAATTTAGTGGTCATGAAAAGTGGCAGATTAATAGTGCTAAAAACAGAATCCTCAGTTACAGGACAAGGATAGACCAGGCTAATGCAAAGAAAACTTCTCCATGTTAGCATGGCATGTCAGCTTTCTAGAGGGAATGCCTCTGGGATGAGTGGGTCTATTTACTGATTTAGGTGCTGGTTTTGCTATTTCAACTGCCAGTAAGTCTGTCAACTGTCTGGCACCACTTGACAGTTTTGAGGTGAATTGTGTGATGTGTACACACCTTTTCACTTGGAACTGGACTGAGACCATTAACACATTTCATATAGTTCTGGAACACCAATCAAACCGCTCTTGATTTGGGCTGAATTTGAACTGGTAGCTCCTGTGCAGCCTCAGCACTAAATCCCTTTATAGGTCTCCTTTTCTGAGAAGAGCAAAGTTGCACAATAAAGTAAAATACATTTTAAGGAAACATTCTTATTTGGTGTAGAAAGAGCTATTGCTCAGAGTTGTTATATACATTCAGATAGCTTCTTCACTGGTAAAAGCAAACTGACAAACAATATTTTACTACATATGTACAGTAGCAGGAAAATAGTAGCACAATGAACAAAGTGAACCGATACCTCTCTGGCCCAGATCCTCAGAGCTATTTAGGAGCTTAACTCCCAGAAGTTAAATGCCTAAACATCTTTGAAGAGCTAGAACTCAAACTGTGGCAATAGGCCTGGTTTAAGAGCTGAGACCAGGGGTTGGCAACCTATGGCACATGTGCCAAAGATGGCAAGTGTGGTGATTTTAAGTGGCACTCGCTGCTCCCCCCCTTCCGGCCCCGCTCCTTTCTCACATGGGCCCAGCGATGCCCTGGCCAGAGCCGTGGTGCTCCTGGCCCCAAGCACTGGTGTACAGCGGTTGCTCCCCCTCCTGGCATTATCCCTCTCCCACATGACATCAGGTGGCCCAGCACTGGGAGAGGGGCAGGGCCAGGAGGAAGTGGCCACTGCACAGTGCTGCTTGGAGCTGGGATCAGCTCCTGGCCAGGCCACTGGGCCCATGGCATGTGGGAGAAGGGGGTGGGGGTGGAAAAGGGGGGAAGATGGGGCACGACGCATCCAAAAAGTTGCCCACCCCTGGCCTAGATATATGAGCAGATGGGGCTTAATTCTTGGTTGCTCTGCAACTTGTGTTGTCATTTGCACTAGTGCAAAGTAGGGGTAATATACTATCAAATCAAAATCAGAAGTGCACCAGTGTAAATGATTACACGTGGTACAGGGCATTGGAGAATTTGACCCCTACACTTTAATCACAGAAAAATCTAAGAAGAGTTAGCATACTATAAAATTGTATTTTTATCTAAATTACTGAACATGGTTAGTGTAAATAAAGAACTCAATCCCTGTTTCCCAACTTTAGGCGTATTCAAAATCATCCTCAGGCTCGTAAGGCAACAAAACAAAATTCAGAGCATTTAATATATATTGTAATATGCCCTGTTGCAGGTTCATATTGGTCAGAGTTTCCCCAATAGAAATACAGAAACTGTTCACAAGAAAGCTTTTACTATAAAATCTGGTTTATATTAATTCTGTGTGTTTGCTGCCATTATTATGGGCACAACATTTAATGAATAGCACAGCATATTCTTATTTTAAAGTGGTATAATGGGTTAGTACATAAATTAGGAGTGCTCCAGCATGTGGGTGTTAGCTTGGACCCATCCACAACTTTTTCACTGCAAATATTTTCAAGTGTATTAAATGAATATTGCCATTAGTGGTCAGTCTATATGTGCTTGGAGTCAGACAAAAACAGATTTTAGAAATTACAAAAGATTTGTAAAGTGATTGAAAAAAGTGCTGTCATCTTGAGATGGTTTCTTTAAAATTGGACCCCTTTTTACAACTGTAAATATTTTATTAGGATTTATATGGGGAGAGAACAGTGCTGGGGGAATTAGTGAGAAAAAAGCTCACACTGACTTTGAATGACAGCAGAACGTTTCATCGGAGCCTCTCTAAAAATTCAGCCATCACACAGCAACATAACTATAATAGCATAAATCAATGGCTCTCAACCTTTTCTGACCACGGTACCCCTTTCAGCACTCTGATTTATCTTGTGTATCCCCAAGTTTCACCTCACTTAAAAACTCCTTGCTCACAAAATCAGACATAAAAATGCAAGTGTCACAGCGCACTATTACTGCAAAAATCTCTTTTCTCATTTTTACCATATAATTATAAATTAAATGAATTGGAATATAAATATTGCATTTACATTTCAGTGTATAGTAATATAGAGCAGTATAAACCAGTCATTGTCCATATTAAATGTTAGTTTGTACTAACTTCGCTGGTGCTTTTTATGTAGCTTGCTGTAAAACTAGGCAAAACTCTCAAAGCCAATGAGAGGAGGAAGGACCCAAATGTTGGTATTTAAATGGACATGCCTGTGTCCTGGTTAACACTATATTGAGATACATAGGGTGGCGCACAGCTCTTTTTCTCTCAGCAGTCATTGGGATATATTTCGAAATTTCTTGTGTACATAAATAATCATATGCAAATTCTAGAACACCCATATTTACGTGCACCAGTAGAACACAAATCAAGCACAAATGGGTTTTCCAAAGGTATGTTCTGTCATTTGTAGAGCAAGCCATCATTCCACACATGGAGGCCAGCTTGAGGGTTCTTTGAAAATAAGCTAGCCCTGCACGGGGTCACATTTGGAAACTGTTTTTTATACCATCAAGGGCTTACCACATTGCCATGTGCACACTTAAGGACCTGTCCTGCAAACCTACTGCATGCATCTTTATTCTTGTACAATTTCAGATATCAGAGATTCTGCTATGTAGAAAGATATCCTGAGGGTAATCAAGATCAGCTTGTCCATGCGGGCAGGGACTTGGGTCTATTTCTTTGCTAATGCAGGGCACACAACCAAGGTTTAAAAATGGTAGCGTGAGGGGAAAACTGTCTTAAGCAAGGCCCTTTTCTATGTTTTTAGCCCAAGCAAAGTATTTTGACTGCCTGTAGGCATCTTTTGGCAGCCTCAGCTATTCTTAACTTGTAACAGTCGCCAGTTAATGGCCCTGACCTTCATATACTGATAAGCTTGTAGAGAATAGTATCATGTTATTCCCACGTAAGCTGACAGCTTCTACTTTTCTCCAGTTATATGTGAAAATGTGCCCTGGCACCCTCCTCCTGAAAGTTGTTTGTACCTCAGTATAAATACCTTAAGCAACGGTCCCTAGGGGCCAGCCGCACCCAGTAGGTCTAGGTGCTAATAAACCTGTGATTCTTCTTCCTGTTGTCTGGTTTTTTCATTGACCAGAGCAGAGAATGAACATTCTCATAACAGTAGTGACAACTAAAATGCTTTTTGCAACATGTAATTACATGTTACATGTGGTATGTGGCAGGGAGGCAGCAGGGGGGGGGAAGCTCTGGCAAAGTCCAGTTGTGGTGGTGAGGTGGGGGTTGCCTTCCTCCAGGCAGCGCTCTAACGCCTGAATCCCTTCAGCTGCAGCGCTCTGCCCGTGCCTGGGAGAGCCCCGTCAGCCCGGCGCGCAGCCTTTCCCCCGGCTCTGTCCGTGACCTCGGGTTGGGTCTGCCGCGCTCGCGCTCGCTCCTCCCCCTGCGCCGCGAGCTCGGGGGCGCCTAGTAGCGCTACGCGTCAGCGCCGCTGGGGGGGTCCCCGCGCCCTTAATTCCCTCAACCCTGCCTTTCCTCTGCAGGGCCCCCACCCCCTTACCCAAGGGTACCCCGCTCCTCCCCCCCTCGGGGAGCCCCCATTTCCTGCCCGCCCCCCACTGCACCTTTACCTCAGGACACCCCCGCACCCTTCCCCCACCTCAGAGCCCCCCGTCACTGCGCCAGCCCCGCCCGCCCCCGCAGGACGCCGCCCACCCCGGGCTACGCGCCCCGCGGCGACGCCTAGGAAAGCCGGCCTTGCCCCCCTGCCTCCAGCCCAGGGCTCCCCCAGCCCCGCCGACGCGCCGCGTCTGGCTCAGGGCAGGGGGTGGCGCTGGCGGAGCGGGGCCCGTCAGGGAGAGTGGGCCGGTCCTGGGCAGGGCAGAGGCTCCTCGCTCCCGCCCTCCCGCTGCAGGGAAGCAGGTCAGTGCGAAGCGCCCAGCCCTCTTCCTCCGCGAATGGTCCGTCCGGGGGCGGGAGAGCCCGGCCGCCGTGGGAGGGGGCCAAAGGCAGAGGGCAGCCGGCGGGAGAGGACTGCCAGCGCTCCGTGCCGCCCGGCACCGGGGATGAGCAGCCTGGGGAGCCTAGAGCCAGAGCGCGCTGAAGTTGCACGGGGCGGGCGGGTAAGTGGGGGGCAGTTGGGCTCGTTTCCATTCATTGCGTGTGTCTGCAGCCCTGGCGGAGGGCAGCCTGCCGGCACCACTCGCGAGGCAGGCAGGAACTGGCGGGTGGGGGCGATTTACGCGGCAAGCTTCCCTGCATGTGGTTACCCTGGGCACAAAACAGACGCGATAAACGGAGCGAGAGCGCCTTCCCTTAGCTGGCGGGTGCAGACGGCGGCTTGGGGGCTCACGGGTTACTGCGTGTATAGAAACTGGAATGTAGAAAGAGCCCCCGAGTGCTTATTGTTGTTAGGTGTGGGGGGGAGAGAGCCAGAGGGATGCCGAGATCCTGCTAATTTACAGAGTTTGGTGCATTGGAAACAGCTGCAGCACAAAAAAAAGTTGGGATCCCGCTCACGGGTTTGGGCAGGGGCGATGGAACGAGTTAAAGCCTTTTACAACCAGTGAAACTCCTTTAAATAACAAAACACTCGGCGAAACGGTGTAACTTCTCAGTACATTTCCCTCAAACTTCACATCATGACTTGGGCGGAGGACCCCTTTTTTGCATAAAACCTTTGCAGCTGCATCTCTGTCGTTGTAAAGCTGTGTGTGAGGTTAGGTACAAAATGCATAGTCAATCCAGGGTGCTTCTGTTCTCTGGCTATAATGACTCTGGCTTGGTTGCTGGAGTTTTTTCCCCTCCCTGAAGCAAGCAGATAAATCTGCCATTCGCTTTATTGCTCTGCTGCCTGCTGTCTCTCCAGTGTGTAAAATGAGTCTGAGTGCATTGTTTGCCCCTATGATCCTTTTGGCTGGGTCAGTACGAAGGAGCCCTTCATGTGGCACATACACTTCTGGCTGGGAATGAAGGGGCTTTCTGCAATATTAACTGTCTGTTTTGTATGAGCTGTTCTGTTGTGCCTTCTATTGTATGAATGTACAAGTAACAGTATGTAAGAAATTATATATATAGCTGGGGTTTTGGTCAAGTCATCCACTAACACAACATCTGCAAACTGCTTTTCTTATTCCGGCTACATTTTTGTGGGTAGTATAGAGATTCAGGAAAAAATCAGTTCAGATGGTTGGTTGGGTGAATTTAGTTTGTATGAAGTGTTGGATCATGCATTGCTATAAAAGAAATAAATTGAATTTACTTAAGCACATGGGTTTTTTTTGTTTTTGTGTTGCAGTATTTATTAGTTCAGGAACTTTGTAGGATCCCAGAAATGTAATGGTCAGATAATAGGTTTTATGAAAGTGATGAAAATGGGTGAAGTTTCAAGTGGGATGATGGGGAAATGAGGGAGTTACCAAAACAAGAATAAGGCTTGTCCCTACCCACACTCCCCAGGCCTTTCCTGTATTTTTCATGTATTCTGTAGTTAGATACTTACACTCATCAGTCACTGATTGCAGCTTCACATATGTGCTTTCCTGTCTCAGAGCACTATGTTGAGAATGCTTGATAGGGCAGCCATGAATGAAACCAGACTTGGTCTAATGTTGAATTGTGTTGATAACTATGCTGTGTGTCAGTATTACCAGGATTCTGCTCCTGCCTTGGGCACTCATTTGTAGTCCCTATCCTTTCCCATGCTGTGTTTAGAAAGCAAAGATTCATATTTCCTTTCAAATCTCACTTTCTTCCCCACCTCCCATATCTCTTGCCTTTGGCTTTCTAGGCTTTGGTTTAAACTAAACGACAGGAAATGTTCAGGGGCGAGGGGAGGAAATGGATAAAATAAATAGCAATAAAAAGTGTATTTGTTACTTTAGTTGTCATTCAGGGAAAACTTATTAGTACATCACATGTATGCAGTGGTGGTATATTCGGTTTTAATAATTTAAATACTTAAGAGCAAACCACAGCATAGTACTCTGACTCCCCTACATGCACATGCAGTCACTCATTTCTATTGTAGGGGAAAGTCTTATGTCAGGATGAGGACAAGGGGAAGAAAAAAAGGGAAATATAGTAATTGTTTTGATCTTTTTTCACGTTATGGCTTGCTGTCATGGAAATTACCTCTGTTCTCCTGTAGTATACTAGTTTTTAACTTATGATTTATTAAATCCTTGCTATTGGTTCAGTGAAAACTCTTTGTCGTCTGTATTTTGTGGTGTTGGCGCTAAACTAAAACATCAATAATACTGTTAAACTAGTCTTTCATTGTCTTGCATACTACAGCACTATAGAGGTTATTATTTAAATATTTATTCTGTAGGTGGATGCATTCTTTCAAAAATCAGTTGTCTTGAGGGAAATCAAGAATAAACTGTTCATATATATCAACCCCTGAATTTTCAGTAATTTTATTTTTATTGTGTGAGGCACATCAGTGTAGAACAGAGTTTCTGTACACATGGGTCGTGACCCAAAACTGAGTCACCAGAATGTGTCAAAGGGTCACGTGGGAGGCCTGGGGGATGGGAGTGGGGAGGGTGGAGTTGGGTGCTGCTCTTGGAGAAGGGGGGTAGTTGCAGAACCACACTTACCCTGCAGTGGATGGCTCCGGTGGTGGTTGTGGGGGGGCTGGATGGGTTCAGCTCCCCACTCCAGGTGTGGGGACTGAGTGGGGCCATGGAGTTGCACGTGGCTCAAATTTCATCCTGCTGCCCCTCCGTCAGGATGACAAAGGGCCTACCAGGCTAAGTTTAAGCGAGTGGCACTGTGGCTTGAAGCACCAAGTTGCGCTAACACTCTATCAATGACATTTTAAAAATCAAGATTGGATGCTTTTCAAGTGATATGCTCTAGGAATTATTTTGGTTAAGTTCTATGGTCTGTGTTCTACAGGAAGCCAGGAGATGATCACAACAATCCTTTTAGGCCTCGGAATCTATGAATCATACAAATTGGGTCCAGTTGGGGGCTGGTCCAAACCTGAGCCGATGCTGTGATCTCAAAGGTTGCACCACCCAGAGCAGGGAGCTGGGCCAGCTAGCCCTGCCGGACAGGAACTGCTGTTATAGCACATATGATACATTTATTTAGTACTTATTAAGTTAATGTATATATTATATATCGTGGGTAAGAAATATTTAGTAAACAGATGGTTTTTGCACTAACACTATCTGCTGGGTCATGACAGTCCACCAAGGTTTACAAATGGGTCCTGAGCCCAAAAAGATTGAGAACCACTAATATAGAACATCAGTCAGACCATCATGTGATGTGTGAAAAGAAAGTCTATTAATCATCCTTTAAAAAAATAACAACCCAAAACTAGGCTTTAAATACCTGTTTTAACATGTTAATACACTGCTGAACTGATTTTTGTTGGGATGGTAGAGATTTGTAGGCTTTTAATAATAAAGGCAATGATAACATTTAAAAATTAATTTATGAAGAGGATGTAATTGTCTTAGTTAATAATACATGAATGGTCTCACAAATGAAATGATAGCAGTGTTGGTGATATTACTCACAGACTTAGCTAAATAGTATTTACTTTATAAACTGATGAATATTAGCCTGGAGATTCAATATCTGGGGGAGAGGACTTGTCCAAAACTCTGTTTCTTTTGGCCATTGCTAGATGACTGAAAATTTATCATCTTATTACTGAAAAGTGTGTGAATGTGGGAAAATAGGTCCCAAACTTCCTTACTTTCTCCCATCCTTCTCCCTGTCTTATCTATTTAGATTGTAATCTATATGTATGTATAGTACCAAACTCAACTGAGTCCTGATCTCAGTTGGAACTTATAGGAGCTATTGTAATACTACTTATAATAAATAAGAGTGCAGGTCATCTCTAGTGGCTGATCTACATAAGAGCAAAGGTATACTATACTTGTCAGCTAACAGAGCAGAGTAGGTGGGTGAGGTAATATCTTTTATTGGATCAACTTCTGTTGGTGAGAGAGAGAAGCTTTCAAGCTTACACAGAGTTCTCTTCAGGCCTGGGAAATAGTGCCACAGCTAAATACAAGGTGGAACAGATCGTTTAGCATAAGTGGTTAGTCTTATTGTATTTCTTTAGTTCAAACAGTATCAGTTCATGCTTTTAGCACAGATGGTCCTAGTTTCAAACTCCATAGATGACCCAAGTGAGAAGTAGTTCTGTGTGTGGGTTTTTTGTGGTTTCTGTCTGAGATGGTTTCTCATAACTAACATCGCCTTAGCAATGGATTTTTATTGTCCGTAAAAAGCATAGATTATATAAAGAATCATGATGTTTGATTTTTATATTGATTTAGCATGTAGCAGACAATAATTTCCTGCTAATATATGCTTATCAGTGACAGTGCTGGAATATTGTGGCATCTGATGAAGGAAGTGATTCTCATCACTGTTATAACTTGAGCAAGTACAGATTTTAAAATTGGGCAAACGGTCAAGCATGTCTGTCTGGTGTGGGAGTAGAGGAGAGGTGTGCCTGCAGCTACTGCTGCTGGGGGAGAGGAATGGATCTTGCATTGGCGGTAGTGGTGGTCCAACCACTAGCTTTATTCCTATTGTCTGACAGATTTCTAGGCCCCTTCCAGCATCCCAAAGTTTTCCCCTCCAGCATCCCAAAGCTGGCTCCTTACTAGGGGAGAAGACGGGGAGCCTTGTGTCTTACACAGAAACAGCCCAAACAAAGTAGCTAGGGCCACCGTGCTTTTCCAACATCCCTGGTTCCAGAACTGTGACTGGTAGAGCCCCTGGTGCTAGGACCCATGCAGTGCTTCCCTTCTCTCCAAACATGTGGCCTCTGGGAATTAAACTGTCCAGAGAAGCTAGCCACAGACTGAAGGATATTGATCTTATTTCTACAGTTTTCACTGGATCTTCTCTGCGCTGCACTCACTTGCTGTTTGCTGTCTTCTCCCTGCCTCCCCTCATTCTCCAACCATCTCTTCACCTCAGCTTCACCTCACACTAGCCCCTAATACCGTCTTACCCTCCGTCTTCTCACCCCATTTGTTCCCCTCACCTCCCTTTTCTTGTCTTTCCATTTAGCTAATCCCTGCTTAGCTCCCATCGGATCCCACACACATGGAACTAACATGACATTTGGTGCCATCACATTGATTGCTCTGCTTCTGTGTTGAATCCCTTTCCCCTACGCTTTGTCTTGACCACCTATATTTTAAGTTTCATAAGGCGTGGACTGATGACTGCTCCTGAGTTTGTACAGTACTTGGCACAATGGGGTACCAGTCCTGGTTGGTGCCTAGGAACTACCATAATAGACACGATTAATTATGATTAAACTGGAGCTCTGCCTGATTTAGCAGATTTTTCTGCCACAAGGATAATTAGAGCAACCCAATCCACCCCTTCTTCAAACCAGGGAGCAGAAAGTTAGGCTGCAGCATAGGAAATTAGCACTTTAACATTAGGCATAATGTACCTTCTTTTTAAAAGAAAGATAAAACCACCAGTTATGGGTCTAAAATACATACTTTTTACAACTTTACTGAATTTCAGTAGGATTAAAAGTAGCACTACTTCCATTTTAAAGATAAATTTAAAGGCTGTTTCCTTCCTAAAACCAGAGCTCAGGGTTTTATGTGGCATCTTCTGCAGCAGCTGATGTCATAACTTAAAGCAGAGTGGAAAGTTGTATTCCCTGCTGTTTTTATGGTGTTAGCTCTGGCATTAACAGTTACTGGGGAAAATAGGTATCCATGCTTCCTCAGGTAAAGGAAGGAAAAGAAGATTTGTAATTCCAGTAGATATCTCTAATATATAATTGTAATGATTAAGGTTAAGATTTTATCATGGTTATTTTTAGTAAAAGTCACGGGCAGTACACAAAAATTAATGGAAGCCATGCCCTGTCTGTGACATACTCTAAAAATAATGGGAGGAGGGGCTGACCAAATGCCCGAGAGGGGAGAGTGATGGAGGGGGCGGATGTAGCAATCACGGGGATGGCACTGAGTCCCCAGCCAGTGCTGAGGCTCCCTGCTCCCATCCACCCCAGCCCTGCGTGATGTCTCTGGGATCCGTTGCTCAGGCTGGCGGCTGCTGTGTATTCCCGTAGCCTGAGGCAGGTCAGATGCAAGGTGGGAGCTGTGGGGGGCCTTGGGGCGGCTAGGAGCTGAGGAGGCCAATGGGGCTCTGGGGTCCCCCCCACTGCCTGCTGTGGCTTGGGGGTCCCCTCACCACTGCCCTAGCCCAGGGCTGCCTGCAGTAGCTGGTGGCTTCAGGGTCCCCACTATCTGTGGCGGCTCGGAGCCAGGGACCCCCCCCCGCCTGCTCCAGCAGCAGCTTGGAATTGCAGGCCCTCTACAGCAGCTGAGCTCCCCCTTTTGCCCCCCTCTTCCAGAGCTCTAGGACCCTTGCCATCTATGGCGACAGAGAGCTCCAGGGTCCCTGCAGCCCTTGTAAGATGAAGAAGATAATTTCACGGACATCTCTGGAAGTCATGGAATCTGTGACCTCCGTGACAAAATCTTATCCTTGGTAATAATTTGTACAACTAGGGGGTCATAAGTTGGCTTACTGCATAGATTCCAAGACCAGGGGGACCATTGTGACCATCTGGTCTGACTTCCTGTGAAACACCAGCAGTAGAATTTCCCCAAAATAATTCCTATTGCAGATCTTTTAGAAAAACATCTGATCTTCATTTAAAATTGTCAGTGATGGAGAGTCCACCACACCCCTTGGTATGTTGTTCCAATGGCTAATTACTCCTACTGTTAAAAATGTGCACCTTATTTCCAGTCTGAATGTGCTTAGCCTCAGCTTCCAGCTATTGGATCACATTATACCTTTCTGTGTGAGGTTGAAGAGCCCACTATTAATTGTTTCCCATGTACGTATTTACAGACTGTATGAAGTCACCCCTTAACCTATTTGTTATGGTAAATAAATTGAGCTCCTTGAGTCTGTCACTATAAAGCATGTTTTCTAATCCTTTAATCCTACTCATGGCTCTTCTCTGAACATCTCCAATTTATCAATATTCTTCTTGAATTGTGGACACCAGAACAGACACACCAGTGCTTCTTTAGGCTGAGCACATTGCATACACCAGGGGCTCCTTGTATACCTCCATTTTCCCCACTGTGCACCATCCTCCCATCCCCTTCTATTTCAGGGACTCCCTGTAACCACCCTCTTCCCCCTACTCCTCCTTCATGCCAGGGGCTACAGGTGCCTCATTTCCCCCCTGCTCTCCATGCCAGGCTCCCCAGTCATATTCCCCATGCTGTGTGTGTGTGTGTCTCCTTTTTCTCTCCCCTCTAAAATATCTTGCTTTCTCCCCATCTGGAAGATCAGGTGGGTGGCTAGTGTCTTCTCTTCTCTCCCTCCCCAGTGTGGAGCAGGCTATGGGGAGGCAACGAGCTAGGAGGGAGGAATGAAGTGCCTTCTTTGCTCTGCTATCCCTCTGTCCCCCCACTGGCTGAGCATGCACCCCACAGTTGTTAAGTGACTTGCTGCAGGGACAGCAAGGAGCAACTTTGTAACTGCGAATTGCTTTTAGCCATGTCAGGTCTCTTTGTGCCCCTTCTAGCCCTCCCCCTCCCCCAAACGCCAGGGGCTGTGTATGGCCCCTCCATTTCCCATCCCTACTATTCTTCTTTCTTTTTTTTCTGACTGGGAGATAAGTTCTTCAGAGTGTCAACATTTATAAACTCAGTTGGAAAAAGGGCAGAGGTCAGATGGGGCATCTTGTTATTCATGATATAGTGGCTCCATCAACTGGATCTCTGATCTGTAAACAGTTTTGCAGACCTGATTATAGCTGTTGGGTCTGCTAACCATGTTCCAAGGACAGTGTGTTCCCCATTTTCCCCTTTTCAGTTTTCTGATTTTCACCAAAAACAATAGGGTTCTGCCCTAGAACATTCCTGAAAATTTGGAATTGATTGGATGTGGTGTTCAAAAGTACCATGTTACAGCCAAACAAAGTAAGGTCAATAAGTTGACTATAGGGCCTCGAAATTTATTAAAAATCGTTAAACTAGGACCCAAAAATTATAGTGACAACCTATTTCTTTTATTAAATCTTTAAGGGAGCTTTGAAGTCTGATAGTAACATGTCACTATTACAATATACACCACTGAACATTTACTTGAATGGTATGAGTTATGATGATGAATAAATGAAACTAGACAGTTCACCTACTTAAAAATTATATATATTTTGGTAATGCCTTATCCTTGCTTTTTCATTTTGTTCTCCTACTCTCTAATTGCTAAAGTACAGTAACTCAGCAATGGGGTCCCAGTCATTAGTCACTTTTACAATGTACTGTTTTCAAAATATGTTCGTTTTTAAGTATAGGCGTTTTGCCTTTACATTTTGCTGTTGATCTGGGGTCTTAAATAGCTTATACAATTTCATTTTGATTAATTTTTAAACAAACTCCTGACTTTTTCCCTTCTATTTAGACTCAGGAGGTCAGATATAGACAATAGGTAGTTGATTGCTAAGCTTTTTAGGCAGTTACTCGAATGAATCCAAGTCTCAATACAGTGCTCCCAAGGTGCTTTCATACAAGGAAGTACTTCAAGGAAGGCCAAACCCACAAAGAAAAATTAAGTTTTGGATTTACTGTGAATGCCAGATAAATAACTACAGCTATACTCTAGCAGATCCTGGTTTTGAAAGTGTGAATATTTTTTTGTTAGTTTTGTACTGAATATATTTTAAAGGTGATAGTGATGGTGTTTGGGACTGGTCAGTCTTGACCATATGATTCTAAAAATTCACCCCATTGGTACAAAGCGAGCTTATACTTCTTTGTGGAAAGCAAAGGCTTGGAGGATAAATTTGATGGAAGACTTAACCAATTTTCCTTATCTTATTTTGTCAGTAAACACCATGTCTTTTCCAGCTTAAAGATTCACATTGATCTTGGACATCAGTTTTTTGGAAGAAACCAAAAGGATTGGACATGTTTTTGTGTACAGATTTGTACAGTGAAATTTGTTCCTGTTTTCTTTTATTTGTATGGTTTTGAATTTTTTCCTTTTTTTGATACTGAAGATAGCAAGAGTGAAAACTAAACAAAAAGCAATACATATAACGGGAGAAACATGCTACATAACAACCTACAATCAGGTATGGCTGCTGTGTAGCAGCCTACAATTTGCTGCAATCCGATATGGCCAACAATAACAAATGGACACAGGAGACATCCGTTTTCCCCCGTTTCAAATTATTTTGCTGACAGTACTATCTTGTCATCTGATAGACTGAATGATAATTTTTTAGTGGAAAAAATGCCTTACTTTTATGTGAGATCATTACAATTCATGAATTTTACATCTTTTTAGTATCACCTGACACATTACATGTTCCATATTTATGTGTAGTTTGATAATTCAGTCATTAAGATTAATGATGGTCTGTTTCAGATAAATAACACCAATAATTAAAAAAATCAATGGGTTTCCAGTCTAATAGCATAATTAATTAAAGTTTATTAAATTACATTGCATATTCTTGGCCCTTTTCACCTTGAAAGAGTACCTCTGATTCCAAGCATTTCTTGAGCTCCTCTGTTAAGGTGGTTTTTATTTTTGTTTATTTTAAAATAATATTTCATGTGAGCTTAGTGGTAGAAAAATTGTCATATCGACAACCTTCGTGATTATAGCCCTATTTTTTCTGCCAAACAGATGCAGATCACTCCTAGTCTAAACAAAATGGTACACTGATTTATCTAAAGTTGTGTTTGGAAACTACTTCAGTTTCTCTTTGTAGATAAAGCCTTGAATAGGTGTAATACAAATTTCTTCACACAGCTTCCAAACCTGTTCTGTAAAGACCAGCTCCAAGGATAATTTAGTCTTCATATTTGATCTTGCTGCAGAGATTGCTGATAGGGATACTACTTAGTGCCTTTTGTGATTGTAGCTTTTATAATATTGGCTCACTAGACAATTAACTTAGAACCAACTCATTTTACATAGGTCACTGAATTGTTGTTAGCAGGGATCACTTCGAAGAGGAACATTAGAAATATTGAGTCTTTTGAAAGACTTCCTCTCTCCCTCCCAAGCAAGGAAGCAAGCAAACACTATCAAATTTGCTGCACTTCACAATTAGTTAGTATGGCTTTTATGAATAATGCCAATTGAGGCTGTCTAATTTCATTCAAACTCATTCAGAATATGACATTTGTATAAAGTGTCTCCCTCTGATAAATTTCTTTTAGGCATCAGGCAGAGCAATCAGTAATCTTAAATTAACTCTGTCTAATAACATTTGTCCTTTCATGTGCACAGAGGAGCCTTGGAATAATTTAAGATTTACAAGAAAATTCTTGTATGAAAAACGGGATTTTCATTGTGTTCCAAATGTGGCAACTCATTCTCCAATTTTTTTTAATATGTTGAAAATAAAAGGGTATACTTGGATTTTGAATGCACATTTTAAGTCAGACTTGGGGGTTTTCTTCTAGGTATATAAATAAAACATTTAAGTTCTCCTTCAAGTGATTGCTCATATGCATTCCACTTAGGTGTGTGCGTGCCCTCGTGCACGGCTCTCGGAGAACTTTTCCCTAGCAGCCCCCTGTAGGGGCCGGCTCCAGCGCCCCCTGGAGTGCCGCCCTCATGCGGCGGTACATAGGGCGCTGCCAGCCCCTCCCCTCCTCAGTTCCTTCTTTCCGCCCATGATGGCCAGTTGAGAACAACCCCTGCTTTCCCAGGTTTTTTCCTGGTAAACGTGAGTAGTTAGTTAGCAGTTCGCCCTGAACTTAGTTAGTTTATAGTATAGTAAGGTATTTAGTTAGTGTAGGAGAGCCTTCGGGCTCTAGGCGACCCGGCTATGCTGGGCTCGCCCGGGTTTAAACCCTGTGCTGGCTGCGGGAAGGTTTTTCCCGTCAGCGACCCCCATGACCGTTGTTTGAGGTGCTTGGGGGAACAGCACCATAAAGACCGGTGCCGTATCTGCAAGGCCTTCAAGCCTCGGACTCAGAGAGAGAGGGACGTGAGGCTGAAGGCGATCCTCATGGGAGTCCGCGTTGCGTCCGGTGTCCGAGCCGTCGCGGACTCCTTCGGCACCGAGTGTGTCCTTGGTGCAGAGTGCACCACCGGCACCGCAGGCCTCGGTGCCAAAGAGGAAGAAGCGCTGTCCGCGCTTACAACGCTGCCCCGCACCGCAGGAGCGGCCGGGGTCAAGCCCGGAGGTGCTTCGGCTCTCCGATGTGCCGCCTGCTCCGGCACCGGCACCAATCAGGGAGGTTCTCCCGACTCCTGGGAGTGGGGGACCCCCTGTACAGGACCCTTCTACGCCGGAGGCGTTTGAGGCGGCTCGAGCCTTGTTGGCCTTGCCCACGCCTCCGGCCCTCATTTGGCTGAGAGAGTCAGGGCCTGTGTCCCGGGGCAAACCCGCGCTGGGTGTCCCCGAAGGGTGGGTGGCCCCGGCACCGGAGGATCGGCCGCCCACCACCCGACGCCGGAGAGTCGAGCTTGGAGGCTCCTCTCCTTCTTCGTCGTTGGACGAGGCGTCGCGGCACTGCTCCAGGTCACGGCACCGCTCCTCGACCTCGAGCTCCAGCTCGACACCGAGACGGCGTTCTCGGCACCGCTCCCCAGTCTCCGGGAAGAGGCGTCGCAAGTCGTTGCTCTCCCGGTACTGGTCGTCTTTGTCGTCGTCAGCGTCGCCCCGTCGGCACCACAGACGACAACGCCGTTCGGGATCATCGTGTGGCGGATCCCGGAGCGGCTCTTCCCAGCGTCATCGCCAGCACCGATCTCCTGGCTTGGGATCCTGGACCCGGCGCCAGGAGCAGGTACCCCTTCCGGCACCGCAGCCGGCACCGGCACCGACACCTACACCGGCACCAGCGTTGCCCTCGGCACTGGTGCTGCCCCCGGGCGGGCCCCAAGCCCCTTGGCAGTGGCCATTTTGGGGTCCGTGGGCAGCCCAGATGGGGCAGGGAACTACGTCGGCCCCTGCCTCTGTCACCCAGTTACCTCCCTAACAGGCACCGTCGGTGCAGGAGGATGACCACTCCTCAGAGGAGGAGGAGGAGGACCCTGGGGAGGGCCCCTCCACTGGACCCCGCCACCCGTCCTATTCTTCGTCGCCGGACGAGGCGGCCGTCAGGGACCAGGGGGCCCCTCTTATTGACTTCAGGACTCACCAGGAGCTCCTGAAGTGGGTGGCCTTGAACCTTGGCCTGGAGGTCAAGGTTGTGGAAGAATAGGTGGACCCCCCTCTTCGGGCGTGTGGGGACTCAAGGACTGTCCAGGGTAGCCCTCCCCATCCACGAGAGGGTCCTACGCCTGGCTAAGGCCGTTTGGCAGACCCCTTCCTCGGTCGCCCCCACGTCTAAGGGCACCGAGAAGAAGTATTACTTGTCAGCCGAGGGGCACGAATACTTGTATACACACCCTGCCGCAGGTACTCTGGTTGTGGATGCTGCCAACCAGAAGGACAGGCGGGGGACTCAGAGTGCCTCCCCTAAAAACAAAGCGGGTAGGAGACTAGACCTTTGTGGTAGGAAGGTCTACTCCACGGGGGCGCTCCAATTCAGGGTGGCCAACCATCAGGCCCTCCTGGGCAGATATTATCGGAACATGTGGGACTCGATGCGAAGGTTCGCAGAGTCCCTGCCCCAGGGCCAGGCTGCGGACTTCGCCACGGTCCTGGAGGAAGGATTGACTGTGCCCAGTGCAGCCCTCCAGACTGCCTCTGACGCTGCGGACACGGCCAGTAGGGTGATGGCCTCCGCCGTCGCCATGCGGCACGCAGCATGGCTGCAATCCACGGACCTGTCCCAGGAAGTGCAGCATTCTATCCAGGACTTGCCCTTTGATGGGACCGCCCTCTTCTCGGAGAGGACTCAAGGGCGATGCTGCACTCCTTGGGTCTTTATACCCCTCAGGCAGCTTGATTACAAGCTCGCCAGCAGCCCCAGCAGCCGCCGCAGCGGCAGCAACCTAGGCCACCGCCTAGGCCTTTCCCCCTTGCGAGGGGCAGGGATAGGAACAGGGGCTCTGGATGGTGTGACCGCACGGCGTCGTCCAATTCCTCCCAAAGAGGACCCTCTCAGGGCTCCAAAGGGAAGCGTACCTTTTGACGGTGCGCCCGACGGTGGCACTGTCTTCCATTCCCTGGGTTCTCCCCTGCCTTTCCAGGACAGGCTAAGACCCTACCTTGGCCTGTGGTGGGCTATCATGTCGGACCACTGGGTCCTCAGAACTGTGCGCTGGTGTTACGCCCTACAGCTGGTGGCGCCCCCCCCCACTCACTCCCCCCGAGTCCCTCTTCAGGGACCTCTCTCATGAGCATTTACTCCTTCAGGAGGTTTGCTTCCTCCTACTCAAGGGTGCCATTGAAGCGGTTCCACTGCTCGAGGTGGGGAAGGGCTTTTACTCGAGGTACTTCCTCGTCCCCAAAGCCAAGGGAGGCCTCAGGCCTATACTGGACCTGCGCAGGTTGAACAGGTTCATAAGGAAGCAAAAGTTTCGCATGGTGTCCCTAGCGTCCATCATTCCCGTACTGAACCCAGGGGATTGGTTTGCTGCCCTCGATCTGAAGGATGCGTACTTTCACGTCTCCATCCTTCCCACCCACAGGCGGTACCTAAGGTTTATGGTAGCTGGTGCCCACTACCAATTTACGGCCTTGCCCTTTGGCCTGTCTTTGGCCCACTCACTCCCCCAGAGTGTTTACCAAATGTATTGCTGTGATGGTGGCCTTCCTGAGGCGCAGGGGGTCCAGATATTTCCCTACCTGGATGACTGGTTGATAAGAGGCAAGACCAAGTCGCAGGTGTGCGAGGCGGTCTCCTTCGTCCAGGCCACTTGCCATAATCTGGGGCTGCTCATCAACGAGCAGAAATCGACACTGTCCCCAGTACAGCGCATAGAGTTTATAGGGGTATCCCTAAACTCGGTACGGGCCAGAGCCTCCCTCCCACACTCAAGGTTCGAGGCCATGGCAGTGATCATATCGCAGCTTCGGAGGTGCCCCACAACGACAGCCAGTCAGTGCCTGCAGCTGTTAGGCCACATGGCCTTGTGCACCTATGTGGTGAGGTTGGCCCACCTCAGGCTGAGGCCTCTCCAAGGTTGGTAGGCCAAGGTATATGTGCCCAGCAGGCACTCTCTGAACAAGGTGGTTAAGGTGCCCCTCCGTGGTGTTGGGGTCTCTGAGCTGGTGGCTGGACCCCGGGACAGTGTTGGAAGGGGTTCCCTTCACGCCCCTTACCCCCTCGGTCACTCTGGTCATTGACACATCAGACTTGGGGTGGGGAGCTCACATCACCGGTGGTCTGACCACACAGGAGCGTTGGTCCCAGGGAAGAAACTGCCCTCCACATCAATGTCAAGGAACTGAGGGCAGTCAGACTGGCTTGCGAAGTATTTCGCCACGCTTTATTGGGGAAAATGGTACAGGTGCTGACAGACAATACCGCAGCGATGTTCTACATCAACAAACGGGGGAGCGCACTCCTCGGCTCTGTGCCAGGAGGCGCTTTGTCTTTGGGACTTGGCGGTGAGGTACGATTTCTGTTTAACCGCTTCTCACCTCCCCGCGGTCAGGAACGATGAGGCGGACCATCTCAGCAGGTCGTTTCTACCCCAACATGACTGGTCGTTGCATCCGGAGGTAGCGGCCAGGATTTTCCGCGAGTGGGGTGTTCCTCCACTGGACCTGTTCGCGTCGTCTTGGAACACGAAGTGCCCGAGGTTTTGCTCGCTCCAGGGTTGCGAGCCGGGCTCCCTTTCCGACGCGTTCCTTATTGATTGGACAGGGACTCTCATGTACACGTTCCCCCCCCCTTCCCGCTCCTGCCCAGGGTCCTCTTGAAGATCAAGAGGGACAGAGCGGATGTGATACTGATCGCCCCAGCGTGGCCGAGGCAGTACTGGTACAGCCTCCTACAGGACCTGTCAGTCGCCCCGCCGATCGATCTCCCGAGGAGACCAGACCTGCTCTCCCAGGACCACGGTCACCTGCTGCATCCCAGCCTGGACTCCCTGCACCTGACGGCCTGGAGGCTCTCTGGCTGATGGAGGAGGAGAGAAACTGCTCGGAGCCGGTCCAACACGTGCTGCTGGGAAGCAGGAGGCCCTCCATGCAGATCGCCTACAGGGCCAAGTGGAGGAGATTCACCTGCTGGGCGGAGTCACGGGGCGTAACCCCCGGTACATCCCCCGTGCAGGCGGTCCTCGATTATCTGCTGCAGCTTAGGCTGCAGGGGTTAGCGCTAGCCTCCCTCAGGGTGCACCTAGCGGCCATCTCGGCTTTCCATCAGCCGATGGGGGGGTGGTCCCTGTTCTCCCACCCCATGTCGGTGAGGTTTCTCAGGGGGATCGAGAGGCTCTACCCGCAGGCCCGTGACCCGGTGCCTCCGTGGGATCTGAACCTGGTCCTCGATAGACTGATGGGGGCCCCCCTTTGAGCCCTTGGCCACCTGTCCCTTGCTGATCCTTTCCTGGAAGGTGGCCTTCCTCGTGGCCATTACCTCGGCTAGGAGGGTCTCTGAGCTAAGAGCTTTGACCTTGGAGCCCCCTATACCGTATTCTTCTGGGATAAGGTACATCTGAGGCCTCACCCAGCGTTCCTGCCTAAGATAGTCTCCCAGTTCCATTGTAACCAAGATATTTTCCTCCCCGTGTTTTTCCCTAAACCGCACGGGTCCGAGGACGAGAGGAGACTACACACCCTCGATGTAAGGAGGGCGCTGGCATTCTACCTAGACAGGACGAGGCTGTTCCGAAAGACCACGCAGCTCTTCGTCGCGGTGGCAGAGAGGATGAGGGGTTCCCCGGTCTCCGCCCAGTGCATTGCCAAGTGGATCACCACCTGCATCCGGCTCTGCTACGAGCGTGCAGGCCTTCAGCTTCCCAGAGTGGTGACGGCGCACTCGACGAGGGCCCAGGCCGTGTCGGCAGCCTTCCTAGAAAGGGTCCCCCTGGATGACATCTGCAGGGCTGCCACCTGGTCTTCAGTGAACACCTTTGCTGTGCACTATGCTGTCGTCCAGCAGTCAAGGGACGACGCGTGAGTCGGCAGAGCCGTGCTGAGGGCAGCTCGCTGTTGACTCCTACCCGCCTCCAGGTAAGGCCCGTTAATCACCTAAGTGGAATGCATATGAGCAATCACTCGAAGGAGAAAACATAGTTACTTACCAGTAACTGTTGTTCTTCGAGATGTGTTGCTCATATCCATTCCACACCCACCCTCCGTCCCCGCTGTCGGAGATGGCAAGAAGAAGGGACTGAGGAGGGGAGGGGCCGGCAGCACCCTATGTACCGCCGCATGAGGGCAGCACTCCAGTGGGCGCTGGAGCTGGCCCCTACAGGGGGCTGCTAGGGAAAAGTTCTCGGAGAGCCGTGCACGAGGGCGCGCATACACCTAAGTGGAATGGATATGAGCAACACATCTCGAAGAACAACAGTTACTGGTAAGTAACTATGTTTTCTGTTCTCACTGTTATGATCTCAGCAATAGTCTGTAGGCCAAATTCAGCATTGTAATTTAATTATATTTTATGCTCAATAGAAAACAATAGACAGTTCTGTATGTTTTTGTAGATTTTATTTTTCAGTAACATTCTTACTGTGATATCCTCAGTGCAGTGGCCCTCTGGTATGGCTTACCTTACAGAAGTTAATGAGGGCATATATTCTGTTCAGCTTAGCTATCTGTGCTCACAATGGGCATAGTACATTAAGACGACTGGACTGCAAACTTTCCCAGAGGCCACCCAGCTGATTGTTTGTGAGGTAGTTTAGCAGGGGCTGCCAGTTTTGCTGAAATGCGTATGGTGTTGTGTATATCTAATCATTAGTGAGAACTGTGACTGCATAAAGTCAGCATAATTCCTTTCATGGAGTGCTTAGTAGACAGCTAGATGACACAAACACCGTTACACAACAGCCCTGACAGCTTGAAGTAGCATTTAGCTTACCTTTCATTTTAGCAAAATTTGGAGACCTAGACCTGAGCTCAGTGCAAGATTAGAACGTGGCTGGATACAAGGATTGCTCTAAGCCGCCTTTACTATTCTGCCGATCAGGCAGCCAACAAAAGCCAGTCCAGTCACCCAATGAAGCATCTTTAGGGATATACTAACTTGGCCCAGGTTCCTTGTGTACCCCAAAGATTTGTTCCAGCAGCTGAGGATCACTAGAGCAGTATTTCCCAATCTTTTCTGGTCTAAGGTACACTTACTTTAATAAAAGATTTGTGCGGCTCACCCTCAGCCCTGCACTAAAATTATTAAAACAGAACTTACTTTTAATGAGAAATTTGAGTTTGCCTTGTGTGACAAGGCCAGGCCAGATGGCTATGCAAGGGTGCTAGAAGGCATGTATATTAGCCCCAGGCTCAGCAAAGCTTATTCCCTGGGTGATCCAGCTGGGGCTGCTTTAAGCTAATTAGGCCACCTGGGGCCTATCAAGGAGATTGCCCCAGCTGTTAAAAGCCTTCAGTTCAGACAGGCAGTTGTGGAGTGAGGAGTTTGGAGTAAGGAGGTGTGGAGTGCAGAGGTTGGAGGTTACAGTTTGGAGTTTACAGTTTACAGATTGGAGTTTGCAGTTCGAAAACCTGCAGATTGGAGTTGGCGGTTTGGAGCTGGCAGTCTGCAGTTTGCAGCCTGCAATCTGCAGAAGGTTGGAGTGTCCACGGTTGTTGCCACAACACCGGAGGCAGAGGACCCAGCTGGGGAAGCAGGGAGCGGACCACGGACTGACCCAAGGGAAGGTAGCAGGACTCAGGGGCAGAGCAGGCCCTGTCTCCTCCCTACCCCTCCAACTCACCTTCCCCCAGCTGCACCACCGGCCGGGCTGGAAGAGCGCAGGACCCACAGGGCGGAGTACATCTACCTTCCCCCCCCCTTACCCTGTTACACTTGATATGTAGAGCATTTAATCCTAGCAGGAAATGCTGACAGTGCAACTCAGACCTCTTGCTCCACCAATCTCAGATGGCCCCTTGGTTTGTTTTTGATGTAAGTCAGGCTTGAAAAAGACTTAACTTGTATAGGTAAATTGTATAGGTACACAATAAATAGTATGGTCTGAGATTACTGGGTATTTGTCTGCCACTCTCAACCAGAATGAGTCCAAAGGCATGTTGCCAAACTTAATTTTAAAAGAATGGTTCATCCTTAATTCAGCAAGTTGCTTTTGAGCCATTATTGTAAGATTCTTAGCACTTTCCATGGCAGAGGAAATCTGAGGATCCCAGACCCAGTTGAAATCTTTTCTATAGGTTGAAGGAAAATCCGAGCTGAATTTTTCTTTAGACTTTTCAAATGCTCCCAGTAGTATCTGCCATGTTTTCCAGGGGTGACATTTCTATTGTGCCTTTTGCTACCTTTTTCACATCAGAGCTAACTTAGATCTAAACCTATGCCGTTTACCCATGTAGGAGAGAAGATTATCATTTCTACCTTGCATTTTCCTGCTCAGTTCATTGAGGTGGTAGAATATAGGCCAATTTTGCATACCATGCCACATCAGTGATCAAGTCAACATATACAGATTCCTCCAAAGTTAACATTTTTAACTCCTCTCTCAGTTCATACAAACGTGAGAGAACTTTTCCATGGGAAAGACAGCGTATTTCTCTTTGCAAAAGTTAACTCTGGTGTTCTGATCTCATTTCCTCACATAACAGTGAGAAAAGGCAATTTCTTAAGGACCATGATTTTATTAAGTTCACTATCCTTACTGTGCCATCTAGTGTTAAAGAAAGTTCTTCTGTTCGTGTTTTGGCCACAGGAGCGTCGCAGTGCAGGGAACAGTGGGTCACCAGCACGTCTGGATTTTGTTCTTTGACCTTGCTTAGAAATCCGTTTCACTTTGCCAATCATGGAGGCAGTTCTGTCCGTGTAAACACTAAGACAATTTTTCCAGTGCAATTCTCCCTCCTCAGGGTAGACCATTGGAAAACTGAAGATTTCCTCTTCAGTTGTGTGACCTGGCAGTTGTCTGCAAAATAAAAAAAATTCTTTTATACTATCTCCATCGACGTATCTGATGTTAGCCAAGAGTTGAGCATGGCTACTGATATCTGTTGATTGATCAAGCTGCAGTGCAAATTTTCCACTTGATTTGATTTTTTTCTCAGAACACAGTCTGTCACCTGACATGATCAATGTTTCAACTTATCATATTATCTGAAAGGGGAAATTTTACAATTCCATTTGCACCTAATATTACTCTTGCCATTTCTTTGCATGCTGGTAAAATTAATGTTGCTGCGACTGTATGCAACTCTTTTGTCTTCTCTATAAGCTCAGTGACCAAGTAACTTACTTATAGTGCTTTGTCAGAAACTGTTATACAGCTTTTCATCATTTGCACTTTTTTTTTTTATTTTGATCCTTCAAACGCTCAAAAAATATATTTACCCTTGTTGGCAAGGAACGGATGTTTGCTTGTAAGGTGTTGCTTTAACTTATTGGGCACCACTGCATTGAGCGTTTCTCTGCACACACAAGACTTTGTCAAAGAGGGCAAAATCTGTAAATGAAAATCCAAATTGCAAATAACTCTCACCGTAGCATTGGCTCACCACTTTGACTTTCTTGTGTTCATGTTTAACTTCATCACTGAAAGTAACTAGGGGCCGTGCTGCTCTTGAACTGCTGCTCACAAACAGGGAAGATTTGGTAGGGGAAGTAGAAGTGGGTGGCTATGTAGGCAGCAGTGACCATGAGATGGTAGAGTTCAGGATCCTGACAAAAGGAAGAAAGGAGAACAGCAGGATATGGATCATGGACTTCAGAAAAGCAGACTTTGACTCCCTCAGGGAGTTGATGGGCAGGATCCCCTGGGAGACTAATCTGAGGGGGAAAGGAATCCAAGAGGGCTGGCTGTATTTTAAAGAAACCTTATTGAGGGCACAGGAACAAACCATCCCGATGTGCAGAAAGAATAGCAAGTGTGGTAGGCGACCAGCTTGGCTTAACAAAGAAGTCATTGGTGAGCTTAAACACAAAAAAGAAGCTTACAAGAAGTGGACTAGGGAGGATTATAAAAATACTGCTCGAACATGCAAGAATGAAATCAGGAAGGCCAAAGCGCAATTGGAGTTGCAGCTAGCAAAGGATGTGAAGTGGAACAAGAAGGGTTTCTACAGGTATGTTAGCAACAAGAGGAAGATTAAGGAAAGTGTGGGCCCCCTACAGAATGGGGGAGGCAACCTAGTGACAGAGGATGTAGAGAAAGCTGAGGTACTCAATGCCTTTTTTGCCTCTGTCTTCACAGACAAGGTCAGCTCCCAGACTACTGCATTGGGTGGCACAGAATGGGGAGGAAGTGAACATCCTGCAGTGCTGAAGGAAGAGTTCCAGGACTATTTAGAAAGATTGGACATACACAAGTCCATGGGGCCAGATGCAATGCACCTGAGGGTGCTGAGGGAGTTAGCTGATGTGATTTCAGAGCCATTGGCTATTATCTTTGAAAGCTTGTGGCAATGGGGGGAGGTCCCAGAAGACTAGAAAAAGGCAAATATAGTGCCCATCTTCAAGAAAGGGAAGAAAGAGGATCCAGAGAACTATAGGCCGGTCAGCCTCACCTCAAATCCTGGAAAAATCATGGAGCAGGTCCTCAAGGAATTCATTTTAAGGCAGTTAAAAGAGAGGAAGGTGAGCAGGAGCAGTCAACATGGATTCACCAAGGGAAAGTCATGCCTGACCAACCTGATTGTGTAACCCGTCCGTGCCCAGGGTAGCCCTCTGATAATGCCAGGGTCAGGGCAGGCTGCAAAAGGAGAGCAAATTCTCCCAGCACTGGTGGGTGACACCACAGTCAGACTTCCCAACCAGCCAAAAACAGTGCTTCTGATTCCCCCACACTGGTTATCAAGAAGCCACTGTGCGAATACACACAGCCCCCTTTACTGCATTTCAGTCTCTGGCTCCCAAAACCGACACTAGGTCCAGTAAAGAGACCAGTTGCTTTAACTCTATGCTCTTTACTAAAAGATTCCCTCTGATCCCAAAGCACCAGCCACAGTACCAGTTCACTATGAGTTTGGATCTTACCCGAAATACCACGCTGCCAGCCAATCCCTTTAGTAACTAAAACTAAAGGTTTATTAATTATTAATTAATTAATTAATTATTAAGGAAAACAAACAATAAGAGAAGTGTTAAGGCTTAAAGCAATCAGATACATACAAATGATTTAAAAGTCCATATACATCAGGTTTCTAGGACAATTGTGGAGTTGTATAGTTCCTCTGGTATACATCCAGTACCTGGATGGGTCTAAGTCCTTCAGTTCAGTTGCAAAGTGTGTTGATCCAGAGGTGTGTCCGCAGCTGGACAGGAGCGAAGAACCGAACAAAGACAAAATGGTTTCTGTGGTTTGATCTTATATACCCTCTGTTACTGGCCATGTGGCTTGTGGAACTTTACAGGAACCAAAATGGAGTCCATAGTCACATGGGCCAATCCGGGTAACTCTTCAGGTAGGCCTTTAGTTTCTTCCTAGGCCTTTGGCTTCTGTAAAGGTCTTGATGGGCCATTAAGCGGGCCATTGTCCTGTGGCCTCTCTGTCTGGGGTGTGTCTTCTACAGCACAGTTTGAAATACAGGGATATCAAAGATCTCCATAACTTTCTTCACATATATCACACATGGACACAAATATTATCTTCTTGCTCAGCACATTATAACCTTTCTAACAGCACCTGACATGGTATATCTCACATGGATTACTATGATGTTGACATACTGATGTCAAATAACACAAATGCCCCCCCTCCTAATGCAGTCCGCATGACAGATTGCTTTCTATGAAGAGGTGACTGGTTCTGTGGATGAAGGGAAAGTGGTGGACGTGATATACCTTGACTTTAGCAAAGCTTCTGATACGGTCTCCCACAGTATTCTTATCAGCAAGTTAAAAAAGTATGGGTTGGCCGAATGGACTACAAAATGGATAGAGAATTGGCTAGAGCAAAGGGCTCAATGAGTAGTGATCAATGGCTCAATGTCTAGTTGGCAGCTGGTCACAAGTGGAGTGCCCCGGGGTCGGTCCTGGGGCTGGTTTTGTTCAACATTTTCATTAATGATCTGGAAGATTGGGTAGATTGCACGCTCAGTAAGTTTGCAGATGACACTAAGCTAGGGGGAGTGGTAGATACCCTGGAAGGGAGGGATAGGATATAGAAGGACCTAGACAAATTGGAGAATTGGGCCAAAAGAAATCAGATGAGGTTCAGCAAGGACAAGTGCAGAGTCCTGCACTTAGGACGGAAGAATCCCATGCACAGCTACAGACTGGGGACGTACGAGCTAGGCAGCAGTTCTGCAGAAAAGGATCTGGGCATTACAGTGGATAAGAAGCTGGATATGAGTCAGCAGTGTGCCCTGGTTGCCAAGAAGGCTAATGGCATATTGGGCTGCATTAGTAAGAGCATTGCCAGAAGATTGTGGGAAGTGATTATTCCCCTCTATTTGGCATTGGTGAGGCCGCATTTGGAGTACTGGGTCCAGTTTTGGGCCCCCCACTACAGAAAGGATGTGGACAAGTTGAAGAGAGTCTAGCGGAGGGCAACAAAAATGATTAGGGAGCTGGAGCACAAGACTTATGAGGAGAGGCTGAAAGAACTAGGCCTGTTTTGTCTGCAGAAGAGAAGAATGAGGGGGGATTTGATAGCAGCCTTTAACTATCTGAAAGGGGGCTCCAGGGAGGATGAAGCTAAGTTGTTTTCAGTGATGGCAGAAGACAGAACAAGGAGCAATGGTCTCAAGTTGCAGTGGGAGAGGTCTAGGCTGGATATTAGGAAAAAAATTTTCACTTAGAGGGTGGTGAAGCATTGGAATGGGTTACCTAGGGAGGTGGTGGCATCTCCATCTTTAGAGGTTTTTAAGCTGAGACTTGACAAAACCCTCACCAGGATGATTTGGCTGATAGTCCTGCTTTGAGCAGAGGGTTGGATTACATGACCTCCTGAGGTCCCTTCCAACTGTAATATTCTGATTTTTTTCTCTCCTCACAAGTCAATTTTCCAAAATTCCGTGGCAAACCTGTTCATGCCACATCACACTGGTTGGGAAACACTGTGCTAGAGCACAAGGATGTCGTATTTCTTTTCCCCCTGGAAACACATCCTGAGCATGGGACTGGATGGAGGAGCTGGCTTTGGTAATTTTACTCCATGTGTGGATTTCCTTTGGCAAGGGCAATTCTTAGTAGGCTAGATCAGCTAACTTTATGGTTGCTTGTGCTAGGTGAGACTACTGTACTTCATACCATTTTAAGTGGCTTTATAATACAAACAGAAGCATAAACTTCACTCAGAATTATATTAAAAAATTAGCACTAATAAAAACTAGTTCATGCAAATAAAACCGTATCATTAATTTATCACTGGTTGAGAAATGAAGCAATCAGAAGTTATAAAATATGCAAAGTTAAGGTTACAAAGTCAACTTTGACTCTTCCTCATATAATTCTCTAAATGTGATCTTTATTATTATTATTATTCAATAATCTTATACAACCTCACAATGTACAGTACAGAGTGTCATCAGAGTGGTTTGTTTTCCCCATAACTGAATGAGATCTACAAAACAAGTCAATTTTGAACAAAACCTGTTGAGTTACACATGCACAAGAGCATCTAATTGGAAAAGTGTGTGTTTTTACATAAAATACAGTATACTTTTATGTATGTATTGCTAAAATTGATTTAGCAAGTTCACTATCAACCTCTGCCAAAGACTCAGCATGTAAATTTCCATTCCAAAATAATTTTGTTTCAGAAGGTTATAAGCAATTTAATGTTTTATAATGAGATGACTGAACTTTTACATATGCTACCCATGAATGCATTTTTAAAAATTAGTAACTAACTTTCCTGTGTTAAGATCATAATTTGGAAAATAATTTCACATATCCAGTGTTTATGGATATTTTCCCTCTGTGATCCTTTTGTATTTGGGATACTGTCTTGAAGAATTATTATGTGATAGAAGCTAGTAATTTACAGACCTAACTACAAATTCTGTAAGGATTTATGCTGTATGGAAGGATAGTTCAGACAGCCAACAAGCATGCCAGTTATGTTACTGGTTTCTGTGATGTGGATACTCATGCATTGAAGGCTACACAGAAACAACTATGCTTATTTTGCTGACAGCTGTTTAGCTATTAGTAATTGTCTAGGCTAGATTTGAACTAGCAACCCAGAGGTGTAAGGCTGTTTCATTATCATTCAACCCCTGAGGCATCTAACCTCTACCCTTTATTTTCTTTTAAACAATTGATTCTCTAGTTGGAGCCTTAAATTTAAAAAATAATCTTGATAGTGGCTGGCTATAGCTTTCAAGACAGAAAATTTAAACCAGAGTTGACTAAAGGTAGAGAAAAGAGACACCTGGAACTGATGCTTTTCAGGAAGATTCTGTTTACAGGGGTTGGACAGAAGGACGCATTACCAGATGGGGAGTCCTAGTGCAAAATATCTTTATCAGCATGCAAGTGGTTTAATACAGCTATTAAAGTTGAAGAGCTATAATCTGGATTTGGAAGAATGTACCAGGTTCCTAGTACATCGAGTAGATTAGGAGAAGCGCTGTCCTCCAAAAAAGTTTAAGGGTAAAGCTCTGTAGAGCTGCTTACCCTCTTTCCTCTTCAACTGCCCCCAGCTGATGAACAATGGGAGGTGGGTAGGATTCCTAATAAGTAGAAGGTGGCCTCCATGTTTCTCTCCATGTTGCTTAAATACCACAAGTGATGAGAGTCATATTTGAAGCTAAATAGAAACAGATAACTTTGTATTTCAGATAAATTACAGCTAATTAAACTTTATCCAGATAAAACTACAGGGAGATTTAGATAGGGTATTTTTCATTTCCTGCTCAAAACTGCTATATAGTATTGCTATTTTACATAGCTGGCTATATTCCACCCCAGAAATAATTGCATTTCAATGGTGCTAAAGTGATCATATATAACTCAGCTGTCTTGCGTGCATGTTGAGACTTCATTAGTAGATTTTTATAAAGCACTTCCAGATTTTTGTGCTATATATGTAAATGTTGTTATGTATTACAGGATGAAACCACTGAACTATTGAGAGTTTGAGTTTATCCATTTAACACTGAGATGGGAGGAGTTACTCAAAGGGGACATCCAGCATTGTTGTCAGTTTGTATTTAAATTGCCAGAGGTAATTATATAATGATGCCAGTTTATAAAATACATATTTCAGTGAAGAAAATATAATTTTGTGTATCCCTCTTTGTATTGTAAAGATTGCAAGAATCAATCTGCTTAGAGTTAGAGATTCAGGGTAATGTCGGCAAAATGTTGTACTTTATGAGCCAAATGTCTCCTATTCATTTTCTTTATAATTCAAGACAGAAGTACTTTTAATGAAACAAAAGAAACACAATGAACAATTGTGTGTCTCCTGCCAGTTGGTGTCAGCTGCAAGTTGTTTCATTTCAGCCAGACTAAACTGCCAAATGAGATAATACAAGTTCTCATTAAGAAAATCTAAGTTGTTATGCTTATAATCCTGACATAGTTGTATTAACTTATTTTCTCCATTCCTTATGTGAAATTTTATTTAATATGGAAGTCTCTCCTTTTTTATTTTCCCCCCTTCTTCCATTTCAGATGCTTCTTAATTCATGTTCATGTCAACATGTACATGGAATTCTCTGAGGTTCAATCCCACAGAGCAGTGACAGAGACAAAGGGCCCCACATACCTGTGTGTGTGTGTGGGGGGGGAATATGGGATGTAGCACATTGCATCAGTACTATTACCACAGATATGTATTTGCTGAATTCATTTAAATTGCATGCACACTTTGTTTCACTATCACACGTGACTTTAGCTTGCTTGTGGCCTCCATAGTATCTGTGGAAATTAAACTCTAGCTCATTAGAACAATAGGCTATTTGCAACTTCCTTAACAGCCAAAAGTCTAAATGCCTCCTCCACTTCTGAATTACCTAATAAACAGGTGTTTGCAGTGTTGTTATAGCTGTGTTGGTCCCAGGATATTAAAGACAAGGTAATATCTTTTATTGGACCAACTTCTGTTGGTGAAAGAGACAAGCTTTTGAGCTACACAGAGCTAACCTGAAGAGCTCTGTGTAGCTCAAAAGCTTGTCTCTTTCACCGACAGAAGTTGGTCCAGTAAAAGATATTACATCACGCACCTTGTGTCTCAAATATATAGGTTCAGGCTCATCCGTGCAGTTTGATGAGGTGTAGGGGAAGAAATCGTCTCACGCCAGCTTGGGATGGAGTGACTTTGCAGTCACTTTGCTGCTACTACTATAGCCCAATTGTTTTAGAAGCTGGATCCTTCTGTGCCCCCCTCCATGTTTGTATGGGTAAGTGTATGGCGCCACAAGGCAATTTCCAGTCCAAGGATCCCAGTGCACTCTCTGTGCTCTTCTAATAAGATGTATGATTTAAAAGATCCGTACGGTATTGGAGAGGCCCCTTTCACAATCCTTTTGTGACTTCTTCCTGTAGATGCAGCTGAGCTATAGTGGTTCCATTGTTTTGGTGGGGGTTGTGTACTTAGAGGTTGAAGGCTTAGGACCAATGCTTTGTCTAAATGAGAATACTGAAGTATGTCACCAAGAGCAGTTGAGTTTACTGCTGTTGATTCTTTTTTTTTTAATGTTAACATGCAATCATAGAGGTCAAGGTAACTGTAGAGTTATATAGTGCAGTTTCACTGTGAATACTTCATCAAACTTTTTAGAAATGAAGACCTTGATGTTTTTGAAATTTTCTAATGAAAGGAGTTGTACAATAGAGTTGTTAGGAATTTTTACAAATCAGCTGTAATAACCCAAATCCGAATGAAGAGCTGCAAATAATATTCTAAGCACCATAGTGTTGTTTTTTATACCTGTAAGCACATGATCATCAACTTCATCCTTACCTTGAGAATATAATTCCATTAACTCTTCAGGTGTATTAAAGCTTTGCTAACCACAAGCAATTATGACCAACAGCACCACTTCTGTGTTGCATGTGAAATGATAAGGGGAGACCAAGTTTTCTGCCCACTCAGCAAAGATTGTGCAGCTCTCCAGCTGGTCAAGAAACACCTTTCCTCCATTAGACAGTCTGTATTAAGAGGAGAGCTCAATACTGGATTAGCATTTTCATAGCAGCTATGAAAACGCTAATCCAAGACCAATTGTCTCAGGGCGTCAGCATCCAATATTGGATTGAAGGCACCTTTCTCGTTTCCATGCCAGAACTCAAGTAACAACGGCAACAATAACCAAACTCCAGTACGTAGATGATTGTGCTGTAGTTGCGCTTGCAAAGGAGGATATACAAGCTGCCCCTGTTTGTTTCTCTGAAGCTTACAAAAACCTAGGACTAACCCTGAACATTGGTAAAACAAAAAGTTCTCCAACAGTTTGCTCTCAGTGAATCATTAGACCCAGCAAGGAATACCTACACTGACAGAGAGGAACTGGAAAATGTAGGACACTTTTCCTATCTTGGCAGCCATCTCTCACAGAGAGAAAACATAGACATGGAAATTGAGCACAGAATCCGCTGTGCCATCTTTGCCTTTGGCAGACTGTCTTGCTGGGTGTTCAACAACCAGGATATCAGAACACACACTAGATTTTTAGTTTACAAAGAGGTGGTAATCCCAACTTTCCTTTACAGGTGCGAGACTTGGGTGACTTACAAAAAACACCTGAAAAACCTGGAACGCCAGCACCAGCTATTTCTCCGGAAGATCCTCAACCATAAAGTGGGAGGATTGCTGCACTAAGGTCCATGTCCTCCCGGAGATCAACATCTTCAGTGTCGAGGCCCTGATTATCCAGCACAAGCTGAGGTGGAGCGGGCACCTGATGCACACCTACCAAAACAATTGCTGTATGCCCAGCTCAGCAAAGGAGAAAGGAAACAGGGAGGCCTAAAAAAAAAGTTTTGAAGACACTTTCAGGATAAACATCAAGAGATGTCATTTACATCACATGCTGGGAAACAGCAGCCCGAGGCAAGGCTAATTGGTGAAGACTTTTCAGAGAAGAAATGACCAATTTGAGGAAAATCGCCTCTGCCTGATTGCAGAAAAACACCAGAAAAGAAAGGACAGATAATTGTCATGCAGCAATCATGGCCCAACCCTGCCTTCCAATACCACCTGCAACAAGTCTGCAGCTCAAGGATCAGACGCCTTAGTCACTAAAGGACCCATATAAAATAAACTCCTGTGAAAGAGATCACCCGCGTCTATCGAGGGATCACTGATGATGATAAGAAGGCAGCTTAATATTATATTAGGCTTGGTTTTGCAGCTTACAACTGAATCAGTCAAAATAGAAAATACACAACCCCCAGCTATTGCAGAGGTGGGTTCTGAACGTGCCCTGCTTTGCCTTCAGATAGAAGAAGAAACTACATGATTCTTTGCCAGGCAAAAACAATAGGGCCTATGCGCTGGGTGGTCTTTCTAAGACCTGTCCAAAGGAACTCCTCTACGTATATTCCTTTTATCATCCTGATATTCAGAGCTATTTAAAAAAATCATAAGGGCAAAAACCCAGTAATAGTCAAGGTGACTAACCATGGTTCTCCTTTGAGTGATTGCTCATATGCATTCCACTTAGGTGTGTGCGCGCCATCGTGCACAGTTCCCGGACAACTTTTTCCCTTAGCAGTCCATGTAGGGATCGGTTTTGGCGCCCCCTGGAGTGCCGCCCTCATGTGGTGGTATATAGGGCACCACTGGCTCCTCCCCTCCTCAGTTCCATCTTTCTGCCCATGATGATCATCTGGAACAACTCTTGCTGCATCGCAAGTATTCTTCCCCTTTACTGTGTTAGTTCGTTAGCAATTCTCCCTGAACTAAGTTAGTTTAAGTGAGTTAGGAATAGTTTAGTTAGAGTAGGGAGCCTTAGGGCTCTAGCGACCCGGCCATGCCGGGCTCGCTGGGGTTTAAACCCTGCACTGGCTGTGGGAAGGCCTTTCTGGTCAGTGATCCTCACAAGTGCTGCCTCAAGTGCCTTGGAGAGCAGCACCGTAAGGATCATTGCCGTATTTGTAAAGCCTTTAAGCCAAGGACTCAAAAGGAGAGAGTAATTCGGCTTAAGGCTATCTTAATGGAGTCCACCTTGCATCTGGCGTCCGAGCCAACGCGGACTCCATCGGCACTGAGTGTCTCGTCGGTGCAGAGTGCTCCGCCGGTACTGCAGACACCTCGGCACCGAACGTCTCCGGTGCCAAGAAAGAAGAAACGCTGCCAGTGCGTCTCCCTCCCCCGCAGCGCAGGAGCGGCCGGGGTCGAGCCCGGAGGTGCTGCAGTTCGTGGAGGAGCCTCCCCCGACTCCTGGGAGTGGGGGACCCCCTGTCCAGGACCTTTCTACGCTGGAGGCGTTCGAAGTGGCTTGAGCCTTGCTGGCCTTGCCCACGTCTCTGGCCCTCTCTCGGCTGAGAGAGCCAGGGCCTGTGTCCTGGGGCAAACCCACGATGGGTGTCCCTGAAGGGTGGGTGCTCCCAGCACCGGAGCAACAGCTGCCCACCACCTGGTGCCGGAGCGTTGAGCGGGATAGCTCCTCTTCTTCATCTTCATCCTCAGACGAGTCTTCTCGGCACCGCTCTCGATCGTCGAGATGGCACCGTTCCAGGTCTCCCTTGCATGCTGACCACTCTCGGCGCTCTAGCTCCGACTCGGCACTGAGGCATCACGCTCGGCACCGCTCACCGGCACCGGGGAAGAGATGACGGAAGTCTTGGATCCTGCAGCACCGGTCATTTTCTTCGTCGGCTTCGCCCAAGTGTCGGCACCACAGACGGCACCGTTGTTCCTCAGGATCGTCAGACAGCGGGTCCTGAAGTGGCTCTTCCCAGCGACACCGCTGGCACCGTTCCCCCGGCTCAGGCTCTCGGAGGCCCTGATGCCGGGAAAAGGTACAGCCACCGGCACCGGGTTGGCCCCAGCCCTATGGCAATAGCCATACTGGGGGCCTTGGGGAGCCCAATTGGGGCAGGGAACTGCGTCGGCCCCTGCCTCCATGACCCAGCTAGCTCCCCAGCAGGCACCTTCAGTGCAGGAGAGGGACCACTCCTCGGAAGGGGAGTTGGACCTGAGGAGGGCCCGTCAACAGGACCCCGCCACCTGTCCTCTTCTTTGTCGCTGGACAAGGCGGCCTTCAGGGACCAGGGGGCTCCTCTCATTGGTTTCAGAGCTCACCAGGAGCTCCTGAAACGGGTGGCCTCCAACCTTGAACTGGAGGTTAAGGAACTGGAGGAAGATGTGGACCCCCATCTTCGGGTGTGTGGGGACCCAAGGACCTTCTAGGGAAGCCCTCCCCATTCACAAAAGGGTGTTGCACCTGGCCAAAGCCGTATGGCAAACCCTTTCCTCGGTTGCCCCAACCTCCAAGGGCACTGAGAAGAAGTACTACGTGCCACCAAAGGGCACGAGTACTTGTACACTCACCCAGCCCCAGGGACTCTGGTTGTGGATGCCGCCAACCAAAAGGAGAGACAAGGGGCCCAGAGCGCCACTCCTAAGAACAAGGAGGGTAGGAAACTAGACCTCTTTGGCAGGAAGGTCTACTTCACGGGGGTGCTCCAATTCAGGGTGACTAACCAACAAGCCCTCTTGGGCAAGTACAGTTTGAACCTTTGGGACTCCATACGAAGATTCGCAGAGTCTCTGCCTCAGGACCAGGCTGCAGCTTCTGCCACGGTCCTGGAGGAAGGATTGACGGTAGCCAGCGCAGCCTTGCAGACTGCTTCAGACACTGTGGACACAGCCAGCAGGGCAATGGCCTCCGCCATTGCCATGCGTCGTGCAGCGTGGCTCCAGTCCACGGAACTGTCCCAGGAGGTGCAGCACTCCATTCAGGACCTGCCGTTCGATGGAGCCGGTCTGTTTTTGGAGAAGAGAGACAACAAGCTGCATGCCCTGAAGGATTCGAGAGCCACACTCTGCTCCCTGGGACTATATACCCCTCAGATGGCGAGGCTACTGACTCGTCAGCAGCCACAGCGGCAGCAGCAGCAACCTAGGCCATTGCCTAGGCCTTCCCCCCCACAAGGGGTAGGGATAGGAGGAGGGGTTTTGGGCGACATGACTGCTCCAGGTTGTCCGCTGCTTCCCACAAAGGACCCTCCCAGGGTTCCAAGGGAAAGCGCAGGTTTTGATGGTGCGCCTGAGGGTGGCACCAGTACCCCCCCCCGCCCCACCCTGGATTCGCCCCTAGCCTTCATGGACAGGCTGAGGCCCTACCTCAGCCTGTGGCGGAGCATCACTTCGGACCGCTAGATCTTGGACACCGTGCACAGGGGTTATTTCCTACAGTTGGTGGCTTTTCCCCCCACAATTCACCCCCTTCCCTGTACCTCTTCAGGGACCCATCTCACGAGCAATTACTCCTTCAGGAGGTCCACTCCCTCCTGCACAAGGGGGCCATAGAAGCGGTTCCGTCACTCGAAGTGGGGAAGGGGTTCTACTCGAGGTACTTCCTTGTTCCCAAAGCCAAGGGAGGTCTCAGACCTATACTGGACCTGCGCTGGTTAAACAGGTTCATAAAGAAACTGAAGTTTCACATGGTGTCCCTAGTGGCCATTATCCTCGTACTGAATCCAGTAGACTGGTTTGCCGCCCTCGACCTGAAGGATGCGTACTTCCACGTTTCCATCCTTCCCACCCACAGGCGCTATCTAAGGTTCATGGTAGCTGGTGGCCACTACCAGTTTACAACCTTGCCCTTTGGCCTGCCTTCCTCCCCCAGGGTGTTCACCAAGCGTGTGGCAGTGGTGGCGGCCTACCTGAGGCGCAGAGGGGTCCAGATATTCCCCTACCTGGACGACTGGTTGATAAGGGGCAAGACCAGGTCTCAGGTGTACGTGGCAGTCTCCCTCGTCCAGGCCACCTGCAACAATCTGGGGCTGCTCATCAACGAGCAGAAATTGATGCTGTCCCCAGTACAGTGCATAGAGTTTATAGGGGCATCCCTAGACTCTGTTCGGGCCAGAACCTTCCTCCCACGCTCGAGATTCGAGGCCATGGCAGCAATCATATCGCAACTACAGAGAGACCCCACGACCACAGCCAGGCAGTGCCTTCAGCTGTTGGGCCATGTGGCCTCGTGTACATATGGGGTGAGGCTGGCCCGCCTCAGGCTCAGGCCTCTCCAAAGTTGGTTGGCCATGGTGTAGGTGCCCAGCAGGCACTCCCTGGACAGAGTGGCAACAGTGCCCCCTGCAGTACTGGGGTCACTACAATGGTGGAGGAACCCTGGGACAGTGATGGAAGGGGTTCCATTCAGGGACTTGACCCTCTCGGTCACCCTGATCTCCGATGCGTCGGACCTCGGTTGGGGGGGCCCCCATCAGCAGTGGCCTGAGTACTCAGGGCCGCTGGTCGCAGGAGGAGACTGTCCTCCACATCAGTGTAAAAGAACTGAGAGCAGTCAGACTGGCATGCAAGGTGTTCCTCCATTCTTTATTGGGCAAAATGGTACAGGTGCTGATGGACAACACCGCAGCGATGTATTAGATAAACAAACAAGGGGGGGCATGGTCCTCAGCTCTGAGCCAGGAAGCACTTCAACTTTGGGACTTCGCTGTGAAGCACGGATTTTGTTTAACTGTCTCTCACCTTCCGGGAGTCAGGAACGACGAGGCGGACTGCCTCAGCAGGTCGTTCCTACCCCAACACGACTGTTCATTGCATCCGGAGGTAGCGGCCAGAATTTTCCATGAGTGGGGTGTTCTCCGACTGGACCTGTTCGTGTCGTCCGGGAACAGGAAGTGCCCGAGGTTCTGCTCACTCCAGGGTCGCGAGCCGGGCTCCCTCTCCGACGCGTTCCTCATTGAGTGGACGGGGACCCTCATGTATGCTTTCCCCCCCATCCCGCTTTTACCCAAAGTCCTCTTGAAAATCAAGAGGGACAGAGTGGATGTGATCCTGATTGCCCCGGTGTGGCCGAGACAGTATTGGTTCACCATGCTACAAGACCTCTCTGTCGCTGCGCCGATCGAGCTCCTGAGGAGGCTGGACCTGCTCTCCCAGGACCGAGGTCACCTGCTGCACCCCATCCTGGACTCTCTGCACCTGATGGCCTGGAGACTCTCTGGCTGACCGAGGAGGAGTGAGCTTGCTCAGAGCAGGTCCAACGCGTGTGCTGGGTAGCAGGAAACCCTCCACGCAGATCGCGTACAGAGCCAAGTGGAGAAGGTTCACCTGCTGGGCGGTGTCGCGGGGCATAACCCCTGGTACGTCCCCCATGCAGGCCATCCTGGAGTACCTGCTGCAGCTTAGACTCCAGGGTCTAGCGTTAGCCTCCCTCAGGGTACACCTAACGGCCGTCTCGGCTTTCCATCAGCCGTTGGAGGGGTGGTCCCTGTTCTCCCACCCCATGTTGGTGAGATTGCTCAAAGGGGTTGAGAGGCTGTACCCGCAGGTCCGTGACCTGGTGCCTCCTTGGGATCTCAACCTGGTCCTCACTAGACTGATGGGGGGCCCCCCTTCGAGCCCTTGGCCACTTGCCACCTGCTAATCCTGTTCTGGAAGGTGGCCTTCCTCGTGGCCATTACCTCGGCTAGGAGGGTCTCTGAGCTAAGAGCTTTGACCTCAGAGCCCCCCTATGCTGTGTTCTTCCGGGATAAGGTGCAGCTGAGGCCACATCCAGCCTTTCTGCCTAAGGTAGTCTCCCAATTCGATTATAACCAAGTCATTTTCCTCCCCGTGTTTTCTCCTAAACTGCACGGGTCGGAGGAGGAGAGGAGACTACACACCCTGGATGTGAGGAGGGCCCTGGATTTCTACCTGGAGAGGACGAAGCTGTTCTGGAAGACCACGCAGCTCTTCGTCGCAGTGGCGGACAGGATGAAGGGATCCCCAGTTTCCACCCAGTGCATCGCCAGATGGATCACTGTCTGCATCAGGTTCTGCTACGAGCGCGCAGGTGTCCAACTCCCAGGAATGGTGACGGCACACTCAACGAGGGCCCAGGCCGCATCGGCGGCCTTCCTGGAAAGGGTGCCCCGGACAATATCTGCAGAGCTGCCACCTGGTCGTGGATGCACACCTTTGCTGCGCACTATGCTATCGTCCAACAGTCAAGGGAGTCGGCAGAGCTGTGCTGAGAGCAGCTCACCAGTGACTCCTACCCACCTACAGGTATGGCTTGTTAATCATCTAAATGGAATGGATATGAGCAATGACTCGAAGGAAAAAACATGGTTACTTACCAGTAACTATTGTTCTTTGAGATGAGTTGCTCATACCCATTCCACACCCACCCTCCGTCCCCGCTGTCGGAGACGGCAGAAAGAAGGGACTGAGGAGGGGAGGGACTGGCGGCGCCCTATATACCGCCACATGAGGGCGGCACTCCAGGGGGCACCGGGACCGGCCCCTACAGGGGCTGCTAGGGGAAAAAGTTGTCTGGGAACCGTGGACGAGGGCGCGCACACACCTAAGTGGAATGGATATGAGCAACACATCTCGAAGAACAAGAGTTACTGGTAAGTAACCATGTTTTCTCAAACCTACTGTTTGTAATGACAGTCCTTTACTTAAATCTTCCTGTAACAGTGACTTTCTGCAACTGAATCCTGTGACACATTCTGCTTAACAGCCTTGAGGAAACAGAAGGGATACTTAGATGAGGTCTTTACTACCACCTTCTCTTTATGAAAACGATTCAGAAATAGAGAATGGCCCGATATATGGCTAAAATTTAAAGTATCATTTACATGGCAGATAATGTTCTCTTTTCAAAGATTCACAAAATACTGGGGTTTCTCCAGGCCAGACTATACCTTAGTTTAAAAGTTAGTATTCTAAATAAATGCACAGTTGTGCAAGCCACCATTCTAAGAATTAATAGTCTGGCACTGAGTTCTTCTCCATTCTATATTGAGTTTTCTAAAGAGGGCAGCAACTCTCTTGAATTCACAAGAAGCTTTCAAAATGCCTTGGAAGCATAATTCAGCCCAGGACACATTAACACATTTTTCTTTCAGAGCTCTTCACTTGGTATCCTTATACTTCCGCATCAAAATCCTCTGCCAGGACAAATTCTGAATTTGAAGGCTTTTAATCAACTCTTGATACTTCACTTTTCACACAGATTTTGCACTTATAACAAAACCAAATATTTTATTGACCACAAGAGAATCATGTTCACAAAAGGAAGAAGAATTGCATAATCTGGATGTTTGCCAAGTAATTAAGATTTACATCAAACAAGCCAGACCATTCAGAAGATCAACATCCCTCTTCTTTCAGTACTATCTTTTACCGAAAAGAATGAGCAACCAAATTACCAATTTCCAGATGGCTGAAACTGTACATTTCTCAGGCTTATAATGCAAAAGGCTTCTGCCCGGTATGACTAATTACACACCAGATCTCTGTCCACGTCTTGGGCTGAGAAATCATACACCAACTGCCAGGAGATCTATAAGATGAAGACGCATCTGTCTTTGCAAACATTTAAACTACACTTGGTGACATATCTGAAATCCTCAAACATTATTGCTTATGGCAGGATGGTGTTGGCATATGAAGTACCCTGGTCAATTAAATTCCCATTTACAAATTATGTTCATAATCTAATTCCTGCTGCATGGCTGTAAAAATTCATGGTGGATCAGGACATAATTGAGAGAGAGATTTTCCTTTTTACCTCATATTTGTTATTTTTTTGGTCCACTATTCTGACCCTCCTAAACTGAATAATGTATTGCCTTCTGTTTTCAAAAAGCACCAGATTTCTCCCACCCCCATTTCTTTTTGGAGAACTTAAAAAAAAATTGTTTTCCTATTCTTACATGTTATGTACATTAATTGACACTTTAAGGATGTTTCAGCTTGAATTTTCCTATCTGGCTGGTTTTCCAGAGAATTAATTTATTAAGCTAAACCAAATTCAGGGAACTTTAATTTTGAATGAGAATGTCCACATAAGGATTTAATGTACTTTATCTAATCCACTTTAAATTCACATCTTTAGTTAATTTGGATTAATTTTCCTGAGTATCCCTGTTTAGACAACCCCGTAGCCTACAACTGACAATTGTGATCAAGTCTGTAAAATCTCAGAGTGGGGAAAACCCATTGTGGACCTGTTTGGTCAGAGAAGAGACAGTTATGATAACATTTTTATTTCTTTTGAAAAGAATCATGGGTAATAAAATAAAATAAAATAAAATAAGCATGGTTAATAAAAATGGCTTAAAAGATCATCTAAATTCAATAATAAAGAATAAGCAATCATATTCAAGACACTTTACAGGCATTAACTATTTTTTAACAGTATCTTGTGTGCAAAATACTATTGTCCCCATCATACAGAAGGGGAAAGTGAGATGGAAATGCTAAG
Source organism: Mesoclemmys tuberculata (assembly GCA_007922155.1). Taxonomy (NCBI): domain Eukaryota; kingdom Metazoa; phylum Chordata; order Testudines; family Chelidae; genus Mesoclemmys; species Mesoclemmys tuberculata. The sequence goes on from ML675629.1 coordinate 39,278,661, forward strand.
TGACTGCCAAAGGCTAAAGTGAGAGTGTATGTCAGAGCTGCCTTAGGATTCTCAAATCTAGTCTCACAGTCATCTTGAAGCCACAGATCTCTTCTCTGAGTCTGTACTGTAAGCCTTGGTGTGGATGTTATAGAAGTGATGCGTTGTATTTGGATACCTTTGGGGTCTTAGCTTCAAGAATGATGTTGCTGCAACCATGACACGTCCTACTTGCTGCCTGAGTAGCCCTAGGCTCCCACTGAAAAGTGTGTCTCTCATCTTTAGAAAAGGTTTTGTGTCTGTTTCCCTCCGCTCTGTATTTCACTCCTGTCAACTTCATATTATCATCTTTATCACGCCACATCCTTGCCCCTTTTGATGCTTTGTTCGCTCAGAAAAAAATAATTTGTTGAATATGCTTTCATTAAACTGGATTTAGCTTCCTGTTATCTCATAAATCCTATAAAACGGTTTGGAACATACATGTCAGGCTGCTTTTTTTAAGTTAATTTAGAGCTTGTGCAAGATACGAACTTGATAGCAGGATCAAGTCTTAATAATGTAAAAGTTAAACTTATTTTTGTATTTTCATACCATTTCTGCTTTGTCTTTAAAATATACGCTTTATATGAAAATGCTACAGTAAGCTTCACTGGATAGTTCTATATATGTTGTTGTTTAATATATTCAGATTTGACAGATTCTTTGTGTTTTGAGTGTTGAGTGGAACTCACAATTTGAATGTGATACTGGTGAGTGATGTATCTTTCACAATGTAAAATGTCTTTTATTTTTACATTGTTTTTATAGTGTCCCTTTTTCTCTTTGTATCGAAAAACATGGTTTTCAGAAATTAAACTAGGACACGGAGTTTATACATTCTTTCCATAAATACTTTATATGAGCTTTCTGAAAGTGTGCTAAAATAAATATTTAAAGAGAAAAATTGCAATGTCAGAGTACGTTCAGCCACAGAGGTGGTTCCATTTCCTAAGGGGCTCCCATACTACCACAGTGGAGTAGTGGTGAGTTCAGCTTCCTGCAGTGGCCTGTCCCCACTTTGAAAAGTCTTAAGCGGTTGCAGTGTCACTCCCAAGCTGTCAGCCAGATAGAGTGGCCATTGGGTCAAAGATTTCAGGTAATCTTCTCTGGTTAACACAGGGGAGTAAACATTCCCTTTCATCGTGAGTCCATCAGTTTCTATGCTCTTCTTGCACAACAACCTGTGTGGGTGTCTATTCAGGGTCTGGTGTAGTCTCCCCAGGTACCAGGAGGTAGCAGGTCTGTCAACACCTGCTAACCATCCTTGCTGTTGATGGGTAATGGGGAGATCTCAGCAATCCTGAGGCCTTATTTTTAAATTTAAAAAACAAGCAATAAACAAATGATTAGGCTAGGACTTGATCTCATCTTTCCCTGCCTCATTGGAGCTATGGTGGCTTATGACAGTCCTAGATTTGTAACAACTTTCATGTCTTCAAAAGCTTTGCAAGGAAGAGAGGGACTGATTCAGAACTGGCAGTAGTGCTCGGTGAGTTGATTAATGCATGTATTCCACCCTTGAGCTGCTGTGTAACTCCTTGTTGAGTGCCCACTTTTATTTTTCTGGCCTTCTGTGACAATCTCAGCTTTTTCTCTGAACAGGCTGGCTGCTTCATAGCTGTCCTATAGGATCTGGGGGGGGGGGGGGGGGAGAATTCTGTGGGCCAGAAGTCTGCATATATAAATTTTCCTGGATAGGACCTATAGTGGTGTTGCTATCTGTTATTTATTATGTCCTCTAAAAACTTGGAAGCTAAACTTCTTTCTGTAATGATTTGGTCTTTTCCATATGTTTAAACTATTTTCTCTTTCTGGTGGGAAGCCATTTTGGTTTCCTTTTATTATTTCAGTCTGTGTACCAGTATTATTGTTCAGCTCAGCTGTAATGTGCACAGATTTGAGGGTGTGTGTGTTTGCAGCAGAAAGTAGACGATGCACTCTTGCTCCATATAAAATAGGGGTTATTTAAAAAAAAAAAAACTTTAAGGGCATGCTGCTAAGTGATGCATTATTGCTATGCCATTGGCTGCAAATGTAATGGGGTTTCTTGCTAACTTTTTAAAATATATTTTAATCATACATGTTCATGTGATTTTAATTCATTTTTAGTGTATGAAAAATATGTAACTCTTGTCACTGACATATCTTTATAAATATTTACTATATTTTAAATCTTGCAATTGACTTTGGTGTGGAGATAAAATAAACTTCCCCACAAAAAAACCAAATACAAACTTGTTCCTGATACTAAACAGGGGATGACAGAGAGGACAGAAAAATAATATTAAAGGCGCCACAGAGGTTAAAAATATCAGTGAAAAGTTACCATTATGAGATTCAGTTTGGACAAATGAAATTTCATACTGCATATCTGAGACACTTAAATTGGAGCACAAATATTAAGTGGGATGGAGGAACCTGAAATGCATTAATATTAAAAGACCTGGAGTGATGATGGACAGCAAATTAGAAATGAATCTGCAGTGGCAGTGAGAAGGCCAGTTCCAGTCTGGCCTGTATATGCAGAAGCATTACATCATGGAGCAGAGAGTGAGTATTCTCTCCCTGTTTCATGACTGTGGTGTAACTGTACCTGGAATATTGCATTCAGTTGGAGGCACTTTATTATTAAAATATATTGATAATGAAGTGGGGATATAATAACAGTCCCCAAAGAGCTTAAGTAGCAGGAAGGAAGGTTTATTTAAGATGGTAATGGGATGAAATTGGGATAATTTAGGCTGCAGATCAGTAAAAGCTTCATGAAAATGAGATGTTTTTCTGGGGAAGAGTATGCCAAGAGACTTGGTGAAGGCCCCATTTGGTTCTGAAAATAAGACTGGATATTGTATTAACAAAATAAATTGGTAACAAACAATTTTGCACTGGCAGAGAATGACCCAATTGCTTATACTCCATCTCCAGTTTCTAAGATTCTGTGATTTCCTTGATAAACTTCAGCTCAGCTATTAGAGCCCAATTCTGCAATCTCTACATGTGGGAGTAAGGCCAGTGTAATCACTTACAAGCTCTTGCCCCTAGTTTGCAATCTTCCTCCATCCTTTCAATGACTTGCAAAGTAAGATTCTAGTGAACCATTTGACCTTTTGGTTCTAGAGAACTTTTTTCCCTGTCATGAAACTCTTTAAATTAGAGAAAAAGATAAACACTGACTTATTCATGTTAAGGGTTGTGGCTCTTTCCCATGGGATTTTTTTTGCTTTTATGATCTTTTTTGTTTTCCCTACTAATTTTGTTTTGACTGCTTTCCCTAAGGCTTCTGCTGTTAGAGTATGGCACAATACATAGTATGCTTGCTAACTGTAATAGCAGTGATCCTTCTTTTCAAAGCAGGGATATTAAAAGCCAGAGGGCTCTCTGATAGTACGGTGACCTGTTTATGAGCCTGTACCATGTAGAGTGTGTTATGATACAACCAACAGAAAGGGAACTTTCTTCAAGTCTCTAGCACTCTGTCTAGGATACTGCCAAAGTGATAATGCTTTATAACATCTTTTCGGCTGAGCATCTCAATATGCTTTAAAAACAATGACTGAAGTAGGCAATTATTAACTCGGTTTTAAAGATGGGGAAACGATAGTGCACACAATATTTTAAGTAACTACCCAAGGTGAGATAGTGGGAGCAAGTAATAGAACTTAGGGCTCTAACTCCACTCCCCTTCTCTAACCACTTGACCAAACTTCTCTTGAGCCTGTTCTGAATTAATAACTATTGCTCACTATACACTTCTTAGGTAAACATGGAGCTACCCACACAGATTTGCAGTATTGCTCTTTTTCTACTGACAGTATTTTGTGAGTGTGTGGGAGACTGCTGTGTGTACACAGCAATAAAGTGGTGTTTGTTAACTAAGTACCTACCACACGTGGTTGGTTGTTTTTTTTTTAAACACCAGGGGCATTTACTACATTTTACTCAAAATCCAGAGAACTGTTACAATTTTGACCAGTTTTAATTTTTTAAATGATAATTTTACAATTGATACCTCTTAAAAACGAAGATGTTATGCTGTTTTACTGTTTTCCTATCATATTGTTGACTTAAGGTGACTTCTTATCACATGAATGATTTGATTAGAGTGATTCAAATGAAATAAAAAGACCCCAAACCTAATCTTCCATTTTTTGGCATTGGTTGTATTGTGAAAAATGACATAGTAGGCTGAGTCTGGAAACTAGTGGTTTATAAGTAGGTTTATGATTAGTAAGTGAGCTCAGCAGGACTGTTTTCTGAATTTTTTCATTTATAACTAGGAATGCTTGTGGGAATAAGACAGTTTGAAATCATTTTAATAAATTTGTAAAACGTTTGTTTTGGTTTATTCTTGACCTAAGGTCTAATAGAACCTTTATTTTTCTCATGAAAGCAGATGAAGAGGCAAAGATATATTTGAAACTGGCCATTCTTTGGCTTTGGTGGTAATAGGGAAGCAGAGTGCCCTTATATGATCTGTACTGGTTAGCTGCTTGTGGGTTTCTAGTTATACTCTAATGCCTACCAGAGAAATAGTGCCTCTCTACACTTGTTCTCCCACAGTTGAGATCATTGAAGGTGCTTGAGGAGATCTCCCTTGGTCTAAATGACTGTATTCTTCAGGAATGCACATCAACTCTAATAATTATATATGCTTTCCTTTGATCCCTCTATCTTTCAGAGCCTTCATTCGTTAATCTTCTTGTCGCTTTACAAAGTAGTTGGGTTTTTTTTTCACTCTTTCTCTCTTGGGCATTTGCTGGGAAAAGTAGGTGCAGATAGTAGGTGAAATTGAGGGCGTTAGTTTTTGGTTTACTTGTAGTTCTGTTGTTAAAAAGTAACTAAATTTTGACTGTTGTGCTGCCAATGTTGTATGAGCATGTGTTCTGGGCACTCTTTCCCCATATGAGTTACGGTACTTTCAGATAGCTTCCTGTTCCTAAAATGCATTGATACAAACACTGGTAGACAGTTGGTAGGTAAAAATATAGCTGTTATGGCAGAAAATTTGTCTTCTCTCATTAAGGAATGAGAATTCTTGAGATTTGATTCATTCACTCTCCTGACCTGGAGATCCGCCATTTGTACTGTGACCAGTGATTGGACTTCATTTCTTAAATCCAAGTTGTGTTACTTGTGAACAGAAGACAGTGTTATTGCCTGATTTATTCTTTTCTGTTATCTGAAAAAGATCCACTTTCTGGCATAACCTAAACTACCATTACTTCCCTTTGCTTGTGAAATAAAACATGAAAGTCAACATATTGAATGCCAGTAGGTAAGGAGGAAAAGTTCCAATACTGGAGTTCCATGGGGTTGTTCAAAAAGAGCATATTAAAAAATCCGCAAACAATCAATGGCTGCTTTCAAGCTCTAGCTGGAAGCGATATTCTGTATGCAAAATTTGCTTTTTATCTCCAGGTAGCCAAGGGAAAAGTTGACTGTCACCTTTCAGACATTGATTGAAATTAATTCTAGTGTTTCTGAGTTGCCTTTTCTTAACTTGAGCCTTGTTACAAAGAACAGTGAAGCAGAACATCAAACATTTCCCTGTGTCTAGTCTTGCTCAAGGGAAGCTTAGGCCCTAAGCCTGCCAACCTAACTGAAGCTCTCTGGATCTTGGGTGAGAGGGAGACTTCCTTTACTAGATTGAGTTGGCAGATAAAGAGATTTTGTTTCTCTCAGTCTGTGATCTATTTGCATCTAAAAAGAACAAAAAATGAATGTATATGTGGTCTAAAATAGGGTTAGGGTAGGCAATAACTACTAAATGCATTTTCTAGTGTATGTGAATGTTTAATGTACAGATCCTCTCATGAGAGCCACAGGTGTTGGAAAATAATGAAACTGTTCTCTAAAAAAGCGAACTGGAGTATGTTTGTTTTTTGTTAAGTGCAGAACCTAGAAACACTGCATGTGCTTGCATTTCTCCTTGTGGGAAGTTTACTAATCAGCATTAAGTTGTCTTGATTCTTCTGTGCAAAGGAACCATGCACTATTGATTTGACTGAGATGAGGTTGGTTTTATTTTAATTTTAGATGCCAGCTGACTTTCTTTATAGGAAGGTCACAATGCATTATCAACTATATATGAGCTGCTGCCAGGGAATTAATAAACCTAGGAATAGTTCTAGAGAGTCTTCAGCTTGGGAGCTTTGCTGCTATTTTAAGTTAAGTTTGCACTGAATATGAATCCCTTTGATCTGAAATGAAAGGAGACTGATTTTCCTGAGTGTTGAAAGACAGTGGCTGCCCATTTGGCAGTGAGAATAGTGTTACCAGCGTCTGTGGGGATATGGGGTTGGATTAGAAAGGTAGCATGCAGACTAATGGGAAATGAAGTGAAGAGTGGCAGTTTCCGCTCAACGTAATGGATACCAGTAACACATTCAAACTCTGTGTGTACATGTATGTGATAAGAAAATTAATTCTGCATGTTTTAGAATTTCAAAATGTTTCACTGTAATGTGAAAATACTTCTTAAAATGGTGAATCCAATGTGGAAAGTCTCTGAAATGGAGTTACAAAGATACTGTATTTAATTTTTCCAGTTGAATTATAAAGGTTTGAGGCTTATTACATGGGTGGATCCTTTTTATTCAGTTGGCAGGATTTGGTTAAAAAAAAAAAGTTATGAAAAAATCTTGATGAAGTCAGTATTATGTCCCCTGTCGTCTTCATCCTGGCCTATATTCTTTCTATCTGCCATAAAAATATAAGATAGATCTCAACATTTCTCTTCTCTATTTGTACATTTCTAATGCACCATCACTTCAATATCTAGGTGCCCATCAGGTAATTAAAAAGCATAATTTCTCTCTTGGGTGAATTCCTTGTGTGGCAGTCTTGGATCATGTCTTAGTGCTGCCAGGAGACTCATCTTCTTTCATTTAATCTATAAGTGGGCCAAGGTGATCTCTGGAAGCATTGCAGGGGACAGACAATTGGGTGCTGATAAGAACAGCCATACAACAACACACCAATGGTCTAGCCCAGGATCCTGTCTTCTGACAGTGGCCAATTCCAGGTGCTTCGGAGGGAAAGAACAGAAGAGGCAATCATCAAGTGATCCATTCCATCTCCTATTCTCATCTTATGGCAAACAGCAATCCTAGCTGACTATCTGATGTCAATGATAGCGGATAAGGTAGCTGTAATATATAACAAATACATGAATTCACAACTGCACAATCTTCTTCTCTAACTGCTCTGAAAAATCTTTGGGCCCTGTGATGGGGTGACCATTCGACACAGGATGGGAAGGAGCTAAGGTGGCCAGGCAGGCTCATTGATGCCACAGGCTGCACCTGGAGGAAGAGCGAGGGAGCTAATTGGAAGCAGGTTCAGCTGTGCAGGAACAGGTGGGGCCTGTATAAAGCCAGGTAGCTGACAATAGATGGGCTGCTGAGAGAGACTGTGGGAAAACAGGCAGCAGTCACTCTCTGGGAGGGAGGAAGGTTTTGGAGTTGCTACTTCCAGAGGGAGAAGGGGAGGCAGGAAGCAATCCAGGGAAGGAGCAATGAGGGCTGAGAGAGGAAGGCCTACAACTGTTGAGCTGAGGGTCACTGGACTCTCTACCACTGTGGGCATGGCACCATGGGGCAGTGAGAAGGAAGGCTGCCTAGGACTGCGAGGGAGAAGGGACTTCGCTTCCTTGGAAGCAGGGAACAAGGAGTGACCTAGCCAGAGGGCCATGTAACAGAGGACGCTGCAGTCCCTGGGGCTGAGAGAGGGACTGCAGCCAGAGGGAGAGACAGAGCGACAGTGTGCAAACTGCAGACGGGGACTGCGACGACAAACCAGGCGAAGACAGGGAGTGCGGCAAAGAAGCGTC
>ML675629.1:39291512-39387695 GCA_007922155.1 Mesoclemmys tuberculata
AATGCAAGGACAGGTTTATCGTGGCTTGCCAGCGTTTATTCCCAACAGGGGACGTCAACCTCAAGAGCTAATCTTCAGAGTGACCAGGAGGTGGTGAGTGGTGCACCCTGTGACAGGTCCATGATAGCTCATAATTTAGAGATAAGGGAGATTGGAGGAGTTTATGGTTGTACCACAGTATGGTCCTTGTGTCAACACATAGACTGATGATCAATCAGATCCAGTAGGTCTTTAGTGGTGGTTATTGGCAGAGAGAGCACCTGGACCCTATCTTTGACGTGGCAGACATGAGATTCTGAGCCAGTCTCTTCAAGTCATAATATATGTAGGTATTGAAGTCTCCTTGGATGGGGTGTTTTGGGGACTCTAGAATCAGACTGCAAATATGTCTAGTAGCTAATTAGGACCTATAGGAAGCTGGAATTGCTGCAGGATTGTCTGTGTGCTAATTAGGATAGCCATATTAGGTGTGTCTCAGGGTGCGTGCCATAGAGGTGAGTGCATTTATTAGATTAATTTATTTTGGGATTGTCTCTTCTGCATCAAAGACCAGATACACTCAGATGCAGTATTACCCTGTTTACCTAATCTCTGATAAACCAAAACTCTTGGTAAATCCAAACAATGTGCATTGTTTCCCCTGCAAACATAAATTATTTTTTTCAGAAGGGCACGAATGATTCTAAAAACCAGTTTGCATTGAACTCTGATAATATGGGCTGCAGGACAAAAAAAAGTTGAAAAGGAGGTTTTATATTCAGGTAACTTCCACTAAATATACAACTCTATAATAATAAAGACTAGTAAATGATGACTGCTTTATTATCTGTTTTTACTAAGTTTTTGTCCCATTCTTTACCATAACATATATATTTGATTTCTTAAAAAAAACTTACACAGCTACCGCACATGAACTTGGTTAGACAAAGAAGGTGTATTTTCTGGAAATGTCAGTGTTGTTCCATGGATTGTCCGTCATGGGTACTGCTTTTGGCGTGGTCTCAAGAAGCACGCTGTGGTAGTGTCCGAATTCTCTTTGGGCTTGAATCTTATTTTCCGTCTTACAGCATAGTTACTTGTAGTTCTTAGAAAAGCGGGCAGAATTGCTGATTTCCTGCTTGTCTTTTTTGCCCCTCTTTGCCAGATTAGCTTTCTTTTAGTTCTGCTGTGGTACTGTAAAATAACAACAAACCTTGATTTGATTTATTACTACAAAAGAAAATCCAGTGTACTGAGTTATGCTGTGCATTAAAGATCATATAGTGTATTGATCTAAATTTAGATTGCTTTCAGGAACCCATCTGGAGACTCAACTTAAAAAATAGGTAGGATTGTATTTTACTGGTTGATCTAATACTTGTCATGTGTTTAATAAAAAGAGAAATAAAAAACATCTATTAGAATTTATTGGTATTATTTTGAAAAAAAAATACAAAAGAAAATAAAAAGGCTAAAAATTTCAAACAAAGCCTGTTCATGCTAAGGTTATAACATGAACACAGTTTCAGACTTCATCTAATGTATATTTAACTGAAGAAACAAAAAATGGGAAGAGGAATCTACTGACTTTCTTTAGTAGTGAATTTTTCCAGTTAGATTACTGCTAGGACTGGCATAGGGTAGCTAATTCGCCTGATGTAAAAAAGCAGTGGAGACAAGGCACTTTAGTTTTGCTGTGAGGTACTCTAGATGAGATTAACCACGGGCAGGGGGTATAATGCTGTCCTCGCCTGGTTTACCTTCTGGTAAAACTAAAATGAAGACAAAGCAGCATTGGGTACTAATTAAAATGATTTATGTATGTAATGAGAGACAAAAGGTGGGTGAATTAGTATTGTTCATTGGACTAACTTCCATCTCCTTTTTACTTTTCTTTTGCAAATTTAAAGTTTTAATATTTGGGGCTTTATGAGCAAAATCCCCCACAGAATGCATAGGAAGTTCAATTCTGTGAGAGAGTAAAGTTTTCAAAGGCACTTAAGTCACATAGGGACCTTAAGTACTGAAGTATGCTTGAAAATGTTACCCACTCCATAATAATAGAAAACATGGAATTACACAATATTGTGTGATGTATATAAAGAAGAGTGTCATGCAGATAGAAACTTTTCTTCTTGCATGACCATGATGCGCTTCTAGGAATTCAGGGCTTAATATTCAGAGGAGCTGAACACCTACCACAGCTCAATGGAAGTTGACAGGGAGACAGTACTCAGCATTTCTGAATGCTTTTTACTGCACTTCAAAGAGAAACAACCTTGATTTATTTACACTTCCTGGCATTAAAGGTAGAAATGATCTATTACCTGTCTATATCCATTGCTTTCACTGTCTGCTTAATGCTGTTTACTTGGAGCGATGCTGATGCATATCAGCGGAGGATTTGGCTCAAGACTGTGGTAAACAAGATAAGCAAGTTTTTGGAATTCAGTGATCTTATCCTGAATTCATATAACATGAACTTGTGCTGTCTGGTATTTGTGGAGTTCAGACTTCTCCATTGTCAGAGTTCAGATGCCTGTTTAGCAACCTTTTTAGTAATTTTCTGTTAGGTAAGTGCAAAAGAGACTTTTAATCAAAAAAAATGTTTGTTGGTCTCTCCGTAGCAGAAGGATCGGAAGCTGTATTGGGCACCACATTTTTAGTTGCTAATTATAGATTTTATTTTTTTAAATTATTTTGCTGGATGGGTAAACACAGACATTTTCTAGTGGCTAGCGTGCATATTTCCACATCAAAAGCAATGGTCCACAAACAGCATTAGCTAGTTTTGAGGCTAAAAGGCTTATATTTGTTGCAGACTGCAAATGTTAATGATTAAACACATGGGGTTTTTTTTAGTGATCATTCAGGCTTTTATAAAAAAAAAATTTAGACGCATTAGAGAGATTTTATCTGGCACTCTCTCAAGAAAATGTGCTAGAACATGGTCATTTATAGGTTACATTTGTTGTAAGGGGCCAATATTTAATTGACTGCATGCTTTATTTTAAAGAACCCTTAGTGGAATCTAATTTTATATCTCATTGCTGCTGAAATGTAGCTGCTTTTTTTTTTCTGTGCTGGATAGCAGGAACAGTGTGTCTCAATGATTTAAAATTTCTGGTACAAAATCTACTTAAATGCTGACAGAGTTGGTGTGTTACAAAAGATGATATGCATACAGACCCAGAAAAGGATATGTATTGGACTAATTTCTGTGCTGGTTTACATAACATTGGTGTAAATCTGGAATAACTCAGCTGAAATCAGGTGTTGCTCTGGATTTACACTGATTTAACTGAGAGCAGAGATTAGCAAGCACAATATATTCTGTTGCAAACTATCTTCAACCAATTGTATGCGTATTTCCCTGTCTGTCTGTGGCATACTGGTTTAGTGTAATGGCATTTTTGTGGGTTTCCATTGCTTTCAGGATCAAAGAATTTCTGTGTCAGTAATTTGCCATGGATAAGAGTTTGTCTACTTATTTAAATTAATTGCCTAGGTAAACTTTGTTTAATGGATAAATATTTCACCTGGAAGACTAGAAAAACCTAGTACAGCAGGATCTCTTTGTTAAATCACTCCCCTCTCAGGAGGGATAACCCAGTCTTCTTGCTTGGGGAGGACAAGGCAAAATGGAATGATGTCTACCCCAATCTGGGGAAAGAAATGAGGATGGAAAAGAAAAAGAGGATGGAAAAAATTTGTCAGTTTCAGCACTTTGCATTATTGTCATGTGCCACGAACTCCTGTTACTGTCCTTATACTGATGCTCTGGGAACTGAACTGGTTGCCTGTAAAATTCTGGATGGAATTAAATTGATAAGTGGTTAAGTGGTTTGAGGACGCTTATCAGAGAAGGACCACTTTTCCTTCCTGCCATTGTGAGAGTTGAGATCCATGATGATGGTTGAGCTGGACCTCCATTGCTGTCAAACAGATGGAGGAGAGGTAGTGGCTTTGAAATTTGCTCTCTGGACTCACCAGAGGCTGGATTTTTTGTTATTCAATGAATGCTGAACATTATTAGGAATTTGGGATAGGGAATTAAAACCAATAGCAAAAGGTTTTATGGCCATATAAATAGGAAGAAAACAAAGAAAGAAGAAGTGCGACCACTAAGCACTGAGGATGGGGTGGAGGTTAAGGATATCTAGTCATGGCCGAATAGCTAAACAAATACTTTGCCTCTGTTTTTAATGAGGCTAATGATGAGCTTGCAGATAGTGGTAGGGTGGCTAATGGAATGGGGATATAGAGGTAGAAATTATCACATCCGAGGCAGAAGTCAAACTCGAACAGCTTAATGGGACTAAATCGGGGGGGCCAGATAATCGCCACTCAGGAATATTAAAGGAACTGCAAGCCCATTAGCTAGGATTTTTAATGAGTCTGTAAACTCGGGCTGTACTGTATGACTGGAGAATTGCTAACATAATCCCTATTTTTAAGAAGGGGAAAAAATATGATCCGAGCAACTACAGGCCTATTAGTTTGACTTCAGTAGTATGCAAGGTCTTGGAAAAAATGTTGAAAGAGAACGTAGTTAAGGACATTGAAGTTAACAGTAATTAGGATAAAATACAACATGGCTTTACAAAAGGAAGATTTTGCCATACCAATCTAATCGCCTTTTTTGAGAAGATAACAGATTTTTTTAGACAAAGGGAATGCAGTAGATATAATTTACCTAAATTTCAGTAAGGCATTTGATATGGTTCCTCATGGGGAATTACTAGTTAAATTGGAAAAGAGGAGGATTAATATGAAAACTGTAAGGCGGAAAAGGAACTGGTTAAAGTCTGTTTAGTCTGCAGAAGAGAAGAATGAGGGGGGATTTGATAGCAGCCTTTAACTACCTGAAAGGGGGTTCCAGGGAGGATGGAGCTAGGCTGTTTTCAGTGGTGGCAGATGACAGAACAAGGAGCAACGGTCTCAAGTTTGCAGTGGGAGAGGTCTAGGCTGGACGTTAGGAGAAAATTTTTCACTAGGAGGGTGGTGAAGCACTGGAATGGGTTACCTAGGGAGGTGGTGGCATCTCCATCTTTAGAGGTTTTTAAGCTGCGGCTTGACAAAACTCTTGCTGGGATGATTTGAGCAGGGGGTTGAACTAGATGACCTCCTGAGGTCCCTTCCAACACTAATATTCTATGATTCTAAAGGGGAGACGACAGTGGATCATACTGAAAGGTGAACTGTCAGGCTAGAGGGAGGTTACTAGTGGAGTTCCTCAGGGATTGGTCTTGGGACCAATCTTATTTAACCTTTTTATTACTGAACTTGGCACAAAAAGTGGGAATGTGCTAATAAAGTGTGCGGATAACACAAAGTTGAGAGGTATTGCCAGTACAGAGAAGGATCGGGATATCATACAGGAACATCTGGATGATGTTGTAAACTGGAGTAATAGAAATAAGATGAACTTTAATAGTGGGAAGTGCAAAGTCATGCATTTAGGGACTAATAACAAGAATTTCTGCTATAAACTGAGGATGCATCAGTTGGAAGTGACAGAGGAGGGGAAGGACCTAGGCATATTGGTTGATCAGAGGATGATTCTGAGCTGCCAATGTGATATTGCTGTGAAAAAACCTAATGCTGTCCTTGGATGCATCAGATGAGGTAGTTCCAGAAGAGATAGGGAGGAGTAAATACCATTATACAAGGCACTGGTGAGACCTCATCTGGAATACTAAGTGCAGTTTTGGTTTTCCATGTTTAAGAAAGATGAATTCAAACTGGAACAGGTGCAGAGAAGGACTACTAGGATGATCTGCGGAATGGAAAACCTGCCTTGTGAGAGGAGGCTCAAAGAGCTTGGCTTGTTTAGCCTAACCAAAGGAAAGTTGAGGGGAGATATGATTGTTCTCTATAAATACATCAGGGGAATAAATACCAGAGAGGGAGAGGAATTAATTGAGTTCAGCGCCAATGTGGACACAAGAACTAATTGATATAAACTGGCCATCATGAAGTTTAGACTTAAAATTAGATGCAGGTTGCTAACCATCAGAGGAGTGAAGTTTGGAAATAGCTTTCCAAGGGGAACAGTGGGGTCAAAAATATTAGCTGGCTTAAAACTGAGCTTGATAAATTTATGGAAGGGATAGTATGATGGGACTGCCTTGTTTGGCAATTTACTGTTCTTTGACTCCTGCTGGTAGGTATGCCGATGGCCTGTGAAGGAATGTTAGATGCGGTGGGTTCTGAGTTATTACAGATAATTCTTTCTTGGGTGTCTGGCTAGTGAGTCTTCCCCACATGCTCAGGGTTTAACTAATCACCATATTTGGGGTCAGGAAGGAATTTTCCTCCACAGCAGATTGGCTAAGGCTCTGGAGGCTTTTCGCCTTCCTCTGTAGCCTGGGGCACGCCTCACTTTGGACTAGATGATCATATTGGTCCCTTTTGACCTTAGTCTCTGAGTCGAAGTTGGAAGAGTTTGTTTCCTATGTGTAGGGTTTTCTTCTTCGTACTGAGATCCACAGATCTGTTACAATGGGTACTTCAGCTTGCTTGCAGCTTGGGGGATAGAACCAGACCTATCAGTCGCTGGCAGCAGTGAGATGCCCTGCCTTCTGAAATTCCCCCCATTTTTTCTACATCCATAGTGGTGCCCACAGGTCACTTACTCAGGTATCCCTGATGCAGAGCTTTTCTGAGAGGAAATTCCATATTTTCTTTCAAATTTTTAGACCAGCAGTTCAGGACAGTAATTTGTCTGGCTAATTCCCAGCAGATTTCCAGGATTGCCTTTGGTTTTGGGGAAGATTGTCCGCTCAGCTAAGCTTCCCTTACTGGGGTGGGGTTGCCTCTCCCCTGGCAGGAAAAGAGGCAGGAAGGATTGGAAAAGAACTGGCTGAAGCAAGCAGCCCCTCTTTCCCCATATCTATGAGGGGAGTGAAGCCAGAAGAGCAGTATATAGATGGAAGATTACACCAGGGTCCCTACAGCTCACACCAGCAGTCATGCCTCTGTGGAGCTCAGCCACCTCCTTCCCTTCTGCCTTCCCAAGTTGTGGATGGGACAATGCTAATACCAGAGAGTGCAGTCAGAGGCACTTTAGCATAGCAATAGCTATTTCAGAATAACTCCCCATGTCAACGAGCCCAAAGACAGGCCTGCCTCAGTGACCCAGGGTTCATATAATACTCATCCAATAAATCTGGGTATCCTCTCTGCATCTCACCCCATCTTATCTGTTGGTAGAGATCTAGCTCCAATTTTGTACTCTCCAATCCCACAGCTGGTGAATGATGAGAATCAGACTTTTTTTTCCCTCAAAAGATAATTCCAGTTCAGTTCAAGGAACAAAAAGTACCATAAAGAGAGAGAGCATAGCATCTACCAGTTGGTTCATGATTCATTGAGTTCTTCTGGTAGTGCTCCTTCAATGGGTAACAGCTGTTTTGTACATGACAATCAATATGTTTGTTTGTGTTCTTCCCCATTAAGAAAACCCTATCAGCTCTACTCCAGAGACAGATTCTCTTGTCCTGGGTGGAGTAAAGTTTCCTATCTCTCTGTGCATTGCCCAAGAATGGGGAGACAAACGACAAGACTTACATGGCAGAAGTCAAACTAGCAGAGTGACTTTTACACCCAGAAATACTTTGCACATTTTAAGTTAATTTGGTGGGCTGCTGATTGACCTTTTTGCATTTCGAAACAGTAAATAAAGTACCCTGTGGCCTCATTGGACCGGGGATGGGAGGTGATGAATGATATCTTACAAAGCTGGGCAAGATCCCACCTTTTCCACTGCTCCCTAAGACAATACAAAATAAATGAGAGAGCATTAGTGATGCTGTTTGTCTTTCTGTGCCTGTGAGGGTAGATTAACATAGCATTGGTGTCTCTGTTTCACAGAAGATTTGCCATTCCAAGATCAGTTCTCCATCCAAGACTAGAGGGGTTTACAATTAATACTTAGATAAAATGATTGTTGGTCTCGTGGACCCAAAGAGAAGGCAACAAATTAAACTTATTCTATTGGCTGGTGTAAAGTCTATAGTTAAACTATTATGTTAAACCAGTGCAGTGTAGCCTTGAGTTCCCTCAGAAGGGCTTTATTGTTAGAATATAAGGGTGTCCAAGAAAAAAAAATCAAGTGTCTGTAGGATGCTCTCAGCATGTCAAGAAAAGGAAGTTTTGTACAAATCCTAGTATTGATTGCTTCCCTAGGGCATCAACTTTACTCCAGTCCCATAAGGTCATAGAGTACAACCTTGGAACTTCATTTTGTTCAATTCAGAGCTATCCCAATTGAGCCCCTGCAATAGGTGGTGGTATGCTTCCTATCCATCAAAGTAGGTCTCTGAATGTCTATTATCTCCAATCAAATGAGGTTTTTTGTTTGAAATTGGGAGTTTTCTCTAACAAGAGTCAGTCAGGTAATCCTCACATATTCCTTGTCATATTCCTGATGTAAATTCAAGAGAGATTCCTGCTTTGATTAAACATCAAAGTCCAGTTCTTAGGAACACTGACAATCTCAGAACAGAATAATTATATCTCCTCTGTTGAGATCAGCTAGATAGCCATTGGTTTACTTCTCCATATTGGTCATCCAAGTCTTTTCCATGCTTTAGTGTCTAGGGGAAAAAGGAGTAGATATATATTGTGTATCTCATTTTGGATGTCTGCATTTAAAGGATGATCTTGCTTCTCACCCTGGAGGCACACTGCTATGAAAATCCTATTGTAATGGATCTGCACACCGTAGCATGAAGAAGAGTAGAAAAAATTATCTGTGTCCTTTCTTTGAGTATTGAGTTTCATGGATCTGGACCACCCTGAAGACTAATGGATCACTCAGAGGATTGGTGTTCTTTTCAGTAGAATTATCTATGCTTAGTAGCTCAAGAAATTGTTGAGAAAACACAGTATGTTTATAACAACCTTTAATTTAGGAAAGTAGATTTGAATTATCTTGGCTGTGGATGTTATGTCATCTGGATGGAGCTTCAGCTGGTGGAGCATTCCTTTGCTGCCCATGACTGGCAAGTACAGTTCTGCCCCCACACTGCAAAGAAGCTTGATGTACCCATTGTAACACCCATTGGGGACCTTCTTACTCTAAGAGAGAAAATTTTCGGGTAATCATGGATAAATTTTCTTAATTTAATTTGCTGTCATGTATGTATTTCATGCTGGAAAGAGCTGTCGGCTATGGCTACTCCCAACATTCCAAACTTCTGAACAGTTTCAAAAGGTACCACTAAAAAACTAACAAACCTCAACACCTGCCTGAAAGGCCTTTCCATCTTTCTCCCCTCCTCGAAATTGCACTCATCTCAGACCAAGATTAGCAAAACTTAGTCTATGGGGACAATTTATGATTTGATAAACTATAGGGGTTTAATTGTAGAGTTTAAGGACAGAAGAGACCACCAGATAATTTAGTCTGGCCTTCTACATATCACAGGCTACTAAACACCATCTAACTAACTGAATTAGATCTAAGTATTACAACCCACAGGAGAATAAACTATTGTTTATTAGAGAGAATAGGAGGGACCAAGTGGCACCAATGCCTGAAGCTCCTGCAGTGGCATGGCCCAGATAATCCTGGCAAGTGACCTGCACTCCATGCTGCAGAGGAAGGTGAAAACCCCTCAAGTCCTTGCCAATCTGACTTGGGGAAAAATTCCATCCTGACCCTGAATAGGGTGATCAGTTAGACACTGAGCATGTTTGAAAGATGCACCAGCCATGCACCTGAGACAGAAAATTCTCAGTACCATCTCAGAGTATCAGCCCACCACATACCAGGTCCCATCTCCAGCTATGGCCATTTATGAATTTTCAGAGGAAGGAGATTTTTAAAAAACAACCCAAACCCAGAATACACTGAGAGAAGGAGAAGAATCTCCTTCCTGATCCCCACAGATGACCAACTGAAGCCCTTAAGCATGAGATTTTAGGAACATAAAACATAAATCAGATGGAACTCTTACGACTTCTGAGCTCAACTACCCATAGCCACAGGCAACCATGTCATACACTCCAACTAATAAATTTATCAAGCTCTTAAAGCTAATTACATTGTTTACCTTCACAACTCCTATTGGGCCTCACTCCTCTGTTGGTTAAAAACCTTCTTCTAATTCATAGAATCATAGAAGATTTGGGTTAGAAGAACCTCAGGAGGTCATCTTGTCCAACCCCCTGCTCAAAGCAGGACTAACTCCAACTAAGCTGGGCCTTACAAACCTCTAAAGATGGAGATCCCACCACCTCCCTAGGTAACCCATTCCAGTGCTTTATCACCCTCCTAGTAAAAAAGTTTCTCCTAATATTCAACCTAGATCTCCCCCACTGCAACTTGAGACCATTGCTCCTTATTCGGTCATCTGCCACCACTGAGAACAGCCTAGCTCCATCCTCTTTGGAACTACCCTTCAGGTAGTTGAAGGCTGCTATCAAAAACCCCCTCACACTTTTCTTCTGCAGATTAAATAAGCCCACTTAACTCAGCCTCTTGTCATAAATCATGTGCTCCAGCCCCCTAATCCTCTACTCCAAATGTGGCCTCATCAGTGTCAAATAGAGGGGAATAATCACTTCCCTAAGTCTGCTGGCAGTGCTCCTATTTATGCAGCCCAATATGCCACTAGGCGTCTTGGCAACTAGGGCATCTTGTTGACTCACATTCAGCTTCTTGTCCACTGTAACCCCCAGTTCCTTTCCTGCAGAACTGCTGCTTAGTCAATTGGTCCCTAGTCTGTAGCAGTACATGGAATTCTTCTGTCCTAAGTGCAGGACTCTGCACTTGTTCTTTTGAATCTCAACAGTTATTTTTGGGGCCAATCCTCCAATTTGTCTAGGTCACTCTGAATCCTATTCCTACCCTCCAGCATATCTACCATTCCCCCCATCTTAGTGTCATCCGCAAACTTGCTGGGGGTGCAATCTGCTCCATCATCCAGATCATTAATGAAGATGTTGAACAAAACTGGGCCCAGAACTGACCCCTGGGACATCCTGCTTGATATTGGTTGTCAACTAGATATTGAGCCATGCAAAGGGCAGTGGAAGGGGGACTCAAAAATGGGGAAGAAAATTGGCAGCATGTGATCTCCAGAAGAAGAAAAAGGGGAACCCATCTACCCCCAATGCAGATAGAGGTAAGCAACTGTTTTCAGGCTCTCTACACAGGTACTAGTGTGGACAATAGTTTGGAAGAGTCATCTGAGGGAAGGGCTCAGAAGGAGACCCCATTGATCGGAAGGCATGGGATGCATTGTCCTAGGGAAGCAGGATCCACAACCACCTCTCCCAAGAGGAGGAGATGGATGGTGGAGGTCAGGGACTCCCTTCTAAGATGGACAGAGTCATCTATCTGTCATCCAGACCAGGAAACTCAAGAATTATGCTGCTTGCCTGGAGCTAGAATTCAGGGTGTGACGGAGAGTCTGCTGAGACTCGTCAAGCCCTTGGACCACTACGCCTTTCTATTTCTCCACATGGGTACCAACAATACTGCCAACAATAACCTTGAATTGATCACTGCAGACTATGTGGGTTTGGGAAGAAGTTTCTTGGTGCAAGTTCTGGAGGAACCAACTAGGGACTGTGCTCTTGACCTGATACACTCAAACATGGAAGAATTGGTAGGGGAGATAAAAGTGGGTGGTAACCTGCGTAGCAGTGACCAGAAGATGGTCAAGTTTAGGATCCTGACAAAAGGAAGAAAGGATAGCTGCAGAATATGGACCCTGGACTTCAGAAAAGCAGACTTCGACTCCCTCAGGGAACTGACAGGCAGGATCTCCTGGGAGGCTAATATGATGGGGAACGTTGTCTAGGAGAGCTGGCTGTATTTTAAAGAAACCTTATTCAGTGTGCAGGAACAAACTGTTCCAATGTGCAGAAAGACTAGCAAATATGGCAGGTGACCAGTTTTGCTTAACAGGGAAATCTTTGGTTTGGAAATCTTAATTACCAGCCTAAATTTATTCATGGCCAGTTAATACCCATTTGTTCTTGTGCCAACATTGTCTTTTAGCTTAAATGGCTCTTCTCCCTTCCTTGAGTTTTACCTCCTGGATGTGTTTATAGAGAGCAATCATATCCCCCTCAGCCTTCATTTTGCTAACTGTTAATGACCATGACTACTAGTATGTTAGATGGAAGTGCAACCAAATTACACTCCTACAGGAGTTTCAAAAACGAAAGTGTTCGATTAGTCTTCAAAGGGGGTTGGTTCACAGGAGGAGATGCTGCCTTTCTTTGTCCAAAGCCTGAAATAAATTCTTATTTATGTATTTGAGAGAAACAGATAAATTGTTCAAATTAAATAATAGAATCAAAAGATTGTATGAAGCAAACTTTTTATTAAAAATATGTCCATATAGTTCTATCCTCTATTTGTTTTCTAACTTTCCTTCTCACTATTTGTTTTCCTGCCATCATTGTTTTCTGTCTTCCTCCTTGTTCCCAAACCTCCCCCTGCTTCCTCCTCTACTTCTGCCTTAGTTCCTTGGGAATGCAGATAAGAGGGGAATAGAGCTCAGCTCTTGACAGATCGCAGTTGGCTGGTGGTGACATTTCTAGAGGAGATAACCTTGGTGACACTCCTCAAAAGTGTTAACATCCATCCTGAAGGGATTTAAATGACCAGAGCATTTTAGATGTTTACTGTCAAGATTGGTAGATTGTCTGTGTTCTGACCTTCGCAGAAGGGCAGGTGATACAATCACTGTCTTGTCATACTTTGAGGCACATACGAAATGTATTTTTTTAAAAAAGCTTTATAAATCTGTCTACTGGGAGCTGGAAGGCGGGGGATACTAAGGGACCCAGACATGCAAATTACTGTGAAACTCACTGTAATCAAAGCTGCACACACAGACTGGTTTTCCAGAAAAAATAAACATCTGTATTATTGAAGTAAGATTTTCCAGATGGGACTATGCTGAAGGAAGTCACATTTTAAGCCTACCCACCAGGGATGGGTGTTCTTTTTAAATATATTTTTATACTGAATCCCCCAGATTATTAGCCAATTGTGTTATTTATCTATTTAAAGATTAAATATGGGTATTTACAAATTTTTCATACAAAACAATATCACTTAATTCATGAGCAGAACTTTGATTCTGAGCATCTTTTATGGATATAATAAAACCACTGAAGACAAAAACATTTATTTTCAATAGTGGGGAAACAATTTAACTTGTGATGGCTAAAAATAGCTTAGGAAACATCAGAGACTTTTGAGTGTAACTGTTGAAAATTTCTATAGGAATACAAGCAGTGTGACTATCCAATTTGTTGAATTTTATTAGGGTTCCAACAGTAGATTTCTGTAGGCTGAATTTCTGCCTGGAGAATAATGTAGTACTCTTTGTCCTTTGATGACTGAGTTCTGTAACTCCTCACTTTCTTCTACTTTCTTTTGTTAGATGTGCTCTGTAAATAACATCAAGAGCGAACAATGGTTTGGTTACAGCAGACATCAGGAGTCCGAGACTATAACAGCAAAAAAGCCGACACTGATTCTGGTATTACAAGGAACATCTGTCTGTGTTTTCAAAGAGCTGCCAGTTATCAGATAGAGAAGGGTTTGGCAATATGAGGATTGTGTGAAATTGTTGTGTCTATATTGTAGCTGTTACTGTTCTCCTGCTGTGAAGTGACAGATGCAGGTGTTCATTCTGAAAGAGCATTGGTAAATTTGCAACTTTTGCCTGGCTTGTGCTTTTAGAATTCCTACATAATAGAGCTTGCTCCATTATTTAAAAAAGCATATGGGGACCAGCCTGTCTCCTGAGACCATCAAAAAACAAGGATTCCTTTCTCCTTGTAGGAGTAATCAGGGGGTTATTTTGAAACTTGAATTCCCTTTATATTGTGTCTGCTTTATCTATTTAGAACTTTTTTAAAAAAGAAATAATGTGCTCATGTATTTTCTTTAGCTTTACAATAGTGATGTATTTTGTTTTAAAAGTGATTTGATTTTGATGGTATATAACTAGTGTATGTGATTTTGTGTAAGCTGTGCATTTATATTAATGTGTGTATGTATGATGTGTGTATATACAGAGGGTTTATCTGGCAAAAATATAGTAAAACCAGTCATTATTTTTTACGTTTACTTACCCAAGATAAATGTTTTTACCCTTAAAAAATTGAATGTAGTGTAGCTTTTTTAAAAAAAAGAAGATGGATTGCAAACTCAGCCTGATCTTGCGCTTACTCAAACAAAAGTTTAATTGAAGTGAATAGTAGTGTGGCCTGAGAAAACATTGCAGGATCACATCCTCTCTATTTGCCTATTTCAGTAGGATTAACATTCTGAATAAATTTAATTCATTTTCACTGGATGATGTTATTCATTGTGCTATTGGTTAATTCAAAAGTTGAAGGTTTTGCTTATTTAATGCAGTTGTCATGGTATACCAGATTTTCTTCAGCAGATTTATTACTGTTGCGCTGTATTACTGAGATCTGTGAAGATGATCCATTCTTCAAATATCCAACGGTTGATATGTAACATCAGACTGGGAGCTACAAAAGTCAATATCAGAGTGTGGTATTTATTTAGACTTAATATAGTATTGGTCTAAGTCCTAAACTCTGGAGAAAATTAAGAACACAACAAAGAATTATGTAGTGCTGGGAGAGAAAGCATGGCCCAGTAGAAAGGCACTGGACTGGGAGTTGGACACTTGCATTCTTTTCCTGGCTCTTCTGTTGTCGTACTGTGTGACTTAGGAAAAAGTCACTTCTCTCTGCTTCAGTTTCTCTGTCTGTAAAATGGGTTTCATGAATACTTGTCATTCTCTGTAGAGCACTTTGAGATCTCCTGATGAAAAGAGCTTTTTATCATCATCATTTGTTACACTTAAAATACAAATACAAGGACCCGTTGTCCAGACGCACGCTATAAAGTAATAAGCTAATACTGTGTTTAATTTGTCCATATAAAATAGCATCCCCCATGTGGAGTAAGAACGCACAGTCAATCTCTTCCCAATTGTCACAGAGTAGTCCAGAAGAACAGATTGTGTCATTTGCAGTATACCTTGATTTATTGCGAAGATACAATACCTATGTCTGGTAGAGGTTTATTGTAGCAAGAAGTGAGTTCCAGAGTCAGGGAACCTGCATAAAGACCGGCATGTTGTCTCTCACTCCCTTTTAAAGCAAGGGGATCTCAGAATCTAGTGCCTTTACTCATCCCATCTGCCATGGTATTGCTTGAGAAATGGTATGTTCCATCAGCTAGTTGTGGCCCAAACTGTTGTAATGTCAAAAGTAGGACTTTAAATTCCATCCCAACCTAACTGAAAGCCTGGATAGCTCTTAGAGCACTGGCGTGAAGTGCTGCTCAACAGAAGTCAATGGAAGACTTTCCATTGACTTCAGTGAATTTTAGATTATGCTCAAGTAGACAACAACATTCTGTGTCAGTTACCTTTCTGAATAACCTTATGGTGTTACCTCCTATAGAACACTTTTCAGTGCAGAAATCATCCATTGGTTTTGTCATTAAAGTCCGCCTCTGAGAGTAAAGGTGCAGATGGAAAAATAATCCTGATCACCACTTCCTAGACGTCTAGGAGCAGCTGAGAACTTAACAAGATCCTCAAATTACGAAGCTAAATAATAAAAGATGGGGCATGCAGTCAGCCAAAGGAGCTGATCTAATCCCTGTTGTTTCTTCTGTCTCCCTCTCCCTATTTTGCATGTATTTGCTTGGTTCTTTCCAAACCCAGTCTTCAGCCAATCATTATTCAAGCTCTATTCTTACAGACTGGCTTTGGGTAAGTCCCTTAACTGTTCCAGCAGGCTTATAATGTGATGAAGAGATAGCGCTGTGTATTGTCTGCATACTGAAGGTATGGAACCTCTGCTGCCTCAAGGCATGTTGAACAATAAGAGGTGATAAGCTAGAGCCCTGCAGTGCCCTGCACAAGAGAGCCTTTTGGCATAGAGCAGCTGCCGGAGCTAAAAGAAGCAGCATGGATATGTCAATCTTCATCCAGTGCCAAGAGACTGACTAATTCTGCCAGCTCAGTTTCTGTATCATACTTAGGCATGAAGCCAGACTGAGTGAGGAAATTTTGAGTTTGCTATTTTATGACAGCCGCTGTAAATGCAGAAGAAAAATCTAAATACATAAAAACTGCTAATCACCTCAGGAAAAAAAATGCTGAAACATATGAGGAATTTTGGAATGTATTCTTGATTGGCACTTATGAGTGTAAGTTCTAATACTGTACATACAATGTGTCTCTCTCTTGCTTTTTTTGTTGTCCTCCCCCCCCTTTCTTTTTTAAGGAAAATACGGGAGGGGAAGAAAAAACACCTACAGATCTGGTGTCTTATGTACCTAAAATGTGCATTTTTCAAACTATTTTTTTAAGTATGCGTATTTATGATAGCTAACAGAGGTTTTGGCAGGATCCTTCAATCTGTTAATTCATAACAATGCAGATTGGTAGAGTAATGTCTTTCTCATACACTGAATCAACTGTTCAGGCCCTTACCTCATCATGGGTATCTTGCAATTTCCTTTTGTCAGGACGCAGGTACTTAAAAGTCACTTTTTTTTCTGTTGCTGCTGCATGTTCTTTTTGCTGGCACCTTGCCAAACTGCCTGTGTGAAACCTGAGACAGAAAAAGTGGGTGAGAATATCATCTTTTATTGCACCAACTTGTGTTGGTGAAAGAGACAAGCTTTTGAGCTCTTCTTCAGGTCTGGTGCTTTTACTTGTGTTCTCTCAATTTAGGGCCAGATAGCAGTGAAATGGTATCTCAGAGATCTGCTCCTGCTGCAGGCCATTTTAGACCCTGTCTACTTATGTCTTGGGGGAAAAAAATGTTGAAAAGAGACTGTACAGGTTGGAGTTGAGAGCTGACTGGGGATTTCCATTAGTACAATGGTCTCCCTCTGTCACAGTCAGTAATGCCTCAGATCAGAACTTTAAAGACACTGGCTTCCTGCCCTTTCCCAGCAGTGCTGCCTGGAGGAACAGACTGAGAGGCCCCCACTTCCTGAATACAGTCAAAGGAGTTTTCCAAGTAGCTCAGAAGTGCCAGGTTTAACATCTGTGTAGTCAGTCTGTCTGCTTTTGTCCCCCTCAGCTCGCCTCCCAAGTTAGCCACAAAGGTGATCTTTGGAAAAGTAATTTGGCCTATGGATAAACCCTCAACTAGCTACGTGATTAGCTCCTTTTTGGCAAAGGGAAGTTCTTACTGCCCATTCTCTTACAATATCCCTTTCTGTACTCTCCAGGGACTTTGGTACACTTTCAGCCAGGGGTCCCTTTCACTCAGTTCACTTCACTGTCCCTTTCGCAAGCTGCAGGTTATCATCTACTTTTAATATCTTGTTCTGCCCAGGTTAGGGTCAGGAGGTTACTAAGCTCAGAAGTCAGCATGATCCTGCCACACTTTTGGAGAAGGCAATAACTCTTTGTTGGAGCTACTTGTATTCTGGGAAAGCCAAAACTGCAAGCTAACTGGCTCCTCTAGCAAGATCTAGCACTAGAAGAAAGGGCACTCATTCAGAGGTTTTAAGGCCAAAGAGCAGTGAGATAGTATCTTTCTCCAGTGGGTCAGTTCATGAGCAGAACTAACAGAGAAGTATAAATAATTCTGCTCCTGTCATTAACTTCTTCAAGCAGGTATTATGGAAGCATTGTTATTTGCTTGGGCTGCTCTGTGAGGTTACATCTTTCCTAGATTGTCTTTAATAATTAAAGTGGCCAGAAAAAAATCAGCTTGGTCAAAACTATTGTCATCCTGATCACAGCTTACTCAGCATAAAAGGAATGCTTCCTGAGACTGGTTGTGTATCTGTGTTTAGCTCTTTGACGTACCTCATGGTCAAGGGATCCCAGTGTTCACAAGCTAAAGTTTTCTTCCTAGCTTGTGAGCTAGGAAGCTTCCTAGCTTCCTAGCAAACTAGGAGCCTTTTCCATTAAAAGACCTTATTTTCAGTTATTTCGTGACAGGGTGACATCCAGAAGAACCCTGTATTTGTCCTTAAAAAGAATACCACTGTTCACTTATCAGACCATATTTTTGCTCCTTTTTTCTGCTCTTACACAAGTTAAAAAGACACTATGGCATCCTAGTGTTGTAAGAGCTATAAAATTCTATCTTCACAAAATGAAACTCTGAAGGAAATCCGATGCTTTGTTTGTATTATTGGGGAGGAGACGCTCAAGAAGTGTTATAAAACATGCAAAGCATTCTTCTCCAGATTAATTCAGCTGACTAGTTATCAGACTTTTAAATCAGCCAGTAAGGAGTACCTAATGGGAATTGTTACAGTCGCACTAGAGGCATGTTAATATCTTGGGCAGAAAGATAACAGAGTATTTTATAATGAAGTTGAGTGCTGTCCTCAATTGAGTACTGTCTTTTACTAAGTGCGGTAAGAGACATGTATTAGCCTGGGAGAACCTTCAGAAACAGCATATTATCAGCCTAGTCTCAACTCTATTAAGTAAAAATAAACATTGAAAAATGTGTTTTGACTTAAAATGATTTTAAGCTTCTTTTGGGGGAAGAGGGGTGGTTCAGGGGCTTTAGCTATTGATTTTAAGTTTTGGACCTATATCATTTTAAATTAGAAGATGTCTTATTTCATTTGTTTCCCTAACTGTTGGCTGTCTGATCACTGCTTGTTTCCCAGCAGTACGGGAGGTGGATCTTACATGAGAGAGAGGTAAAATTAGTTTTCTTTTTGTAGATTTGGTTTGTCACAGTAGTTATACATGGCTCTATCCATAACCCTGCATTATATTATGTAGTACTATTTGTAGACATGGAGTTAGTTCTTGTTTGGGAGTTAGGAGAATAGCTGTCATATGTCTGCATAAAATTCATGCCTGTTACTGACTTGATTTTAACTTCCAGAATGGTTGTGTATCCTGCCTGTTTCAGGCAGTTTTAGCAACATCCCAAGGCTGAATCTTGCAACACTGATCCTTGTGATACAGTGCTTAATTACTTCTCTGTGTTGAGACGGAACCAATAGGCACCAAATAAGGTTCTAATTATACGATACGGAGGGGTCAAAGAGACAACAGCGAGGCTTTATTTCTCTTAATCAATAAATTCTTTATTTTTAACAACTGATAATAAAGGAGGAGGAACTCCGTGCGCGAAGGACAAAATGCGCCACCCAAGTCTTTTGCGTTAATGATCTCGAGGGATCAACGCACGGCTGTCGCTTTTGTGACACTAGGGTGCCCAGTTATGGAGTTCCTGTAGAAGGTTTACAAGACAGACGACAAGAAACAGTTAATTCATACTCACTAAGCTTAGGTAATAACAAATCATCTTGGCCAAACTTAAACGACCTCTTGCTTAGATTCTGCAGACGAGAGAGAGTCGCTTCGGGTGATCAGGCCGTTGTGAAGCAGGCTAGTAAGGATGCGTCAGCCCACTGAACTAACACGCTCGAGATACTGGGTGTTAGG
The DNA here is from genome assembly GCA_007922155.1 of Mesoclemmys tuberculata. Taxonomy (NCBI): domain Eukaryota; kingdom Metazoa; phylum Chordata; order Testudines; family Chelidae; genus Mesoclemmys; species Mesoclemmys tuberculata. The sequence continues at coordinate 39,310,943 of ML675629.1, forward strand.
CAATTCCTTTTCCTCTCTGGTTACTGCTGCTTGGCAGCTTGGCTTTATAGTTTTCCACATGCAACAGTTTGCTATGTCTTGGTGATCATTGGCTAGCATTTGCTGCATAACCTTTTAAGGTTACCCTTGGCTTCTGGCCAACCAGAGGCCTACACATCGCCATGCACTTGCTGACCATGCACCGGTGCCTTACATCACCCTTGTCGTATCCCTATAGGATGATATGGCTTAAACCTATGCCATTCCCTTATAAGGCGACATATACGTGTAGTTCATGTTGCTGAGTCAACCCTCCCCAGGCCACTTTTTTATCCTGCATGGGGGTCTGTATGTGGTGCTGCAGATGCCATTATGTGATCCCAGCTCCACACTCTGGACTGGAGCTAGAGTGCTCAGTACCTTGCAGAACTGAGCCCAATATAAGCTGGCAGCAGCAACAGAGGAACAGAAAGGGAAGAACTTTTTAGTAACTAGCTCTGAACCAGTAGAAATAGGATACCCAGCAATGAAAGCCAGAGCCATGGATACTGTTTATGAGAGAAACAGAGAAGATACTCTTGTGGCTAAAGGACTGAGACTCAAGATCTGGGTTCAATTCCTGATTCTGCCATTGACTTTCTCTTGTGCTCTTAGCCTCTTTACTCTTTCTGTCGGTGTTCTTTACAGAGGTGTTGTGGAGATAAATCACTTAATATGTTTTTAGTTACTACAGCGATGAGGTGCCGTATACAAGTGTAAACAGAAACCAGGATACAGATAAGAAAACTAATTTTCATAGAATCATAGAAATTGGGAGCTGGATGGAAACTTGAGAGGTTATCAAGTCCAGTCCCCGAAACTGAGGTAAGACCAAATAAACTTAGACCATCCCTGAGAGGTGTTTGTCCAATCTGTTCTTAAAAGCGTCCAATGACGGGGATTTCACAACCTTTCTTGGATGTGTGTTCCAGAACTTAAGTGCTCTTAGAGCTAGAAAGTTTTTTTCCTAAAGTCGGACCTAAATCTCACTTGCTGCAGATTACTTCTGGTCCTATCTTCAGTAGATGTGGAAAATCTCTTTATAACAGCACTTGACATATTTGAAGATTATTTTGGTCCTCCTCTCAGTTTTCTTAAGACTAAACATGCGCAGCGTTTGTTAAACTTAACTCAGAGATCAGGTTTTCTAAACCTTTTATCACTTTTGTTGCTCTCTTCTGGACTCTCCAATTTATCCATATCTTTTCTAAAGTGTCGTACCCAGAATTGGACACTGTACTTGATCTGAGGCCTCATTAGGGCCAAATGGAGTGGGACAACTTACCTCCCATGTCTTACATACAAAATTCCTGTTAATGCATACCCAAGAATATTAGCCTTTTTCACAACTGCATCACACTGTTGACTCTCATCTGTGATACACTGTAACCTGCAGTTCCTTTTCAGCAGGAGTACCACTTAGCCAGATAGTCACCTTTTTGTTGTGTACAGTGATCCCTCACTTATCGCGGGTATTAGGTTCCTAGACCCCCGCGATAGGTGAAAATCCGCGAAGTAGGAACTGCTCTCCTCCATGAAATTGACGCTGCCTTGTCAATTTCGGCGGCGGACGGGGAGACTTGGGGAGAAAAAAAAACCGCGATGCAGTGAGGCCGCGATAAGTGAACCGCAATATAGAGAGGGACTACTGTATTTGATTTTGCTTCCCAAGGGTGGTACTTTGTACTTGTCTTTACTGAATTTAATCTTGCTGATTTAAGACCAATTCTCCAATTTGTCATGATTGTTTTGAATTCTGTTCTTGTCCTCCAAAGTGCATGCAACATCTCCCAGCTTGGAGTCATCTTCAGATTTTATAAGCATACTCGCCACTCCATTATCCAAGTCATTAATGAAAATATTGAACAATACTGGACATAGGACTGACCCCTGTGGGACCTCACTGGATATGCCCTCCCAGTTTGACAGTGAACCTTTGATAACTACTCTGAGGACAGTCTTTTAGCCAGTTTTGCACCTGATAGTAATTTCATCTAGACCACATTTCCTTAATTTCCTAATGAGAATGTCATGTGGGTCTGTTTCAAAAGCCTTACTAACATGAAGGTATATCACTTCTACTGCTTCCCCCTGTCCACTAGGCCACTAACTCTATCAAAGAAGGAAATTGCGTTGGTTTAGCATATCTTGTTCTTGACAAGACTACGTTGGTTATTCCTTATAACTTTATCATCTAGGTACTCACAAATTGATTGTTTAATAATTTGTTCCAATATCTTTTTGGGTATCAAATTTAGGCTGACTGGTCTATAATTCTATGGGTCCTCTTTTCCTCTTTTTTAAAGATAGGTACTAGATTTGCTGTTCTCCAGTCTCCCAGGACCTCACCCTTTCGCCAGAATTTCTCAAGAATAATTGCTAGCCATTCTGAGATTGCTTCAGCTAGTTCCTTTGGTATCCTAAGATGAATTTCATTAGGCCATGCAGACTTGAATAAATCTAACTAATAATCTATTTTACCTTTCTCCAGTTGAATAATATTATTGTAATTCCTCCTATTGATATCCTGCGTGTAGTTATTAGTGGTGGTCATCTGTTTGATGGGAACTTTATCTCTTATGTATTTTCATAGGGGTTTCCATTGCTAACGTAGTGCTGTCAGGTAGCAATTCCTGTTAGAAAAAGATAATACTCAAGGTGAAACAGTTTAAAATACAGACAAACTCAGGGAAAGGTGTGTTGAATTTTCTTGGAAGATAATTGGGGCCCTACCAAATTCACAGTCCATTCTAAACTATTTCACAGCCATTCACGGATTTGAAAATCTGTCAATTTCACTAGTACAAAAGTTTTTATCTAAAATTTCACGGTGTTGGGACCATGGGGATCCTCACCCAAAATCGGGGGGGGGGAATCGTAAACCTGTTGTTAGGGGGTGGCAAGATTGCCACCCTCGTTGCTGTGCTGCCTTCAGAGCTGGACTCCGAAGGCAGCAGAGAGCTGAGTCTGATTCCCCCTGTGCTGCTGGGAGTGCCCCAGCCCAGCTGGGACTAGCAGCTAGGAGCTCCCAGCTGGAGTGCTCCCAGCAGCATGGGGGAGAACAGACCCACCTCCAGTATTTCCCCCTGCTTCAGGAAGCTCTGTGGCTGGGCAGCAGCCCTGGAGGTTCCTGCAGCTGGAGGAGGCTTCCTATTTCCCCCATGTTCTTGGAGCACCCTAGCCCAGCCAGGACTAGGCGCTCCCAGCAGCACGGGGAAGGGCCAATCTGATGGTCAGTAAAGCATTTTTTATAGCTGTGAAATTGGTAGAGCCCTAAAGATAATCAATGAAATCCCACTGTAGCATATTAATCCGTTTGAAAAGGTCTTCATGAACAATTAACTTAGTCAATAAATATAATTAACCTAAAACTTCAGTTTAAAAGGTATAACGGAGTCAGCTGTTTTAGAGATTTTAAAATCATGAGTTTATTGTGGTTTTAAATCCATTCATTTCTGGTTCCAGAAAAGACTAGAGTCTCTCAATCCGTAGGTTAGAAGAAGCTAAATTATTCTGCAGTATTTTAGAGAAAATGTGGTGGTACATTTTATTTTGCTGTATTGTTGTTCATGCAGGGAAGTGACCTATGTGCTTTAGATCAGTCAAAGGCACTTTTTTATAATTACTTTTACTTTTTACTTTTTAATTACTATTTCACATAGCAAAAGATTTTTTTTATTTTATAAGGATTTATTTTAGATGATAATTTTCAATTAGCAGCTGAACACAACAATTTAAAATTTCATTTTAACAGTGCATATCAGTAAAGTTGATGAAAGCTAACGTATTATATAAAGAAAAAAAAGTTGTCTAGTAGCAACATGTTGAGCCGTGATGCAATGGGCCACTTTCTGTCCTTACTGCTGCTGGGATTGACTATTTATAAGACTATTGGATACATAATGAGGCTCTCAGTCCTAGGTTTAATGTTTTGTGCTTTGACCAGGGCATCCCTTGCTATACTGGTTTGGAGATTGTTCTTTCTTGACCTGAAATAGGGAGGAGGAATGAGGCACTGTTGGAGAGCTGATTAGAGGGCCTATTAACTAGGAACAACTTGTGGTAGGAGAGGGCGTGTGTGTGTGTGTGTGCTGTAGTGTTGAGGTTAAAGTTTGGGATATTTTTGCATCCCTTCCTTCTGTAAGTAATACTAAAAACAATTAGTGCACTTCATGCACTAATGGCCTGAGAAATTGTAATTGCTGTTTTGAGTTACAGGAATGGAAAACAAACTTTAATTTTTAGTAGATACTCAGATTTCAGGTTCAAGTGCTAGTGTGGTGATGTGAACAATGAGTATTAGCATCTGGCTTTGAAAATGAATACTTGTCCTGTGTACTCTAAATAACTTGGTTTACTTAATTACCTCAAATCCTGTTTAACTTTGGTGATCCAAACCCACTGTCTGTCTTTGTTTTTAGAAATAATAGGGTGCTAGTTTCTTTGAAAAAGCAACTCGCCCTCCCCCAATAGATCAAGCACATGTAAAATTAAAACTGTGAAAGTACTCCATGCTTTGAGGCTGGCATTTTCAGAAGCCCTCAACAATGGCCTAAATTTGCTTCCTTTGCAGTTAATGGGAATTCAGTTAGTCTGGCGCTGAACACTTCTAAAAATCATACTCTGAACATAGTGTAATTTTGTGTTTATTAGATTCCTTTAAATCTAGATCTTTTTTTCCAAACAGCAAGTTTTGCACATGTTTTTCACAAATGCAAAGTAAGGCTATGTCTATCCTATCACTTACATTGGCAAAACTTAAGTTGCTCAGGGGTGTGAATATTTTACTCCTGAGTGACATAAGTTACACCGACATAAGTGCTGGTGTGTACAGCATTATGTCGGCGGAAGAGCTTCTCCCACCGACATAGGTATTGCCACGTGTTCGGTGTGGATTAATGAGCTTTGTCTATAACTAGTGCTATGTCGGTGGAGAGCTTTCTCCCTTCGGTTTAAAATGGTACAGCTGTGCTACTGTTAGCTCTCTAGTGTAGACATAGCCTTAATCTGTACTATAGTGTTATACCTTGTTGCTGTGATGTACCTGTTATTTTAAAAACAGAACAGTAGAATGTGAGTTCTTGGTACCCTGAGTGTGGCAGTTATAACTGACCACTTTCAGACTATTTTTATCTGTTTATAGCTTTTATTCACAGCATTTATTTGTAACATAAAGACAGATGCTCAGTCTTTTGTGGCAGATAAAATGTCTAAAATGGTTAATTTTTTCTTTCTTTCAAATCTACCTTCATCATTTCAGTGGCCCACTAGGGCTATTGTGCATATTCTTATTCTTGCTGAACTGTCTACAGTGGAGAACAGAGTTCTTTTTTGAGATCTACTCAAATTTGAGCATTTTTCTGCATATCTGAGGCTTCCAAAGAGGTTAGCGAGGTGAGGGGGCAGAGAACACTATAATTAATTATAAAGAATGCACAGGAGGTTAGACCTCACTGCAGTTAATATGAGGTAAAGAGTTTTCTCAGGATTGTTTGGATAAGCCTGTGCTTTGATTGGATTCACAGTACCCATGACTGAAGTTTATAGTGCGTGGTAGATACCTTTAGGCAGAGAATGGGAAACCATTTTTGCATTAATTTGTAACAGAGACTGGTGGGAACATTGTCCAATGCAGCTGAGAATTTTCAGTGAATTCCTTTGACGTTAAGAAAGCAAAAAATCAGTGTTGTAGAAAATTCAGACTGTAGCTTAGCTCTTATTTTTTCTTAACATTTGAGCAGAGAGATAAAAATAATAGTTTTATAGAAGTAAAAAGAGCTCTCCCTGCTTTTAATTTAATCTTTAAACTACTATGCAATTATTTACATTTAGGAAAAGAGATCTTAATTGTTTGATGACATTTCTGTATGCAATGTGGCTGTGATAATTTGAGGAATCTGTGCAATTTATTAAATCCAGTTTGATTTTATGAACTGTCTGTATCCTTATGTCTTATGGCTGTCTTTCGCTGTATCTTTAGCTCAAACTCCATTGGCACTGGGGCATCTGTCTATGAATACGTTGGTTGTTAGACTGTCAGTATCTAAACACATCTTTCCTGGGAAAGAACAAAAGAGAAATTGCACTCTAGATAAATCAATTTTCTCCAACTTTTCTGCAGAGGCCTAGAGTTTGAAGGAATACAGTTTCCCTAGCAGAAGGAATGAATAAATAAATGAGGTATTGGTATAGCTCTTTAAGAACACAGTGATTGAGTGGGTCCGACAGAAAAAAGAAGATTGGGGCAGGAGAGAGGAACCTTCTAGACTGCAGGAACAGCCAAGGCTGAAGGAAGTTGGCACTGGAAAGAGAGAGACACCCCTTAAATCGGGGAGAAGCCAAGAGTTGCAGGAGGGAGATCCTGGATTCCTAAAGGACTCTGACCAAATCCCAAAGAGCATTCGAGTGGAAACTGTGGCAAGGAATAGTGCACAGATGCTTTATTGTTTTTTACCTAGATCTGTGTATCTCTTGTGCTATCCATAGTAAAGAAAAATAGTGTTAGAAACCCTGTGCAAAGCCTGTATCTTTTTGCTTTAACGATCATATCTCTGATGATCTAAATTGTAAACTAGAGTGCCCACAAGGCTGGAACTTTGGGAAAGGATGCTTAAGCAACTGAGGAGTCTGGGGGGAGCCAGAACTAGTCCAAAGGGCTGGACATTTGCACTGCTGGATCTCAGCTTTTTTAAGGGGTGCTAAAGAATCTGCATCCCAAGACTGTGCTTAGAGAGGCAGAGCCTGGACTCTGCTCAGACTCAGAAAAGCTTAAAAGCACATGGGCCCAGTGTGTGAGACCCAAACAAAGTGGGCTGGTGAACGTCCAGGAGTGGGAGTTTGTCTAGGGCTGTGATGGTGGCACACACAGATTATCTCAAAAGAGGAAGAAATAGAAATGCTCTGTTGTTACATTACACTAGGGCAATTTTCTTTTGCAATTTATTGAATCATTGGTTTGCTCTCTTAAATTCTTAATTAGTGTCATAGTACTTGAGCACGCAGTTTTAGTAGGAGGAGGAAAAAAGGAAAGCAAATCTAGAAAGAAATATCGGATAATGAGTTAATCTTTTCAGATTAACCATTGGATATGGCAATAATTCAAGGAATTTATGCTGATTTTCTTTTCAAAAAAGTTATTAGCATTGTCAGTTTGAGTGGCTTTGAACATCTGGAGCAGAGAATTAGGCCAGAATTAAATATCTGCTGGAAAAAATGATTATAACAAAATAAATTTACTTTTTAAATAAATATGTGGCATTTGACATATCGTCAGAGCTGACTTTACTACTACTACTATTATACTTTCTGTCTGAGTATTTTAAAACTTTTTAAAAAAATTGGGTGGTATCCATCCCCATTTTACAGAACAGGGAACTGAGGCACAGGGAGGTTGTGACTTGCCCGAAGAGACACACTGAAATGGTGGCAAAGCGAGAAATAGAATTTGTGGCACATACACTTCTAGTGGATTATCAACATAGTAGCTTGCTGCTGTATCTCAAATAGTAGAGATCTGTGTTGTAGATTTAAAATCCCTGAGTTCCAACCCTGCTGCTAATCCTTGAAGGAAGTCTGTAGGGTTTCACGTCTTTGTATAGAACCTAGAGCAATAGGGTCTCTGAATTTGAGACTTTGAGCTCTATTGCAGTACAAATAAATCATGGTTACTGCCCACAAGAAACCATATAGTTAACATATGAGAGCAATGAGAATAATTTCTAAAATATAGTTGAATTCTTCCTTTTCCATGTTGTTATAACTACTTCATGAAATCTTCTTGGGCCAAATCTGAAGTCCTTGCTCTGGCCTGGCCATTGAGAATTTTTGGGAATTGTCTACACAGTATCCATCCAAATTGAATTTGATCTTTCAGTGTTTTCACCTGGATTAAATGATACTCATCTATTTCTAATCCATTTCTATTCCCGTACAGTTTTATTTTCCAGCTAAATAGAATTATCACCTTTTTATTCCACCACTTTTGTTCATATCCTTCGATCTCTTTTGACTGTCATCTTTTGAGTGTCATCTGATCATCTTTTCCCTTTTATTGTTTTAACTGCTTATAGGTAGCATTCATGGCATCCTTCATTTTCTTACATTTCACCTTTATGCCATACGTTTTACTTCTGTACTTCCTTTTAGCTAAAATACATTTTTTCTCCATGTCTGAAAACATCCTTGCAACTGAAAGGTTTTCTATTTTCAGCAAAGCTAGCATTATTTTGTGACTGACCAATTTATGCAGTGTCATTAGATATCAGTAAATTCAGGACCTTTAAGTGTTTGCAATGATTTCTGAGATTTTTTTTTTTAATTGTTTGTGGTTGTAGTTTTGGAAAGTGGCCTTCCATACTGAAAGTCCATATTTCTCTCCCATCATTAATATGTTTATATTGAAACAGGTTAAATTTTTTTCTTGGGATGTGAATACATTACAAATAATTGATATTGTGGCAGTTTCATTACAATGAAATCCCTATTTTTTAAATTAAAACAGAATGCTTATCAAGAGTACAAATGTAATATCCACACCAAATTATCAGAAATGTGAGAAATGTAAATCTATGGCTAAAGAAGAATGACTTGTTGTCTAATAAAGCAGCAAGGGAATACAGATACACCTGGGATTGGGGAGAGAATGAGATTTTAAATTGGAACACAAAGAGCTATCTGCTTATTAATTGAATAACTCATATCCAAGTTGCAACTTCAGCAAGACAATATGGATAATACATCTGACTCAAGTAATACAGTCTCTTTAGAATCATAGAAGATTAGAGTTGGAAGGGACCTCAGGAGGTCATCTAGTCCAATCCCCTACTCAAAGCAGGACTATCCTCAGCTAAATCATCCCAGTGAGGGTTTTGTCAAGCTTCAGCTTAAAAACCTCTAAAGATGGAGATGCCACCACCTCCCTAGGTAACCCATTTCAATGCTTCACCACTCTCCTAGTGAAAAACTTTTTCCTAATGTCCAACCTAGACCTCCCACACTGCAACTTGAGGCCGTTGTTCCTTGTTCTGTCACAAAGGAGATGTAGCCAAGTGTCATCAGCATATCGATAGCGTTGCAGCCAAACTGCCTGTTTGTCCTAGCAATCTCACGCATGTAAACTAGAAGCTTTCAGATTTTGTGTATAATACCATTTCTAGAGACCACCAAGATGGAGGCCCCATTGTATTAGGTAGGCATTGTTGAGATGCCGAGAGAGACTCTTTCTAGTCTAAAGACCTTGCAGTCTAAGTAGATAAGACAGACTAGAGGTGTGAGTAAGGAACTATTATCATCATCTCCGTTTTAGAGTTGAGGAAATGAGGCACAGAGAAATTAAATGAGTTGCCCAAGGTCACAAAGGAAGTCTGTTGCAGAGCTAGGAGTTGAACTCCTGAAACCATTCCATTGTGTTAGCCAGAGAACCATCTTTCCTCTCCAGTCACCTGCCCATAACAGCATACAACACGGTCATAGTCTGACCTTAGAAAAATCTACAGCAAAAGGGGACAAGTGAAACTGAGGATCATAGATAATGCTAGGGCTACCTCTCCACAGTTCTCTTAATAAATCTTCCCTGCAAAAAGATTAGAGATTAAGTAACAATTGGCAAGACTGTTTAAAGAGTTATTTTTTTTGAGGATGGGCCTTCAGAATTGCACCAGCTAGGGATGCTGGCACACTGGTCTTCAAAATTGCCAGCCTAATATGGAGCTTTCCACTTTAAGGTCACTGGTTTGAAAGCTGCTGAGGTTGTTAGTAACTACAGTTCCTTAATATCCAATAACTGTATAGTGGTCTCCATGAACTAAATCAGTTGGCTTGATCTAGCTGTAGTGGACATTTATCCATATAACAAAAAACCACTCTCTCTCATTAGAGAGGCCCAGGCTTCAATGGACATGGAGGTTGAAGTGTTCTCTGACCCACAGTAGTGATGCTTCTAGAACACTGGCAGGACACGTGGGGAAACCTTGCATTATTGCAGCTGGCTTGTACATAGTCAGTAGTTAGAGTGAGAATTTTACTCTTCAGGTTAGTTAAGCTAGATCCTTTCTCTAGCACTAAATTTACTTTCAAACTCTTATGAAAGATGGGGGGAGGGAGAGGTAGTGTGTAACAATGTAAGTAACAGAAAAATGAAAGGAAAATAAACAAACTAGGCAATTGAAATGACATAAGAACTTAGAGAGAGACAGTTTTATGATTTGGGGCTTATTGATGGTGGGCGTGACAAATGTATTTTGCTATTGAACTCCAAAACACATCATGAACCTCAGTAGTATTTTCTTAAATCATGTTCTCTCCCCTGCCCCTTGTCTCCTCTAGGGATAGATAATTGCTACCACCTTAGGAGGCCTGCCTCTGTTAGAATCAGGAGGCAAAAGATCACAGTCACTCATTCTGAGATACAACAGGGACTCTCTCCATTGCAAGCAGTATTTTCCCCCTTTCTCCTTCTAAAGGCATACTAACCCCAAACCTCTGAAGCTCCGTTAGTCTTCTGTTGTCTTAGATCCCAGTGTTTAGAAACAATTCTGCGTGGTTTTCTAATTTGTCACTTCAGACTAAACTGGCTGATCTCTGCCACTAATGCCTTCAGGAACATTATTTGAGATATTGTGTGATGTAGGGGCTCCTCATTTTCCCAGCATCCTGCTGGTCATAGACTCTAAGGTCTGTTGTTAACTGTAATCTTGACTGTGATTAAGGGGATGCGTGGAAGAAAGACAGATGTCTCAGGCCTTGGCCACACACAAATTGACACTGATTTAAATAAAGGTGTGTGTTTGTTGTTTTTTTTTTTAAACCACCTTTTAAAACAGATGCAAATCCATTTGTGGAGACTCTTTAAGCCTGGTTTGTATTAGTTGTGTTGGAAAAGGGACAGGTATTAACTAAACCAGTAGACCCAGTGGTATAAGTGATTTGTGTGTGTCCACCCTGGGTTTACACTGATTTAATTAAGTAGGTTTTTAAACCCGTTTTACTTAAATCAGTGCAGCTTTTCCATGTAGACAAGGCTTGTATGAGGACAACTATTATAGTCATTTTGTTGTCTTCTTTTGGTACATGCACCCAAATTCTCTAGGGCCATGATAGCATGTCCGTTCATGGATTGGTGAATGGATGGAATATGAAAACACCATGCATTAAAGTAAGTAATTTTACCCTTAAAATGCATATTAATATCTATCAATAGTCCTTAAGCAACTAATTTGTACAGCAAGTAAGTCCATGAATAGCACTTCTGTCATTAACTCAGAATAAGGTCTGGCAAAGAGAATTCCTTGATCTCTTTCATAATATGCGGAAATAAAAACAGTAAATGTGCATTTATCAGAAAACCCTTTCTTAAAATTAAAACAGGAAACAAATGAAAATCCCATTAACACTGTGTTGAACTAGGAAAATACCTTTAATTTGAAGATATCCTTTTGACTGAATACTGTAATGAGTTTGTTTTGCAAAACTGAGTAGAGTCATTGAATTTAAAAAGCTGGTTCCGTGCAGTGTAAACACATTACTTAACCAAAACACTTCAACTAAGGAAGTGTGCCCTTAGAGTGTGTGCTTTCCCTTAGGAATTTAGTGCTGTAGTTAAGTGGTAAGAATTTGCAAGGGCCATAAATGTAGTAAGCAATGTAAACTAAAGAGGCTTTAAGGGATTTCGCCTTTCTTCATCTTCTTTAACTTTATCTTATTACTGCAGATCAGTGACAGTCAGACCTCAGTAGTTCAGGAGCCAAATTAGCGATCAGCATTAATCAAAAGAGCCACAGTAGTGTGAATTCATTATTTCATTCTCTCTCTCGGGGGGGGGGTGTGTGTGTGTGTGTGTGTGCGCCTCACAGCAAAATGACTAATACATTATACTTTATCAACTGCAATTGGTTAATAACATATACTAAAAGCATTCTGATGGGTTAATAACTTCGATTGGTTAATAATCACACAGTATTTTAATATCATGTTCTGCAAAGAGCCGCAGGAGACACATTAAAGAACCACTTGCGGCTCGCAAGCCTCAATCTGAATATCACTGCTGTAAATCATACTTCAGCCTTATTAGTAAAGATAGCTGATGGGGTTTTTCATATTTTTCTAATAGTCCTACCATTTTGAATCCTTCCCATAATTTACTTCATCTTGGGTGGACTACTTCTGAGTGCGAGTCTCCAAGATCATTGGCCTTTCTCCTGAGAGTGCCAATAAAGTATCAAGTAGCGATGGCTTTTATAATGTGGACATGTATCCACCTGGAGCCAGGGATAAAATCTGTAATTCCCCTGTAATACAGACATTGTGGAAAAACTTTTGGCTACTACTGACCTGGGGTGGATTAAAAATGGTTAGCTAGAAGAGAAAGTTTCTGTGTTCCACAACAACCCTCCTGAGCCAGTCTTTCTTTCTTCACATCTCCAGGCATTTTTGGTTTCCATTTTAATTTTTATCTTAAACATTATCTCTGAATGTTTCTGTTTGAGACTTTTTTAACAGATTCTTTTGCATTACTGGTGAAAATTATCATTTTTAAATTTGGCAAAAAAAAGCATGTATTGTATAGTTAGTAATGGAAGTGTATAAGTACTAATAGAATTCAGAATTACTAAATTACATAGCTGCTGAGAACCAAGAAGAACATATGGCAGCATGTCAACCACATAGACTTTTTGGTGTCTTTAAACTTGTGAATAGGCAATACAAAAATATTCCAATGTGTGAATTAATCCCCTTTATATTAAATTGCATAAATATCCCAGAGGAACAGTTACAAATACCTTCAGTGTACCCATCAAGACATAAACTACATTAATAGTAGTTGTTCATGGTTTTTAGTGCCATTAGATTTGTTGCTTAAAAATGGTGTCAACATCTGAAATATTTTTAAGTGAGAATATAAATTAGTCACTTTACCAAAGGAGATAGATATTGATAGTTGAAATCCTAAACCACTGCATTTGCTGAGTAATGTGAACCAAAGAATTCTTGCTGTATAAGGCTGCTTAACCTTAAAATACCATATTTACATCACAGGTCCAGAGGAGCATGCCTTTCTGGATCAGTTTGTTGTTTTCAGAGGTGTAGAAGAAGTCATAGAAGCTGCAATGTGCACACATTCATGTGAGTTCTTATTTACAGAATATTCACTGTGGAGATCTTCTGTCCTATACATGGCCAAATAGATGTGCCTCTTCTGTTCACATAACCTCTTTTATCTGCCATGCACAAGGACATGTTTTCAATATCCCTTCCTTAATACATTCCTCAGTAGTTGTGGATCCATCAGTTTACAACATGCTGGTATTGATTTACATAATGGGTAACTGTATGTATTGCATCCGAGGAGCCCTATCAAAAATCTGGCCCATGGTGCTGAACGTGAACCTTTGCGAATCCAGGGTCACTCAATCTGCTAGGAAACCTACAGACTTGCCTGTAAACATCTGCATCTTTTCGTTTTATAAGTGTTAACAAGCATTTATCCACCTTTTAATTTGCTGGGATGACCCTTAATAATTTTATTGTCATATTTTATCCTTTTGAAAACATTTTGTGTCAGTGATGATATGCAAACCACTAACAGAATTTAGTTTTGACTGTGCTGCTGGAATGCAAGAGCATGACCCTTCTGAGGGGTCATTAACATAAACCTGATTTCCTGGATCTCTGTGATAGACTCGTACAACAGAAAATACTGTCCCACTTTCATTGGTGTCTGACTAGAATTTGTAAGACTGACTGCAATAAAAGATAGTGATGCCTGGTGGAACTTCAGGTGCTGTGGGAATTCTCTGTGGTTAATGCATTTGGGGAGGAGGTGTGTTGAAGTGTTCTCTTCGTCCTCCAAGTGACTGCTGTGTCCACATGAAAGCTGCTCATCTAGGTAGCAATTTCAAGATCTCTGGCTTCAGTCTACAGAAAATACTGGCCTGTGTATGCCCTCTCTAATGTCTAAAAAGAGAATGGAAGGCATCAACATGTCCATGTAGAGGAGACTTAGCTTATGAACTCTTTGTCATTTTGCAGCCTATGAAATGGTTGTATACACAAGACGTAACACTCAATTTTTTGGAAAGCATATGGTCTTTATTTCTTGATATGTGTGATCAAAGATCTGTTATAAATCCTCAAGTTCTGCATCACACTTCCATTTTTCATGCCCTTTATATACCCAATATTTCCACTCCCTTGTCGCTTGCTCTTGTTCTCTTTCTCTAACAATTCCTTCCTTCCAGAGGCCACAAAAACCTTACCTAGAAGAAGTGGCAGGATGTTTCTTTTCCAAACCATTTAGGTGAAATTAAGTTACCTGGATTTTTCATTTCACTAGCCAATATTTGGCTGATACTTCAACGGAGGTTGTTTAAGTCTCAGAGGAGCTTAAGAAAATGGAAGATGTCTTGTACAAGCAGGTCACATTATCAATTCATAAACTCAAAGCTAACTAGAAAAACAGACAGAATAGCGAAATGTGCAAATCAGCCTATTCCCAGTAAGACTGATTCAGACAGCAGAATAACCCAAATCTTGTTGATTTTTGTGTAGTACTACAATACTTACAGAGGTAAACATTTCTTGAATGAATTACTCAATGTATTTGGCATAAACAGATTTTCCTTCCATATAAATTGCATAGTTTTCTGTTGAAATTGTGAAAGTAAACACCTGCTAAATATTGTATGTTTGTCCTTCTTTGCTCCTCTCATGTTATTCCAGGGTATCAGTGTGTAGTAGGAGTTAGTTCAACAAGTGTGTCTCTTGTAGATCTTATTGATCGAGTAGTTTCTATCTGAGACATTACAAAATAAGGAATATTTGTTTTAAAGATAGAATATGGTGTTAGTCCATTGTTGAATGGAACACCAAAAGATGTGAAGGTAGCTTTGTGTGTGCATGCAGTTTGTGTTCTGTATGCAAGTATATGTGAATCACACTTAGTAACAGCCCTTCTCATTCATATATGGCAGTTGAGGGGTATAGGTGTGTAGCTGCTGCTGTCTCACTGAGGAAAAAATTTTTTTTACAGTAACATCTGGACACTTCTGATCTTTCTTGCCTCATCAGCCTTCTTGGTTCCCCTCTTTGACCTCTTTTCATCCTTAGAATCTATTACTTTGAGTCTTATCTCTCAGCTGCCTAGACTTAGCTCAGAAGAGACATTATACCAGCTGCTATGATGATACTTCAAAGAAGGGGTTGCAGTATCTGGGATAAATAATCCCTTCCTGGTTTTCCTCTCTATTTCAATCTGATGAAATCGATCATCAGTGGGTTGCATGTTATACTGGTGCTTCCCATTGTTGAAAATTAGTGCAGGCTTATCCAGTCCAAGATTGCTTTAATGAGTCTCCTTAGTCTGCCTCAAAGTCTGTGTGAGTCTGTGAATCATTTTTATGAAAATATTGGATTGAGTTTCAGGCTTCTAGTCCCTGCTGGTGCATTAAAATCCTTTGTGGTATTGGCAGGGGAAAAGGGGGGAATCTTTGTTTAGCTGGATAAATACAAAAAAGCATCAACTCCAGATGTTCTTCGAGAGACTCCATGTAGGCTTTTGGTACAGTTTCAGAGGGATAAAATGAAAGACTTGGGATTACTGCATATATGACTTTAATTTAGCTTTTTAGTCATGAGGGCAATTGGAAGAAAAGGTGATAGGGAATCGATAGAACATATGCATTTGTATGATAGTGTGAATGCAAATGATATGCACACTCTCTTCCATGTAGCTATACGCATTCTGTGGTTTTTAGGTTGTAAAACAATTGTTTGTGAGAAAATATTTGTGACCCATATGTGCCTAGGGTAGCCCATCTGAAAATGCCAAAGCAGGACAGGCTGCAAAAAGGAGAGTAGATTCTCCCAAAGCTGGGTGGCTAACACTGAAGTTAGATTCTCCAACTAGTAATGGTGCTCCTGATTCCCCACAATGGTTGTCAAGAACTCCCAAGAAAGAAATACACAGCCCTCTTTATTGCAGTCCAGTCTTTGGCTCCCAATCAGCGGCTAAATCCAGTAAAGTGAGAAGTTATTTGAAATGCTGCTCACTGTATAAAATGTTCTCCTGATCCTCAAAGGGTCAGCCACGTTACTAGATCAATACTATTTGGGATCTTGGCCAAATACAACGCTGCCAGCCAGTCCTTTAGTATATAAAGCTAAAGGTTTATTATAAACGAAAAAAAACAAGATGAGAGCGAGATGTTAAATGGTCAAAGCAATCAGATAATATAAATGACTTTGAAGTCCATATACATTAGATTCTTAGCACTATTATGGAGATTGCAGGCTTGTACGGTTCCTCTGGAGCACATCCAGTATCTGGATGGGTCTCTGTCCTTTGTTTCAAAGCTTCAATTATAGAGTAGTAGATACAAAGGTAGGAAGCAGGAATGAGGACAAGATGGAGGTAGTGCAGCTGCATTTTATAGTCTCTGCCATGTGGCTTATTCCAAACACAAGCTCACAGCACATGGGCAGAGAAAAGCATTTGCAGTTCCTCCAAACAGGGCTGGATTTACAGCAGGGCTTTGTGTCCCTAGGTACAGCACCTTCAGCACCCCTCCCCTCTGCCTACAACTGACTTAGGTGTTTTCTGCAGGGGACGGGTGGGGCTGGGGTGACCAGCTCACTCAGCTCCAGGTAGGGGGAATATGCTCAACCCTGGGCTCCAGTTTCCAGCCTGGCCAGGAGTGGGGCCTTGGGGAAGAGGAGGAGCAGGGTGGCAGAGCCCCAGGAGAGAGGAAAAGGAGGGGGTGGTGCCAGAGTTCTGGCACTCGTGCAGGGCCTCCAAATTGGCAAGGGCCCCTGTGCACAGGCCCTATTGGCCTGTGTGGTAATCCGCCACTGTTTAGGTACCCCTAGAACGCCACTGCCCCAGGCACATGCCTACTGTGCCTAATTGAAAGTTCAGCCCTACCCCTGACCACAGGCATGTCCTGACACTTCCTGATGACTCATAGGTGCAGCCCCTGGCTTCTCTCCCGGGGCTCATTGTATAGCTGATTTCCCTTCAGGAATCATCAAGCAGGCCAGATAGTGCTGATGATAATCTGCCTTGGGGATGTCACCCAGTAGCACAGCACAAGATTTTGGATACAGATATCTCAAACATTTCGATAATTTACAATACAAAGATGATACATACACGCAGACAATATCATCATACTTAGCAAATTATAATCTTTCCAATGATACCTTACATGGCATATCTTGTAATATCCATTGCAGTTTTATAATGTTGGTATTAACAATGTTATAAAGGGTCACTCATATTTCAGATAGCATCACAATGGTATCTTGCTTTCAAAGCAGAATTAGGACCTAATGTTAAAAATTAAATGTTAAAAATAGTGCTTTAACTAACTTAGTGCAATCTTGTCTGCTTGTTTTGTAGTAGAATACTTAAGTGTTTTGTCATTCAGAATTAGTACAGGCTGACCTGAGACAAGGTTTTGGCTTCAGCATGAACAAGGTTGAACAGGCAGAAACCTTCTTAAAAGGAAACAACTATTTGAAGAATGTTAGAAAAGAGTGAAAGTACAGACTGGACTGGGGAAGTGAGGCTGTCTCTCTTGTGTGAAGAGTAAAGCATGAACCAGTGGATGAGCCAATATCTGTGTCTTTGGGTCTTCCCTGTTTGTTGTGATGTTCTGTTAATGGTTATACTTCCATCACGTGCATTAATTCAAAAGGGGCTTCAGATTTAATTTGGTGCATGAGAAACAAATATATTAACTCTTTGAGCTCAGGAAGAGAATTTTCCTCCCTCAAAGTCAGTGACCATTTATTCATGGCTGCTGGGTGCAGTCAACCTGAAAAGATTTAACAGCGCTTTCCCTCTTAAAAAAAAAAAAAAAAAAAAAAAAAAAAAGGAAATTACTGTAGTGCAGTTCCATTCATTACTGTGCAACTTTTTTTCTCTGGAGCACCATTAGGGACAGAATGTCCTGCCCTTATTCATGCTGAGCGACACCTTACTTTAAAAGTACTGCATGGCCAGCTGAGTAGAAATCAATCATTGTGGTATCTGAGCAGGTCAATAGCACTCCCCACAGAGTGAGGTACTACTCAACATGAGTAAGGTTGACAGAATCTGTTCCTTATTTTGTTTATCATTTGAATGCAAGGTCTGTGATGAGGTGGACACAATAAATACTGATTTTTTTAATATGAAATGTTTTATATAACAATAATTTGCTTTATTTTTATTTCTAAAACCGTGTTCAGATACAGATTTTGGAAACCGAAGTGCTACAGGACATTTTTGCTATATACAGACTAACACGGATGTCCCTTTGGAACTTATTAAAGAAAGTATATCTCTGTAATTTCCATGTGTAGTCCATTCTACACCTTTTGGATCTGACAATTGTTTAATAGAATAGAAAATTACGTCAATATTGTAGTTTTATTGTAGTACCTTTTCCCTGTTTGGATCTCCGTAGGCGTCTGTCACTTCCATGCCAATGTTACAGACTTTGACCTAACAATATAAAAGCTGGACTACAGCTGTCTGATTACACTGCCTAGACCACTGGCAATAACCTATAGAAACACTAAGTTAAATTTTACATATTTTTCTTTCTCAAGCAATTACTTACTGATGATCTCCATCTGAGAACAGTATTTTTTAAATTGATATTTTTCTTTTCTCATTTAAAAATACTAAAAAATAAACTTGCAGAAAAAGGGCCTTTCAGATTTACTGTTTTTCTTGCACTTAAGAATATTGTTGCAGATGCTTGTGATTATAATCTTTGCAAACAATTGTCAGAAAAATTCATCTGATTTCCAAAGACTGCAGAACAACAGATGTGGATTTAAGTTTCAAACAATATCCTTAATCACTTACATGTGGACACAAACAGAACTTGGAGCTCAGTGGGAAGTGATTGGATGCTTTGTTAGTCTGGTTTACAGTAGAAAGATGCATTTTTCATTTATCCGCCTCTCTTTGATAGCCCTTTTTTTGAAGCAGCTAATGAAAGAACAAGAAAGAGGCCCATTTCAATTTGACATTTGACTCTTTTTAAAATCAAAAGCCTTTTGGGACCACCTAAGATGGTTTAAGGTATAACCTGATAGATTTTCTTACCTCTTCCTTTTGATAGTTTATCAGTACTAAAAAGGATATTGGAGAATAGAGTAGCTCTTTGAAAATGGGCTGCTGACACAGGCAATGTTAACAATAGCCAGTTCTGCGTCTAAGACACAGGTGTCAAACACAAGGCCCGCAGGCTGAATCCGGCCCGCCAGCTTGCGTTATCCGGCCCATGGGACGAATCCGGCCCGCCAGCTTGTGTTAGCCGCACCGACAGTGTTTTCTGAGCGGAGCTCAGGAAGAGCGTGGGAGATCTCGCGTGAGCTCAGGGTACCGCGAGATCTTGTCTGAAAAAGGAAATGGCCGCCGGAGTCTCGCATTCTGCCGCCGAATGTCACCCTGCAGGGAGATTTCACGGCGGAGAGTGGAGCGCACGATCCCGTTATTATTCCTACTGTGGTACTCTGCCGCCGAATTTCACCGTGCGGGGACATTTCTCGGAGGAGAGTGCACTATGAAAATTAGAGTGGAGTAGTGTGTGGTATGCGTGGCCCCCCTGAACTGAATTTAATTTAAATGTGGCCCGCCATACGAATTGAGTTTGACACCCCTGGTCTAAGAGGTCTTATACTAATGTACTGCCACTGGATGCGAATACTGTAGGTCAGGAATGAAGATTTGCTCTGGTCCAGTGTGGAAACTGAGTTTATTAGAAAATACTTTAGAAAGCTAGTTTGTGCAAGAGTTTCAGCAGTGTACATAAATTGGTGGGAGGGGAGGAATGGAATTCAATGGCTCTTCAGCTCACAGTTTCAAGTATATGGCGTAATTAGTATTGGCAGTCTCAAAGGCTCAAAAATCATGAGTCAGACCACTAAAAATTCATGAGATTTAATAAGAGTTTTTTAAAAAGAAATTCCTCTGGGGGGTGTGTGTGTGTGTGTGTGTGAATTAGTGTTGTCAGCATACTCAAATTTAATCAGGTGATTTTTGGCCTGCAGTGCAGGAGGTCTCACCCCTACATCTGTGCATCCCCCTGCCCAGCAATTACTTCTGCCCCTACCACCCCATCAGTTCTGTCTCACAGTCTTCATCAATTTGGCCTCCATATCAGTTCTACCCTATCCCCAAATCTTCACCTCTATTCCTTTTGCAGTTCCTGGGGCTCTTCACCCTCCTTCCAGGCCTGAGGAAGCTACAATGGGGCAGCTTCTCCCGCTTCTAAGATTGGAGGGAGAGAGCTCTGCGTACTGCTGCAGCAGCTTTGATGGCTGTATCCCAGGAGATGGGGCAGTGGAGAAGATAGCTATAAGAAGGGTTTCTCCCAGGGAGAGTTGAAATTCATGAAGGGACTGGCACTTCCCACATCATGGAGAAATAGGCTCCGCCCTGGCTGAAGCCACCATTTTTTGCAAGTCAGTGAGAGTTGGCAACATTGTGTAATTGTCTTGAATGAGTGTCTTGGAGTACATCAGATCTGCAGAAATATTGGCTGGTTTGAGTTCTTGGAATTATTTTGTTCTTACGTATTCAGGAGGGACACAGTCAGGGAAAACTGGCAATTCTTTGGTATCTTTCAGAAGTTGATCCAGGGTATTCTGATACGTTTTTGTAGGCCTTGGGAAGTAGAACCTCTGTGTACTTCTATTCACGCATCTGTAAAATGGGTATAATACCTAGCCCCACATCACTGCTGCTTTCCTGCTTAATGTTTCCAAAGTGTTATGAGACAGATAATCAAGATGAAAGGTGCCACAGTACATAAGTGCAATGTATAATATTAGCATTCATATTTTATATGTGTATATATTTCTTCTTGGAAGTTTCAAAGCATTTTATAAAGAGTATATAGGTATCACTTAATCGACCACTGAAATATCACCTTCGGGATGGAATGTAACACTTGATTACAATGCATAAAAATTCCATATGACGTTTTAATATGATGTGGAAAAGACTATTTTATCAAGTTGAAATGGCATAGGGAATTAGCTATATGCTGTATAGTTAACAAATTTGGAGTTTGGGCAACACATATTAACATCAAACTAATACTAATCTAGCAAAAAGTGCCATAGGATCATTAATGATCCATATTTAGGTCCTCAGTTTTACATCTCTTGCAAACATATCCCCCTAATGTTGTGCTTAGTCATTATTTGAGTACCAAATCAGAGAGAAGATAACTGTCTAGTGATTCACAAATACCGCTTTCTGCAGCCCCTGCATTTTGGGTATTTCAGATGCATATACTAATCAGATCCAATCAATCCAATTTAAAGAAAACAGTGCAAAATCATATTACACTGATACTAAAAAGTATTCAAATGCTGTCAGGGCTAATGCTGCCTTTATGCATGAGGTGTTTGCATTGGTGTATTTAATTCAAAGGTAAATAACAGATACTGGTGAGTCTATCATTTAAAACTTTAGAAAAAGTAGTTGTCATAGGATAGCAGCCAATTCTGATAGCTTTGGTGATTACAACCATAATTACAATGCTTAATACTGATTGATGAGCAAGTCTTGAAAAAGCTATTTGATCTGCTGAATGAGAAGACCTACACTAATAATTGCTATATAATTTAAGCTTTCATTATTCCTGAGGGAATTCTATGCCACTGCTGAATGCAGAATTTGTGCAGAAATAATGTTCTGCACAGAATTTCATTTTCCCCACAGAATTCATGATGCAGCACTATTGACTGCCACTAGGGGCTAGTAGATCTGGTAAAGCCTGGCTCCCCAGCTCACAAATAGAGGACACTGCTGGGGGGAAGGAAGGGGAAGAAGTAGGGTTCCTATCAGATGAGGCTCGTGGCATGTGTACTGCAGACCTGCAGTGAGCGGAATGTCAGCCCTACATAGTCCAAAACTGAAATCACCACAGGAAACCCCATACAAGCCAGGTCTAACCAGCATCAGGCTGTTTCTCCCTCTGGATCCCTGGACCTGAGGGGAAGGAGTTGCAGGGTGTCTGGGCTAAGGGGTGCCCCCTGACTGGGGGGGGAGGGGATGCGGGTGTCTGGCCCTACAGCATGGCTGTGAGGGGGTGTGGGTTCTGGGCTGGGGGTCCCTGTGCAGCCCCACAGACCCCTCTATCACTCCCCAACTTTATCCCCTATCTCCTCCTTCCCCTCCCCCTGGCAGTGTCCTCTATTTGGGAAACTCTATATAGTAACCCTACAGGGGCCAGGGCAAAAAAATGAGAATTGACTAAAAGAGCGGAGGGGCATTTTTCTTCCAAGATGTGTCCAGCCAGCACATGTGGCACACCCAGACCAAGGTGCCCCACAAAAGCATAACAGAGAAACAAGAACTGGGTTGTCATAAGGGTTTCTTTAACTCTGTATTCCTGGGTGAATCTTTTTTGTTGTCTGTATTGTTACACACATACTTGCTGACAGGTATTTTGAAATAAATTGCCAAAATAATTAAAACTATTCTGTTGTTTTCACAAATAAAATATACAGAATTTTAAAATATTGTGTGCCAAATTTTTAATTTTTTGGCACAGAATTCCCCCAGGAATATTCATTTTAAAATACATTTAAAATTGTCTCTAGCTGTAACTCATCCAAATATCTTCACAATTATTTGATCCAAATGAAAACTGGTGATGCAGTGTCTTCCTGAGTCTGCAGAGAAAAACCTAGTGCATCTGCACCTGCTTAGTTTTGATAAGTTGTAGTTGAGTAAAACTGACAAGATTCTAGTCAGTTTCACTGCCACTATTCAGAACCTTGTGGGAAGTACTGAAATTATAATAATTCGTTAGTTTTATGTTGCTTCTTGGTGGAGCTCTAAGCAGCAACAGAGTCTGCATTTCTTGTTTCAGGTTAACAACAATGGCAGAGGACCCCAAAAATGGAGACTGGGTAATGAAAAGAGTGATAGGGATGGACCTCTTCCTCTTCCCCCTGTCACACCCAATCTCAACAGCTTTCTGAAGCTTTGAAGCTTTTGAGGAGAGGACACAGACAGAAAACTTTTCTCTTCTAGTAGCGAGAGCACTGAACTTCAAAATTTGAAACCTGCTAGTCAGAGACTGATATGAGCTATATAGTCACAAATCAACGACTGGGGGCAGCACCCTCATAGAATTCTCAGTATTTTCTGCTTCCTATCAGCTGGGGTAACAGGAGTGCCTGGCTTTTCATGATGATGTTGATCCTGACCTAGTCCATACTAATGGTCCTTCCTTACTCTAACTCTCCACCTTGCACATTGATTTTTTCTATCCATATCTACCTATTAGGTTTAGCCTTCTGGCAAGTAGTTGTCTGGTAAACTTTTCAAACCTTCATGATGGCAATTAAAATTTACTAAGATGACAAAAGTAGCAAAAACACTACTGGGGGAAAGATACCCAAAGATCATAAGGAATTCTTTGAAGTAGTTATTTTAATTAAATGTTCTAAATGCATCAGCAGTGTGTTGATTTTATTTTAAAATTACTGTCATTGAGGTCCGTCCTGAATGATGGTTTGATTGAAGTTTATATATACTTACAAAATCTTTTCATAGAAATTTTCTAAGAATGTTCTGTCAGTACTTTACTAAACGCCAATTGTTTTCTCCTCCTGTCTGCCTCTGTATGACCTTGGTCTGTTTCTGTGTGACCTCAGTAGTTCTTTCAAAGTAGATGTCTTCATGGATATAATTTTGTTTATGCATTTTTCAAAACAAAGCAAACCTAATGATGTTCAAACAAAATTCCTATAACCAACATGTTTTGTCGTTTTTACCCTTGATCTAGAATGACTTAAAGGGGAGGGATTTTTCATTAAACATGACTTTACAAACATTGTCAAACATTGTGATTTAAAGGTTAACATACTGAGGTTTTTCTCCTCTATTTAATCTACAGCAGAAATATGAATTATTATGAACAACTTGCTGCAATGCAAACAGTATATTTATAAAGCTAATGGTGTTGATAATGTTCAGTTCAGAATCTCCCAGTGTTTTCTCAAAAAATGTGTTGCTGGAGATGTCAGCAGAATGAGATCAGAATCTACTGTAAGATGTCTGAAATATTCCTCTTTTCAAAAAGGAAAAAAGGTGCATATTAAAGTGAGACTGTCTGAATCTGTTGGAGAATGTCATCATAATTGTAAGAATCTTTTTCTCTAATTTACTACTTTTACCAGAAACTTCCTTTTGGTTTAAAAAGTCTGTTTTTTCGGTATGTATGGATGTTTTGTGCTTCATTGATGCACGGCCAGCAGCGGGAGCACAAGTTAAACAGCCAACTGACTAAATCCTCAGAAATGAACTGACATAATTGATGATGAGAGGCCTCAAGCAAGGAAGTAAACAGAAATGCCATGTTAATTTTAAGCTCCATTTAAAAACATGAACAATACCAATATTTGCCTAATAGGAAAGAAAGTGATTGGCAAATATGTTCTCAAGGCAAGAGAATGGCAAGAAAAATGGAGTTAATATTAAGAACTCTAAAGAGGACCCAAAAAAGTGGATGCTGGAGGATGAAAAAAAGCATGTGAAAAAAATTAAATATTTATTTTTTGCTCTCGCCATCCAAATAGATAATTGTTTGCGCTTTGCCATCTTTTGGATCTCTTACTTTTTTCAGTAGAGGTTGGAAATGGTGTGGCCCCTTCTTTTTCCCCCAGAAGATAAAATTTGCTTTGGGGATCAAGTGAATATTATTTCTTGGACCAACTACTAGATGTGTTGAGGGTCATTGATGATGATAGCACTATACTATAGACATCAAGCCTGTTTGTGTCATCTTAAATGTGTCTGAGCTATAGTGGGTCCAAGAATATTCACTGCACTGATATTTGTTCTCTGCCACTGCACTGGCCCACTCCACCTGCTTCCTAGTTAAACTCCCTTTGATAAAAGCTTTTAGGAAATTTGCAGTTGAAATAAAGGGTGAAATCCTGGCTGCACTGAAGAGAATGACAAAACTCCCATTGATTTCAATGTGGCTGGGATTTGAGGCAGTGTTTTAGAAAGAGGGGAGTGAACAGTTAACAGCTTTGTGTGCAAAAGAAGTAACCTGTTTTTTTCTGAGCCTGAAAATATATTGATGAACCATAGTAATAGACTCCAGTTATAATGTGTCCATCGGTAGAAAGAATACCTTTTTGAGCTTTGTAAGAGACATCGATAAATGGTCAGATTCAAGTTATCGTAGTGTTTTGCCAGTTGAGGATAAGCCAACAACTGTACTTTGCATTCACTCCCTGCAGGCATTACAACAAGGAGAAGATTTCAAGAATTAAAAACAGCATTTCTATCAGGATTTATAATTTTGGGGTCAGATAAACATCTCTTGAGTTTCAATGAAAAATTCCAGGAGGCCAAGGGTGATCTCCTCATGACTTCCTACATGGCATAGGGTACTGCGGAACTTCCCTTTATTATTATTATTTTTTTTTGTGGTGGTGAATTCCCCCCCTTGGAAAAAGGAACGCTTCAACATTGCTTGATCTAGTTCCTAGGGTTCATTGATTGATTGTTCTTGTCAAGCTGTCTGGAATGGCTCACGACTGAGACTGCCAACTTCACAGCAGACTGTCAAGAAGCAGAGCACAAACCCCAGACTGGTTGTGAGTCTATACTTAGATTTTTCCAACCAAATATCAGGTGTGAACTCCTCAAGCACTACAGTAACCCACCCATGGAGTCACAAGAATATCCCCTTGGGTACCCCAGTCTATCTTGCCACTCAGACAAACTTACCTTTGTGATAGATGGTTCCTTACACCAAAAATCAACAATATTCAGGTTACTCTCAGTCCCAGAGGACCAGTCACTCACCCCAAGTCCTTAGATCTCTCACCAAAGACAATGCTTATAGCCAATCCTATATTAAATTAACTAAAAGTTTATTAACAAGGAAAATTAAATGAGTGTTATTTAAAAGCAGATAAACATACAGGCACAAGTGAGTTACAGTATTTGGTTTAAAAAAGTAATAGAAGCTGCCATAATGTGCAATCTTGATAGTCCTTTAGGGCTAGACCAAGCTAAGTACCTTGGGGATCCGTTGCTTACGCTTAGAAATATTTCCATCTGCAAATTCCAAGCAGCAGAGTGATATACAGATCCTTCTTGACAGGGATTTTTATTCCTTTCTGCCACAGTTCAAACTGTGATGGGATGAGGGTTTGTGCATATCCCCTTTTCATGGGTGGGGAGGGAGGTGCAATCAATCAAGTCTTTTGTCCACTGATGTTCCACAATGGTTCATCTGATGCCTATAGGCCTTCTTTTGTGAGCAGAATATGACACCACTTATGATAAACTAGTATCTCACACTTGGTGATGTTTCTTTTCTGACTGGGGGTTTCCAGGTTCATACCACACACTTTTATATTTACAGAGCAAACTCTTAAATATTACCGTATAACATGGGATACAGATGATATAGGTGAGATTAATGCATGCAGCAACTCACAAGCATGTTATAAAGTACAAACACTAACCACATATCTATACATTTAATACCTGTTTTAACAGTACTAACATACAGGTGAGCCAGACTGGTTTCCAGCTGCGTATTTGTCAGTGTTCAGTGAGGCCTAAGAGCTTTAACATGAGCTGGCACCTGGTCTGCCAGTGTCACTGTGTCCTACATATTTTTCTTACGTCCCCGGTAGGAGCAGCCAAAATGTGGCCCATAAGGTTCTACAATATAGCTTAATTCATCTTTAATAGTCAAATGCATTCCATGAAGAGCCAGTCCTACATCTTCTGTCTGGATTAAGGTAGTGCAGTGCATGTTTGGATATACGCCTGTTTTTTAATATGGATGTATAGCTTTTGAAGGGTGCCTGAATCTTATCCATTTTAGGTCCAGCCTTTATTTTCTGAGTATTTTGCCATTTTGACCCTCAGCTGGGCCAAGGGCCTCAGCTGGGCCCTTGTCTTATTTTGTGGAAACTCAATTAGTCTGTCACTTTGAAATTTTGAGTCTCTGTAATTTGCCTATATCATGCAAGTGCAGCTGTCAAGGATCTTTTACATAGAAGAAGTTAGGAAAACCAACAATTTTTTTTAAAGAGTTAATGTTAATTTGGTAAAAGCAGAGGAAAATCAGCATTGGTCTATTTTCCCTCTGTGTCTGGAGAATTTACATGTGTAACTCTCCTGTTTTTGTCTGTGTGTGTATTTATATGGTGACTATAGTAACTGGAACTACTGTTTTGGGCAGTGAAAAAAGTAGAGATTTAGGGAAAATAAAATCTTTTCACCAGGAATTCATAATGTCGTGATACATTTGTTATTTTTACAGAACTTAACTAAGTGAGTTTAAAGAAATTTATTTCAAATAGTACTCTTTGACATGATGGGAGTTTGGCAAAGAACTGAAGCATGCTGTGTCAGCTTTCAAACAGATTATCTTTTTATCTACTTTCCTATTTTATCTATTATTTACTTTGACTATCTGCTTTACAAAGCTGATGATGGAGAGCCAATAAAACACAAAGATTTTATTACCGGAACAGATTGTGTAATTTTCTGAAAATGAAGATGGTAGTCTGTAGCAGTGTTAAAACAAACTGGCTCCAGAATGACAAAAATTGAAAAGGCAAAGAAAAGGTTCTTTGTGGTGCACAAAACCACAGTTAACATATTTCTTAGAGTCTGTTGAATTCCCACTGTCCCTTGGGCTGGCTGCAGAACTGAGTACAGTTTTAACTCCTACCAAACAATGGCAAACTAATTTTCCCTTGCTCTGGTTGGCATCAAAGAAGTACCACTTAATGGGCTTGCAAGCCCCCATCAGAAGGGCAGGCTGCTTGAGAGATGGGGTTGCTCATGATTTCCAGAATTCTGTGCAAACTGTGAGGTTTTCGACAGGCAGGAAAACTAGAAAAAGAAAACTGAGTACGGGTTCTTATTTTTGGTTAAATGTAACCATAATACTATTTTACTGAGACACATGAATGGTTGTTAGTTTTTCTCAGTACCTTTGTTTCTTTTTTTCTTATTAATTTTTGCATTACTTTTTTTTAGGAATTTGTTATAAGTGCGGCAACTCTTGTACTTCTGGTTTGAAATAGGTAATTATCCTCTCTTTAGAATCTGAAATGAATATATTTTTAATTTGCTCCTTATATTTGCTGTCAGTGAGAGCCGAACAGAACACTTCTCCCTTATCCATTACATCCCAGACAGTGTTGAATACACTGCTTCTGCAACTTTAAGGAATTATTATGATAATTCTAATATTCTGTAAAGCCCTTTTAAAGATTATTAACCTTTTTGGCAAATGTTCTGTGTAGACTTTGTCCCAAAAGCTGCTTCCTCACCATCAGGGTTTTGACCACAGCACCTGCAGCACTTTCAGCCAGCAATGTGAACTCTTTGAAAACTAAACCTCAGCTCCAGAATAGTCTTCTACAGGACACTGTGGAGTTCCCTGCCTTACATTTGTTGCATTTTAGTTGGGCTGTGGGAGGAGTGGATGAATTTTTTATGCTTTGTTCAATTCTACCTTGTTTGAGAGAAGGGAGCTGGGGGTAGGTTGTTTTTATGGGTTGAAGTCTTGGCTCCACTGAAAGTCAATGAGAATTTTGCCTTTGATGTAGGTGGGACAAGGATTTCACCCATGATGTGGGGAGGAGACAGAAACTGTGTATGTGAGACTAGTGATCTTGGATTCAGATTGAGCTTTTTTCAGAATGATACGTGTCCTCTCACCCAGGTGACTACATAAAAAAGTAAATTGACAGGAGACTGTAATCCCTTATCTTCAAAGTAATATAAGTGTAAATTTGTCCAGTTGCAGTTATTTTTAAAAAAGTATTCTCACACAAGATTGAATCTTTCATCTCTCTCTCTCCTCTAACTGGTCCACATCAGAAGCCAACGATGTCCCATGTTCTCTCATTGAAGCTGCTAAAGCAGACATTTTGACATCAGCATGTGTTCCAGTTTTATGAAACTATTTTCATGGCATTTAAATAAAATGGTCAATAGTTGATCTGAATTCAGTCATTTTTTTCCTGTACATAATTTGTCCATGAAGCGACTTTCATTTTTTAACTCTATTTGTTGTTTTTAATAGTTTGAACAGTTTCTGCGAACAAATATCCGCCTACAACTTGCTTAAATGGTTCACTTAGTGTTGTGCTGTTTGTGGTCACATAGTATTGTTTCTGCTTCCTGATGGGATGACTGAGACTTTAAAAACAGCAAAATAATGAATAGTGAATATATTTTGCCACCCCTGCACACAAATGCCACTACTTAGAGATGAATACAGATATTTGTATGAACACCAGTTCCAAAGGTTTACAGGGACAAAAACGTGTTTATCCCAGTAGAAGGGGGACATGTACCACAGTCAAAGCAAACGGATGTTCTGAATGTGAACAAAACATTGTGAACAGCCTTTTTCAATATTTGCCCAGCTCTACTCTAACTGAAGTAAACCATAATGTCTATAAATAATTCCAGTTGTCTCATTCTAGCCAAGGACAAATTGAAAGGGGAATAGTTGGGGGGAGGCAGTATGGAAGGAGACCTGGGTTCTGTTCGTGGTTCTATCACTGACCTGCTGGGGGCATTGGGCAAGTCACTTCATCACCATTTCCCCATCTGTAAAATAGGGCTAATGATACTGACCTCCATAAAGTGCTTTGAGATCTACATTTGAAAAACGCTTTGAGCTAGATATTATTTATTACTAACAATATGAAGAGAACCCTTACAGCAGATAATTCTTAATAGATTTGCTTATATTTGAAGTCCTTAGAGCCATGATGGTATGGAGATTGATCTTACATTAGTCTCAATTATTTCTCAGTATCCAATGTTGTAGCTATTGTGCATAAATTGGAGTGTAGTCACAAGTCTTGGTTACTGTAACATGCATTCTGAGCTGTATGATCAGCTTTTTGTCCAAGTATTTGTTAGGCTTATGAGTTGAACTGGTTAGTTGTGGTGTTTTTTTGTTGTTGCAGGTTTTCTATTTGGGGTCACATTTAGTGCACCTGATGAAGTACTTACAGTTTTGAAAAATCACTATGAATCACTGATAGGCTAGCTTGATGATTGAGACTTGCAATCACATAGGGAACCTCTTTCGAATTTCTGTATGTGGTTTAGTGGTAACTTTATTTTTGCAACTTTTATTTATATTGTTACAATTGGGGATTTCAAAGCTTTAGATAGGAGAAAAATAATTATATGGAAATTAAACAAATCTGGAAATTATCCTGAAGACATTATCTTTACTGAGTTTATCTTCCTAGATGCATGTAAAGCTTCGAAACTCTACCTTCTGAGGACCAAAGATTTCTGAGAATCTAACAGCTAGTTCATGATTTATTAACCTATTCTCCAAAAGTATGATTTCTAGTTATGTTTGTCATGTATTAATGCTTTTAAAGACATGGGCATTGCTTCTCCACAGATACTAGCTTCAGTTGTTGGATATCTGTAAAGTGATTGCTTGCGCTTAGTTTTGCTTTTACCAGTTGAATATATAGGTATGTTTATATTTGTAGACTGGGTTTTTGGAAGAAATATGCTCATAGTATCTCTCAGTTTTTCCTTCTGTTTAATACTTTTTTTAGCATTGTCCCCCTTTCCACTCTTTTTTAATTAATTTCTTTGACATATGTATGTTCCTAGGTTTTTGTAACTGTTTATAGCTTTTGTTATCTTCAATGAACTGGTGGATATTCACTAACGGGATAAATTATGAAAATTCTTTTAAAACAAGAAAACTATTTTGCTAAATCTTAGGTATAATAATTGCAGCATTACGGCAATATGACCTAATTTAAATGCATGTAGTTATTAGCAGTTGTAGATTGACTGCACAGAGCGCCTGTGTCCACAGGATATATAAACCATGGATGCAGTATTCATGTAAACTGTCATACTTTGTCAAAAAACTTAGCAGCAAAGGTTTTAATTAGTGACATTTGTGATGGAAGTTTTTGTATGTAATATAAGTACCTGCCTACAAGAATGTATAGACTCCTCAAGTCATTTCACAAAGGGCTACTGTACAGTGATTTTAGGGCAATAGTTATTTCCCAGAACTGTCCAGGGTCCCATGTTAACATTCTTAACAGTGAATGGATTTTCTTCATGTTCCTTTCTGTTAATTTAGAATGTGTCTCTGTTGCAGTTTACCGTTTAGTATGTGCCCTGATCTATCAACAGGCAGCTAATAGAAACTGGAGCTCTATTTCTAGAAGCCAGATTATTGCCAAAAACAATTCCAGAAGCACTGCTTCAGTTAGGCCTTCTGGCTGAAAAATAGCCAGAGGTCTGTTTCTGAAAACTATTTGAAAATGTTCACTTCACAACAAGGCTGGTGCCCACCCATCACTGCCCCTCTCCTCTTACTTCTCAGATGACTTTTCCCCCCCATTTTGAAATAAGCAGAGGATGTGAGGCCTGATATTGGTAGGTACTACCGTGTTTCCCCGAAAATAAGACCTACCTACCCCGAAAATAAGCCCTAGCATGATTTTTCAGGATTTTTGGAGTATGCTTGAAATATAAGCCCTACTCCAAAAATAAGCCCTAGTTACAGTTTACAAGCAGTTCACAAGTAAAGGTCCCCATACATTTTACCCGCTTGCGGCGGGTTCGGCCGTCAGTGTAAAGTGTGGGGCTTACCCCTCCCCTCCCCATAGAGAACACAGGAACGCTTGGCCGTGCCAAACATTCCTGTGTATGGGGAGGACGGGAGAGATAACTGTCGGCCGAACGATCGTTTGGCCGACAGTTATTGAAGGTGTATGGCCACCTTAAGGTTTGGCTGGTGTCAGGCTCTCACTCACACACAGATCAGGTACCGTAGTCCCGCTGGCATCACTCCACTCCCGAGCCCGAGCGTTGTGGCTGCTTCTGGTCACCAGGGGGAGCTGCAGTGGAACGCAGCTGAAACAGCAAGGGACCTGACAGTGACGCGCCTTTGACAGGAGTGACGTAGATCTGTGTGTGAGAGCCCGTCCACCATCAGCATTTGCCAATTGTTTTGGGTTTGAGGGGGTCTGGTGAGTGTGATTCTTTTCCTGGTGAAGGGTGCCTGCTTTTCCTGGTGAAGGGTGCCTGTTTTTCTTGGTGAATAGACATCCACTATTTACTGCTGTACAGAAAAAGAAATACCGTATACTGTACTGGTACATTTTGACCCCCATACAACATGAGTTCAAAAAGAAAGAGCTATTCCATTGAGTACAAGAAAGGAATTGTGGAGGACTCTCAGGGCAAAAATCTTAGTGCTTTCTGCAAAGAGAAGATGTTGGATATCCGAATGGTCCGAAAATGGCGAGCAGAGTATGATAACCTCAGTCAACAGGTGTGCAAGGGAAATGCTAAGAAGCGCAAGTGTGGATCAGGTCGGCATCCATTATTTTCTGAGCTGGAAGACATGATCTGTGAATGGGTTGCTGACAGGAGAGCAAAGGCTTTGGTTGTGCGCAGAGCTGATATTCAAGAATTTGCCCTTGCAATGGCACCACAATTAGAACTATCCCCAGAAGATTTCAAAGCATCACATCACTGGCTGGATGGCTTGCTTCAGCGATGTGAACTGTCTCTAAGAAGATCCACAACACTGTTTAAGTTGGAAGATGCTGAAGTTATTAAACGTGCACTTGCATTCAAGTCCTTTGTTGATGGCATCGACTTTTCTAAATACCAACTTTCCAACATGATTGCTATGGATGAAACGCAGTGTTTATGGGCCAAGGATCACAAACGACATTTGATCAGCGGGGTGCCTCCTCAGTCTACGTTCCCTCCACTGGTTATGAAAGTGCACGTATTACCTGTATTTTGGCAATTCGTCTGGATGGAACTAAAGCCCCACCTCTAATCATTGCTAAGGGCAAGAAGGAGAAGATTGAACGTGTTGCAGGCGTTTATATTCTTGAAACTGAAAAAGCCTGGTGAACACAAGCAGTTATAAGGAAGTGGGTCAATTTAATGCTGCCGCTTGTTTTGCGAGGTGGCCAAAGAGGCCTGCTAGTCTGGGATTCAGCCAGTACACACCGTGCTAAAGACATGAAGAAGTTCCTTCATAAGAGAAAAATAGATCAAATAATGATTCCCGCAGGAATGACTGCCTATCTCCAGACTCTTGATACTGCAATAAACAAGCCATTCAAGGACCATTTGCGTATGGAAATTAATGACTACATTGAAAATAGAATGGAGAGAAATCAGCGTGGCAACTTTGTGAAGCCTAGACTGCAAGAGGTTGTGACTTGGGTGAAGAATTCATGGGAGAAAATCACTGACAGTTGTGTTGCCAATGCGCTATGAGCAGGCTACATGGACAAGAGGTGCTCATTTAAGGAAAGCGCTATTGCTAGACATGAGAAATTGGGGCCAATGATTCTAAAGGCAATAGAGTCACAAGAAATTCATGATGGAATTCAGGGTTTGGAGAGTTATGATGATGATCCAGAATGTGATGACATGATTATAGTTGAATAAATGTTGATTTTTTTTGTTCAAGAATAAATGTGGATTGTTGTTCATGGAAAAAAATAAGACATCCCCTGAAAATAAGCCCTAACCCATCTTTCAGAGCAAAAAATAATATAAGACCCTGTCTTATTTTCGGAGAAACACGGTAGCTGCACAGTATATTTACCAGGAAACCACTTAAATGTATGTTAATGGGCACTAGATAAAACCCTAAAATTGATAGATGGTGTATCGTAGCATATTTTCTATGTACTCCAGGATTTGGAATTTACAGTGGGATTTCATTCAGACAAATTTAGTTAACCTGAAAATTTGCTATGTCACATTTTACAAGTGAGTGAGAGAGAGAGAGAGAGTCTGTCTCTCTCTCTCTCTCTCTCTCTCTCAACAGAAAAAAAACAGACCTTCAGCCTTCTGGCTTAAATATAATGTGATTACAACAGATTGTGATGCATCTGAGGTCTATCTTTTCATATCTTAGATATTAATTGATTATTGGTAAGATGTTAATAACTGAAAATAGTATAGGATTTTCTTCAATTTATCAGTTAGTTGGAGGCTCATTGCATTACATGGCTATTCTTGTTTGCTCTTTCAGGGACTGCTCCAAATCTTAGTAAAGTTAATGGCAGTCTTTCTACTGACTTATTTAAGAGTTGATTTGAGCTCCTGATGCAGATGAGCTATATAAACTAAACAAAAGTATCCATTTAGTGGTGGTATTGCGCACGCCCCCCCACTCCCTTTATGATTTGGGAAAAAAATAAAGCTATAGTATTTTTAGAGAATTTATATTTTGAGGGAGAGTAGAACTTGTTGTTTTTAAATCCATATGTTCTAGAAAGTAATGGCATCTGGTCCTTTGGAATATGCTGTTTTAGATATTTTTGCGTGAACGTTTGTTTTGGAAAACTTTAAAGACACTGTAGACATTAGATAATGGAATCCTCTGCAACCACTTGACAGTTACATGACATGTTTGGGGTTTTTTCATCCCATACTGCTGCTTTCCTGAACTCTAACCCACAGAAATCAATCTGTATTGTTTGGTTTTTCTCAGTTGCATCATTCTTCTAGTTGTTTCTCTTTCTTTTCTAATCCCCTCCCTCAAGACATACTTTTGATTGTGATTGCTGAGTTCTGCCACAGCATTTTGCCCTTAGAACTGGAACTCTGGGAATTGCTCCAGTAAGAATGTATTTGATGGAATTATATTGCTGTTCTTCGAGTGCTTGATCATGTCCATTCCACTGTTGGTGTGCAAGTGCCTTTGTGTATGATTACCGGAACTTTCTTCCCTTTCCCAGTACCCATAGGGCCAGCTTCGGCGCCCCCGGAGACCTACGCACATGCTGCGGTATATGAGGCGCTGCTGGCCCTACACCCTCTCAGTTCCTTCTTACCGTTGCTGGAACTGCTTCAGCTTGCATTGCAAGTGTTCAATCCCTTTTGTTCTCCTTAATTTTGTTGTTTGTTTTAGTTAGGTAGGTTAGACCTTAAGTGTTATTAATAGTGGTAGTTAGTCACTTAAGATAATCCCGGCTGGGACTTTGCCGGGAGTAGGGCATGCCCCGGTCACCGGCCTTCAGACTGTGTGCCTCCTGTGGGACTGCCTTTCTGCTGAGCAGCCCGCATGATAGTTGCCTAAAGTGCCTGGGGGAAACTCATCATAAAAACAAATGCAAAATTTGTAAGGCTTTCAGACCTCGGACCAAAAAGACAGAGAGAGCTGCTTGAAGAGAGAAGCCTTACTAATGGAGGCAGCACTGAGACCGGCCTCTGAACCAACCTGTTCTGCTTTGGTACGGAGCATGGCATCAGTGCAGAGTACGCTGTTGGTACTGGCCCTGCCTCAGCACCAGACCGTTGAGGAAGAAGCAGGGTACAGAGCAGGATTGCTCCCCTACTGTGACCCGTCCGTGCCCAGGGTAGCCCACTGATAATGCCAGGGTCAGGGCAGGCTGTAAAAGAATATCAAGAATTATCAAGAAGCCACTGTGCAAATACAGCCCCCTTTACTGCATGTCAGTCTCTGGCTCCCAATCAGCTACTAGCTCCGGTAAAGAGACCAGTCATTTAAACTCTATGCTCTTTACTCAAAAGATTCCCTCTGATCCCAAAGGACAAGCCACAGTACCAGTTCACTATAAGTTTGGATCTTCCCCAAAATACCATGCTGCCAGCCAATCCTTTAGTAACTAAAACTAAAGGTTTATTATAAAAAGAAAAACAAACAAGAGAAATGTTAAAGGATTAAAGCAATCAAATATATACAAATGATTTAAAAGTCCATATACATCCGATTTTTAGAAGAATTGTGGAGTTGCAGGCTTGTATAGTCCCTCTGGTATACATCCAGTTCCCGGATGGGTCTAAGTCCTTCAGTTCAGTTGCAAAGTGTGTTGATTCAGAGGTGTGTCCGCAGCTGGACAGGAACAAAGACCAAATGGTTTCTGTGGTTTGATCTGGCCTCTGGCCATGCAGTTTGTGGAACTTTACAGGAACCAAAATGGAGTCCAGAGTCACATGGGCCAATCCTGGTAACTCTGAAGGTATGCCTTTAGTTCCTTCCTGGGCCTTTTGCTTCTGTAAAGGTCTTGATGGGCCATTAAGCGGGCTATTGTCCTGCTGCCTTCTCTGTCTGGGGTGTGTCTTCTACAGCAGTTTGAAATACAGTATATCAGATATCCATAACTTCCATTACAAATATAACCCATAAACACAAACATCATCATCTTACTCAGCACATTGTAACGTTTCTAACAGTACATGGCATGGCATGTCTTACATGAATCGTTATGGTTTTGACATATTAATGTCAAATAAGACAAATCCTCCCCCCCCCCAATATAACCAGTGTGACACCTGCACCATCCAAGAAAGTGGGGTTGAGCATGGGGCCACACCGAAGCCAGGCTTTGGAGACTTGCTTGTCACCGGAGTCTATGTCTCCAACCAGAGAGCCCCCCTGACTCGTGGGAGTGGGAGGGCGTCTCTGCACCTGCCGGTGCTGTCGACAACAGAAGTGTTTCACGCAGCATGGACCTTGTTGGCCTTGCCCACGTCGCCTCCGCCCTGGCCTCTGCTCAGAGAAAAGAGGCCGGTGTCGCAGGGGAAGCCCACATTGGGGAGCTGATGGACAGGATTCCTTGGGAGGCTAAATATGAGGGGAAAAGGAATCCAAGAGGGCTGGCTGTATTTTAAAGAAACCTTATTGAGGGCACAGGAACAAACCATCCTGATGTGCAGAAAATATAGCAAGTGTGGTAGGCAATCAGCTTGGCTTAACAAAGAAGTCTTTGGTGAGCTTAAACACAAAAAAGAAGCTTACAAAAATAGTCATAAAAGTATAACTAGTGAGCAGGCAACAAAGTTAACAAATTCCGTATGATGTATGAACTAAAGGACTTGGGATTTTTGTAAGGGAGTTATTACCTTTTAACCTCTAGTTTATTGGACTGGCAATGAGAAAGTTGAGACAATCTGATTTTTTTGATGTTCTGTATGAAATGGTTTTAGGTTGAAAAATAATACTGGAAATCAAGAGCTATTCATAATTCTAGTACATATAACACATTCACATTAAAACAAGATTGTAGAACAGCCACATGGCGCTGTAAGACAGCGAGAGCTACCTAGGAATTTGACAAAATGATGTTATTTACTAACATCTTATCAAAGACTTGCAATTCCTGTCTCTAAACTGCATGATAAAGTAATCTCCTAAACTATTTCATCCTGAGATGTCAGAGCCATTCCAATCCAGTTCCTGCAGGCAGAAAACTTCATTCCTTAAGTTTTTCCTTAGGGCTTCATAGAGCCAGGGCATCTGGAAGTTTTTGTGCAACAGGTTGGATACTGAAAATTGGGCTCCTAATTTTTTTTTTTAAAGACAGACTAGATGTGTCAAGTTTGCATATGAGTTCCACACAATCAAACTGGGTCTGAATAGGGACATGGAATGGTTATCTTATTAGAATAAGTAATTGTCAGTGTTCACACATTCTCACCTTCTAATCAGTGGTTGTGAATAGGCCTCATCTACTCTAACTGAATAGACTTTCCTACATCTACCATCCCCATTGTTTTTCCTTACCCTTGGATGTATTTATACACCTCCTATCTGATTTCTATTCTTTGCATCTGACGAAGTGGGCTGCAGCCCACGAAAGCTTATGCCTGCATAAATTTAATGTGTTACTCTTTAAAGTGCTACAGGACTCTCATTGTTTTTGCTGTATACAGACTAACACAGCTACGCCTCTGAAATTTTTCTCTGCAACAGTTTCCCCATCTGTGAAATGGGGATAGCAAATACTTAAGAAGCATGTTGTAAAGATTAATTAGTTATTGTTTGTAAAGAGTCTAGAGTGTATACAAATATAGGGTCACTTTTCTACTCCCATTGATTTCAATGCATGTTGGATTGGAGTCTTAGTTAATACTTCATATTATGGATTTTCAAACTAATAAGCTTAAGCTTAACTAAATGTAGACCTAAATAAAGTATAGAAATTAATATTCATTTAAATGAAAACTTTACTGCTAAAAAAGTTTCTGTCTTTACTTCAGATAGTTTGTTTTGGCATCTTTGTAAAGAAAATATAGTAATTTAATTAAGTGGTCAGCCAGATGTTTATTTTACTAGGTAACACACTGAGTGGGATATTTCACATTCACAATGTAGGTCTGTTAAAATGCCTCAGTATTTATTCTGTTTAGTTTTGTGGGAATCAGAAG
Source organism: Mesoclemmys tuberculata (assembly GCA_007922155.1). Taxonomy (NCBI): domain Eukaryota; kingdom Metazoa; phylum Chordata; order Testudines; family Chelidae; genus Mesoclemmys; species Mesoclemmys tuberculata. Next base: position 39,349,185 of record ML675629.1, read on the forward strand.
GATTGTAAAATTTTAATCTTTGGTTTAAACTCTATTAATGATGTGTAAGGATATGCTATGACTATATTTGGGTGAGGTGTGGTAGGAGAATATGTATTAAGGGCATTGATCAGTAGTTCATTATAGGCACATCTGGATTTCATTGGTTGCAAGCTTCAGAGCAGGTGAAGGATTGTATCAATTAGTATTACGTATGATGTGCTCCTTTCAAAGAAGAGAGCAAGACTTCTTTCTAATTTTTATCCTTACCAGTATAACTTGTGAATTGTAATATTTGTGTTTTCTGTATGCTGATTTGCCTTTGCATACATATATGAAATATACTTACTCTTCTAGCTCAATGTCACTTCAATTCTTGTTTTTCTGTTTTCCCTGTAGTGTACTTTATTTGGTTAAAATAAAATAAAATCATGTATATGTTTGAGTGGCAAAACAGAGGTGAAAAGTCCACATAATAGCTGACAAAAGATTTTAAAACATCCATTGTATGCCTGGAGCTGTGAAAATTTTATATTGTTGAACATCCAAACAACTTTTGTTTTGTTAACATGTTAGTAGAGTCCCCCTTCCCTTAATCAAAACATCATTTTTTCTGTTTTACTATTATTGCTGAAGCTAGCCTTAATGACAGCTATTCAGTACTAAGGCCTTTTTCTTTCAGTTTTGTACTGTACTAAACTGATTCCAGAAGGAGAACCCATTGAACAAGTTATTGCTGTTCAGAGTGATGTAATTTTAGTGACTGGACTAGTTTTGTGTTTCTTGTCAACAAACTTCCCTGGAAGAAATACATTTTCCTTCAGATTTGATTTAGATATTTCCTTATGACATAGTACTATATGTTCAGTGCTGCTGTGGATTACATATAAAGAAAAAGCTACTTGAAAGATACAGAGGATATATCTATTACTTTCTTCATTTTGCACAGAAGAGTCACTGTGATAGAAAGTTATGTATCAATCCCAACTCCTATTGTATAGAAATACTATATAGCAGCAGTACTTATCAAGATGTTTAGGTTTCCGTTATTAGTATGTTAATTTGCTTGTTAAAATTGTGAAAAGGATTTTAAGTTCGTATGTCTGCCCAGTGTGGAATGACAGGACTGTCGGTTTTTCTTTAACGGTATGTCAGAATGCTGCTTTACTAATGGATGAATGGTTGAAATAACTGAAAATGAAGGATTAAATGTTTTTTCTTGGTGGTGGTGGTACAAATGGTGCAGCAAAATTTACAGCTAATTCAGTGGGAAGGAAGAAGTGGTTTATTTTCAAATGAGATTAGGAGTCATATAAGCTTCTAAATTCATTTTGTGTGGTTTTCATCCACCTCCTACTGTCTTAATGTGCATCCTTGGGGATCCTTTTCCCTTTTTCTTTAATATACTAATCCTCTTTCCTGGTGCTGCATCATGCCACTGTTTTCCTGAGTGTGGACAGATAGATGGAGAAATCTGTTGAGTGATTCAAGGCTTGCACACCAAGAAGCTGAGCATGTTACTTCCATATCATTGTGTCTGCATGAAAAGGAAAGACCTGGTCCAGGGAAGCACTTAACCACATTGTTCGGTTTTACTCGTGAGTAATCCCATTGAATTCAGATGCTTAAATTAGTATATGGTTCAGTACTTTGCTGAATTACTTTTTTCAGTAGTAGTTACCACCTGGCTGGTATTTGACCAGCTTGGCTGTTTTTTTATGGATTTGCCAGTTGCCAGAAAAATAATTTAATTTGCCAGGTCTTTTTGACATGCGTCTTAAAGATTTCCATTATTACCACAATACACTGGGATAGCTAATGTTAAAAGTTTCTGTGTCCAGCTAAAGATACTGCAGTGTTCCCATTTCCGCAGTTTAAGTAAGAAAATGATGTTATAAATCTTATCTATATGTGTTCTCTCTAGATACTATAAGTGACTATTGAAGGGGGTGGGGTTTGTGGAGTTGCCTTATGGTTGGGGTTGTGGTGGGCTTGCAAAACAACTGGTACCACCCCCATCTACAAGGCATTTCAAAGGTGGTCACCTTTTTTTGGAAGTGTAGCTGGTATGTTCCTATCCAAACACAGCTATTTTCTTTTTGCCATAGAAATTTACATCATTAAATAGTTGGAATAATCTGAATGTATTTTAATCAATGCTCTGTTGATTTTGACAGGTGAGGGCAAATCACAAAGTAGTTATTTCCAGCCCTGTCCAATGTCTAATTAATAATTATTAAAAGCTTACCTGATTTATAAAGAAGCAGCAGCAAGTGGACCTGAGAACTGGAGCTGCCACCACTGCTACTGAGGCTATCATGGGGGCAGAGCATGAGGCAGGCCTAGGGCTCGGTAGTGGCTCCTCATGCATATACATGTTACTCACCCCATGGTGGAGAGGGCCAGGGCACAGGTCCATCCCCAGCCCATGCAAGCCCCCTGCAGCCAGGGCACAGCTGCTATAATCTTCCTGTGGCCTCATCAAGCATGGGTTTGCGGTAGTAACCACTTATAAAGTGACTTCTGGGTGTGGGAAATTGCCATGGTAACAAATCAGCTTCTTGAGGCACTATTAGCTATACCAGTGATTCTCAAACTTTTTGTATTGGTGATCCCTTTCACACAGCAAGCCTCTGCGTGTGAACCCCTGGCCCGATGGGAACCACCCCATTGCCCCTGGCCCCCGTGGGCTCCCCGTTGATGCCTTTTGTACTCCCCACTCCCCCTTCACCCCTAACCCATGCACACACACCCCCGTGCTAACCTGGGGAAACTGACCTGCATGCACAGAGCAGCGGATGTTGCTGCTTGCTTGCTCCCCGCTCAAGCACTACTCTTCCACTCACTTCAGGAGGCTCCGAGGGAGGGTGGGAGTGAGGAGCAACATCAGGGCTGCCTGCATCCAGGTCACTTTCTCATAAACTCATAGACTTTAAGGTCAGAAGGAACCATTATGATAATCTAGTCTGACCTCCTGCATAATGCAGGCCACAGAACCTCACGCACCCATTCCTGTAACAGACCCCTTATCTATGACTGAGGCTGGGTCTACACTAACGGTGGCAAATTTGCCGCCGTCATATCAATTGCTCTGGATCGACTGAACAGTCTGTATAGACGCGCTCAGTCGATCCAGGAAGCGACGCAGGAAAACCACTCAGTAAGTGGTGTAGCGCTGTGTTGAAGGGAGCGCTGTTCCCTTCGATGCAGTGCAGTATGGACACTGCGTGGAGGAGATGCTGCAAAGTCTCCCGTCGACTGCCGCCGAATTGCAAAGGTAAGTGTAGACCGGATCTGAGTTATTGAAGTCCTCAAAGCATGGTGTAAAGACTTCAAGGTACAGAGAATCAACCATCAAGTGACCTTGCCCCATGCTACAGAGGAAGATGAAAAACCCCTAGGGTCTCTGCTGGTCTGCTTTGGGGGAAAATTCCTTTCCAACCCAAAATACGGTGATCAGTTAAACCCTGAGCATGAGGGCAAAACACCAGCCAGCCACCTAAGAAACAATTCTCTGTAGTAACTCAAAACCCATCCAATCACAGGCTATTGGGCATATTTACCACTAGTAGTCAAAGATCAGTTAATTGTCAAATTAGGCTGTCCCATCAGACCATCCCCTCCATAAACTTATCAAGCTCAGTCTCGAAACCATTTAGGTTTTTTGCCCCCACTGCTACCCTTGGAAGGCTATTCCAGAACTTTCCCTACTCGAGCTGCATGAGGGGAGGGCAGGGAGCAGCAGCTTCAGATGCTCGCCTCATAGCACTAACCAGGTGAGGAAAGTGACTTGGATGCAGGGAGCCCTGACATTGCTCCTCACTGCCCTCCTCACAACTGTCTAGGGGGCACAGAGGAACGTTGGTGGGATGAATAATACCTGTGTGTCACTGCTTGCCTCCCTCCCCCCATGTTTCTCTACTGGGAGAAAGCAGGCAGGCTCACAGCCCCGTGATTGGTGACACTCTGAGCACATAGCCGTGTGCCTGTCTGGGGTCGGGGCTCACAGCTCGCGACCCCCAGTTTGAGAACCAGTAATCTATAGCAAGATTTGAGCCTGATGCTGCACTACGTTCTTCAAACTTTCTGGCATTGTGTTTTGCTACTGGAGAGAGTGAGTTGTGACATTTAAATCAAGTCACAATGTGTCTTTCAGTATGTATGTATTTATTAATTAACTAAAAAAGAATCTGCATAATGTGTTTCGTGGCTTTTGAGAATTCTTAGTTAGACTGTATCTCACTTGCCTGGGCTGAAGAGCTGCCCCTGAAGCCAAGGCATTAGTCCCTAGAGTGGATTCCAATTTTTGTTCTGCCAAGTGTCTTCAGCACCTCACTCTGGTCAGAGATCCTTCCCATCCTGCCTTTGTGTGAGCCACTCCTCCCAACTGCCATGGAACGTTTCCCACATCTCTCCAGCAGATTCATGGCACTGCCTTCTGCTGGCATGCTGCTGTTCAGCAAGTTCATCACCTCATTTTCCTTCTGCAAATGAGGGAAAAGTCATAGTGGGTCCAATCCTACTAAACATATTCTGGAAATTGAGGGTGATCTTGACATTCCAGGAGGTGTGCAGAAACTAGCAGAGTAGTATTTGAAGTCACATTCTACTGTTTGGATTAATTATATTCTCCTATTTTAGAAGCTTTTTCAAATTTTATCATGAATGCAGAAAAGGATCTGGGGGTTACAGTGGATAAGAAGTTGGATATGAGTCAGCAGTGTGCCCTGGTTGCCAAGAAGGCTAATGGCATATTGGGCTGCATTAGTAAGAGCATTGCCAGCAGATCACAGGAAGTGATTATTCCCCTCTATTCGGCATTGTGAGGCCGCATTTGGAGTATTGTGTCCAGTTTTGGGCCCCCCACTACAGAAAGGATGTGGACAAGTTGGAGAGAGTCCAGCGGAGGGCAACAAAAATGATTAGGGAGCTGGAGCACAAGACTTATGAGGAAAGGCTGAAAGAACTGGGCCTGTTTAGTCTGCAGAAGAGAAGAATGAGGGGGGATTTGATAGCAGCCTTTAACTACCTGAAAGGGGGTTCCAGGGAGGATGGAGCTAGGCTGTTTTCAGTGGTGGCAGATGACAGCACAAGAAGCAGCGGTCTCAAGTTGTAGTGGGGGAGGTCTAGGCTGGACATTAGGAAAAAGTTTTTCACGAGGAGAGTGGTGAAGCATTGGAATGGTTACCTAGGGAGGTGGTAGCATCTCCATCTTTAGAGATTTTTAAGCTGATGCTTGACAAAACCCTCGCTGGGATGATTTAGCTGAGGATAGCCCTGCTTTGGGCAGGGGGTTGGACTAGATGACCTCCTGAGGTCCCTTCCAACTCTAATATTCTATGATTCTAATGTCACCTAACTAGAAACATTAACTAAAATGGGAATTGGGCTTCCAAATCCCTCAGCCATATTTGAAAATCTTTGCATAAATTCTTAACATGGTAGAGGGGAATGGCAAAGGTATGATCTTGAGCATACTTAGTGGTTGATGCATTACTCTTTCACACATGCTTATTTTTCTTGGTTCATCAGTGATTTGGAGCGGTGTCCAGAATGTTGCGTTTTTTTGTGAAGTAGAAATGTCATACTAGTGAAACATTAACCATGTGCTGCCTTTTACAAGCAAAGCTTTAAAATTCCAGGTGCTATTAATAGTCATAAATTGTGTGGTTAATATTTTGGCTCCATAAATAATTTCTTGCATTTCCAATTTTTCTCCAGATGTTGCTGATTTTCTGAAGTGTTCAATCCAGATTCTCATAAAGCGGTCCTCCTGAGTTATAACACAGGTGAGTAAAATAAATTCAGATTGCATTAGTTATTGTTTCCATGTTTTGTGAGACCTTGAAGTTGGGTAGCTATTCAATGAATGGAACGTGTCTAGATTCTTCTCCTTTTAAAGATCCTTTCTTAGCACAGAATACCATACATCTGGTTATAAGCGCTGATAGATGTTGCACCAAAACTTTAAGGAAGTTACAGAAGACATGAACTTGACTATTTAACAAAATAAATAAAGAAATAAAATCTCTGTTTTCAGTGAGTTAGAAAATCTTGAATTTGAATGATTGAACTTAAATTTTTTGAATAAGTGAGTTACAGCAGCACTTGTTGCAACATTAGTATATATTGAGACCTGTTGTATTTATGATAACTGGTTCTTGAATATTAAATTACAAGAGTCATGAAACTGTATAGGATAAGTAACTGTTGTGAAAAATGTGTGAAACATTTGTGAAAATAGGTCTGATCGAGCATACTTAAAAATACAAGGTGACTTAAGGAATTCCTGCAAACAGAGTTTCCTTGTAATAAAAGTCTTATATTTATTTCAGTGGTTCTTAAATTTTTATTTTGTGTCTCTTTTTAAAGATTGATTATCTTCTGGATCTTCTCCTCTCTCATTCATTGCAAATCTCTCATGTAGCAACATAATGCTTAGAGCAGGAGAAATCTTTTAAAAATTCTTTTTCATGTGAAATTTATAGAATTTTTTGTAAGCATCTTAGACTGATTGTCAGCCTAGACCCATACCAGGGCATGAGAATAAGGCAGATAGACAGACAGAGTATATCTTCTTAATTGTCTCTAATAAGTCCTAAAAAAAAAAAAAAATTGTATTGTTCCAATTGAGAATTAATTAGTGATGAGTAGAGGAGAATTTCAATGCACATTTTACACCTGATATTTTTGCCTTTTTGGAAGTGCAACATATCAGAGTGTCATATTAAATAATACGAATCAATTTAACATTTATCATTACTGAATTGTATTTGATTTCAACTCACTGCTCTAATTTATCAAGAGGATGGTTAGGATTGATGATCTTGACAAACCAGAGAAATGGTCTAAAATATATAGGATGAAATTCAATAAAGAGAAGTGAAAAGTGCTACACTTAGGAAGGAATAATTAATCACAAATAAAAAACAGAAAATGACTGCCTAGAAAGGAGCACTGCAGAAAAGAATTTGTGGGTTATAGTGGATCACAAACTAAATGAGTGTCAACAAAAAGGAAAGCAACAAAAGTGATTAATGGTCTAGAAAACATGATCTTATGAGGAAAGATTGCAAAAGTTAGGTGTGTTTAGTATGGAGAAAAGAAGACTGGGGAGGGGGAGACATAATAACAGTCTTCAAATATGTAACTGCTGAGGACAAGACAAGTAGTAATGGACTTAAATTGCGGCAAGAGAGATTTAGATTAGACGTTAGGAAAAACTTTCTATATGCAAGCATAATTAAGCATTGGAACAAACTACTTAGGGAGATTGTGCAGTCTCAGTCATTGAAGGTTTTTAAGAGCAAGTTAGACAAACACCTGTCAGGGATGGTCTTGATAAAACTTAGTCCTGCCCCAGTGCAAGGGAGTAGACCAGATGGTCTATCGAGGTCTCTTCCAGTCTTACATGTCTATGATTAATCTTGACTTTCACTGTGTTTGCAATCCCTCCCATCTTTTAGCATCCACAGACATTATTGCATGTACTATCCACTCTGATGACTGAGAATAAAGATGACAAATAATGGTGTTTGATTTCAAAATGTATCTTGTGTGATAAAGTCAGGCCAGATGGCTTTAAAAGGATGTGCTGGGGCTGCTATGGGGGCCCGAAAGGGTTAAAAACCCTCTGTCCTGCAGGCAAAGGGGAAAGCACAGCAGGGCAATTAAAGACACGTGGGCCCAAAGAAGTGTGAGGCCAAGCGTATTTAAACCCTGCCTTCCTTAAATGAAGGGGAGGGAACACATGCAGGCAAAGCTGCCAGAAGGTCTGGGGAAGCTGCAGGAGAAGGTTCTCTCCCAGTCAGGAGACAGAGCCCCTCTATAGCCAGGGGAGACGAGGCAGCTGGGGGCACTCTGACCGCACAAAGCAGAGGTAAGATGCGAGACCCACGAGGGGGAAGCTGGCACATTGCCACACTATCTATGACACCAAGGTCCACCTTTGCTCTGCATCTTTAATTATCCTCTGTATTTTGATGTTTTAGGCTATTGTGTATACATCCTATATATCATGTTTTGTTAGTTTAGCTTTTGCCTCCTTATTCCAATTGATAGGACTTCCAATGCCAACACAAATGAAAGATAATGAGCAGCCCTTGTCTAGTTTTCTTCATGTTCCCTCTCTCTATTATGACCTCAGAATTCTAAAAATAGAATTAATCCCAACCTTTTTTTGGTGGGGGGAAGTATTAATAGTTTGTCGATGGGTATGTCATCTAGAACTCTATACAGTTATTTCCTAAAGTATATTATAGTGGTGCAGAAGCGCCACTATCATTAAGGTTGCTTTGTGACATCTGTTTAAAGTTCGAACCTTTGTCTTCTAAAATCAACATGCTGAATCGGATTTCCTTGTTGTGCTTTGGGCAGGTGCAGGGTAACGTTAGGGAAGAATGTACATTTATTGCACTTCGCTTAAGTCAACACTGAAAAACTGGAAAAATGGAAACCTTTGAGCTATTTTATTTGCTTTAAACTTGACTCTTTATAAGTGCTCTAGAGTCCAGATGGTTACTCAGATTGCTTGAAATTTGGTGCACCTCACGGGGTACGAAGTAGTGTTAGTTTTCCAGATATGGGGTCATTTGACTGAGGGGTTGCCTAGTTACAGGGCCCTCCCCAAAACTATTTTCCTTTTGAAGCCTTGTACTGCTAATCTGAGAAATACTAATGACTGAATGAATCACACGCATCTCAATGGCTGTGAACTCACCCCTTAATTAATATATCCAAGGATAGAATAATCACAAACAACCACCTGAGGGCTAGTCTACACTTAAAACTTACACTGGGACAGCTATATCGGTATAGCTGTACCACTGTAAGAGCACTTGTGTAGCTGCATTACGTCTATGGGAGAGAGCTCTCTGGCCAACATAATAACCACCTAAACGAGCTGTGATAGCCATGTGTGCTGGAGATGCTCTCCTGCTTATATAGCATTGTCCACACAAGTGCTTATGCCAGCAAAATTTATGTAGCTCAGAGATGTTTTTTTTTTTTTTTCCAGACCCCTGAGCAACAAAAGTTTTCCTGGCATAAGTGCTAGTGTAGACAAGGCCTAAGATAAAAGGAGTTTTGAACTGAGTGGTTGGAGTTTGCTGCAATTTTTGAGAATGTCTATGCTAAAAGCATTACAGTAGCACAGCTGACATTTCCATGCCTTATGGAGTCGGAAAGTGAGCAAGAGGACTTCAGTTCCCACCGGTCTTCTTACCTGTTATATGGGACCCAATCTTATTATGGGCACCAGGCACATCATCCACCCGACCCTTAGCTTCCATGGGTTGGCCGACTGCAGTACCAGCCACCAGCCCCCTACTCTCAGTGACTGTAATTGGACCCTTAGCAGGCTCAGAGGCAGCAAGCCTCCCAGGCCCCTAGCATGGCATACCAACAGGCAAGGAGGCCCCCTCCTTCCGCTGTGGTTTTGAAGGCTTTGGAACCCCCCTGAACATCTGGGGTAGGAAGTTAGGGAGGAGGCAGAAGAGGAAGACACTCCTCTAGCTCCTTTCTCGTCATCCTCTCCAGATGAGCTGGTGATGCCCCCTCCACCATCCATGGCTGATTATTTTGAATCATTCCAGGACCTCGCCTAGAGGGTGATAGATACTCTGCAAATACAGTTGCAGGAAGTGACTGAACCTTACCACAAATTGGTGGACATTTTACATTCTTCCAGCTCTGCTAAAGAGGCCCTTCCAGTGAATGAGGCACTTCTGGACCCTGCCAAAATCATATCACAGACCCCTGCTTCTGTCCTACCAACATGCAGGCAGGTGGGCAAAAAACATGATGTGCCATTAAAGGACACAGAATTTCTATTCTCCCACCTCCCTCCCAATTCCATCATTGTGGCTGTGGTTAATGCTTGGGGCTGCCAGTTCCAATCTAAATCCACTGTGTATGACTGAGATGGGAAACGTTTGGACCTGTTTGGCAGGAAGGCATATTTATCAGACACTCTTCATTTCCACATAGCAAATTACTAGGCCTTGCTGGCAAAATACGACTATCAGAATTATACAAAACTCAATCCCTTTATTGAATAGCTCCACAGACTCTCATAAAGACCAATTCAAGGCCATCATCAACAAGGGCCAGCTGGTGGCTAAAATGTCTCTTCAGTTGGCATTAGATGCAGCCAACATGTCGGCACATTTGATTTCCACAGCCATTGTTATGAGCTGGATTTTTTGGTGGCGTTCTTCTGGCTTCCTTAAAGAGGTTCAAGCCATAGTGGAGGACCTTCAGGACGAAGTTATTTGCCGAGAAGACCAACGCATCTCCACACGTTGAAGGATTTGCAGGTGACTCTTCGATCCCTAGGGATGTACATGGCAGCCTAAAAGAGAAAATACAGCCCTCAGCCATTGTTTATGCCCCAGTCATCACAATACATGTCTTAGTACTCCTCACAAACAGCTGGCCAACAACCAGGCATCTCTGGCAAAATATGACTATCTGATCTGATAAAAAAATGTTGGGGGAAGGGAACACCCCCATATTCCATAGCAAATTACAACCCGGGACAAATTGTCTGTTTATGAAAAGACTCCTGCAAGAGCACAGGGAAAAATTAAAATCCATCATGCTAGAGGGCAGCCGAGTGCTAATATTTCCTTCTGGCTGCTTCAAGGCCACATTGATGGCGATGTGCAGAACTTTCAAGCTCCCATCATCAGGAATACACAGGGAGGGTCCAAAAAGTGATGGAAGATCTTCTGTTCCAGGGCAGTGACTTCTTTAATTCAAAGGCTGACATGGCCTTTCATTCAGTAAAGAACTGTAGGACCACTTTATGTTCTCTAGACTTGTATGCTTTGGTCCCAAGAAGAACATAACCCAGACCTCTTTCAGATAAGTGTCCCTCTGCTCCGTGGTGGTATAACCAACATATACTGCACCTGAGCCACCAAGCAAGAACCAGAGTCTCTAATTCAGATGACACACTGACCCATCTCAGCTGCAGCACAGTTGATGTACTCCTTCTGGCATGGGTTTCACACCACATTTGAGAGCCTGGCAGAACCTTTTCTCCAACTTTCTGGCCAATGTCTTTATTTTTTTTCTCAGGAGGGTGGAGTTTTTTTGGGACTGGGATAGACCAATAGTCCAATGGGTCTGAGAAGTTGTTGGCAACTGTATGGCATATAATTCTAGTCCCTTTATACCTGCAGTCCACCTTCCCCATGCCTCTTCAGGATTCTGTTTCATGAGCTACTGTTGAACCAAGAGATAAACCAGTGGTTCCCAACCTGTGGCCCGCGGCTCCCCTCCCGCTGACTGCAGAAGGGAGCCGCTGCCTAAGGACCCGGGAAGAGTGTGTTGCTGCGGGGCTACCAGACTAGTGCAGGCTGCTTGCTGCAGCCAAGGGGATGAAAGATAACTGCTCCCCTCCCCCTGGCTATAGCAGGGAGCACAGCAAAGCATTCTGCCTGGATCCCTAGGCGCTGGGGTCCCTGCTGGAACCAGAGGGAGGGGAACACTGATCTCCAATGCCCCTCACTGCAGAAGGGAGCTACTGCCTAGGGACCCAGGTGGAGTGCACCCACCACGCTTGAGGAGTGGCAGGACTCTAAAAATCAGTGCCTTCTGGTTTGTCAGACACCAGGACTTAGCTGCCTGACCGTGTGCTTCAGTGTGTAGTGACAGTCACTTGTCTACACTAGTGCTTTGTCTGTGAGTGTGTGAAATACTGTAATTTGCAGGTGTAAAATAGTGAATGTAAAAATATGCACAGTAGCATTAAAATGTTTATTTTAAATATGTAGTGATTTGTAGTCCTTAATGGGGTATATATGAGTTGATAAACTGGTGGCCCTTCAGGTTTGTAAAAATGATACTTGTGGCCCTTAAGCCAAAAAGTTTTGGAACCACTGAGATAGACTCTCTCCTCGAATTGAGTATTCGTTGCTTCAAATGCATTTCTCTGAATTGAGATGCTTAATGGATGTTGTTACAAATAAATATTAATTATATTTTGGTACTGCCCCTATGGTCAGTCAAGATGGGGGAATTGTTTTGCTGAGCACTGTACAAACACACAGGCATGCATTGTCCTTCCACAGAGAATTTGTAGTCTAATTTGAAACAACACAAGAGTGACTGTCATAAACAGTAGGAGGGAAGTGCATGTGTGGGGGGATGAACATAATGGAAATGAAAATCAGAGGTTAATAAGGTTAACTCAGTGAACAGCTTGGTTACTCCAAATTGGTTGAAAAGATTTTAAAAATATTTTTCTTTTATAAATATACAAATGATGTCAATTGTCTCCAATTGTTGTTCAGCCAAGCAATCAATAGTTGGTTGATTTTCCTCATAGGCATCATTTCAATAATGACTCTCAAGGAGGGATTTGAAACTTGGTAAACTCTGAGTCAACATAAAAGCTTATTAGCAGTTCTGTAGCAAAATTTTTTATAAACTTGGAAGAAATGAAAACGTTAAGATGGATTCTAAATTTAAAGGATAAAGTTATTTTCTCCTTCGAGTGATTGCTCATATGCATTCCATATGCGCGCCCTCGTGCACGGCCCTCAGAGAACTTTTTCCCTAGCAGCCCCCTGTAGGGGCTGGCTCCAGCGCCCCCTGGAGTGCCGCCCTCATGTGGCGGCATATAGGGCGCTGCCGGCCCCTTCCCTCCTCAGTTCCTTCTTTCCGCCCGTGACGGCCAGTTGGGAACAGCTCTTGCTCCTTGCAAGCTTTTTCCTCACATGTAAGTAGTTAGCTAGCAGTTTGCCCCGAACTTAGTTAGTTTCTAGTTAGTTAGGTACCTAGTTAGTTAGTTCCACACCCACCCTCCGTCCCCGCTGTTGGAGTCGGCAGAAAGAAGGGACTGATGAGGGGAGGGGCCGGCAGCGCCCTATATGCCGCCGCATGAGGGTGGCACTCCAGGGGGCGCTGGAGCCGGCCCCTACAGGGGGCTGCTAGGGAAAAAGTTCTCCGAGGGCCGTGCATGAGGGCGTGCACACACCTAAGTGGAATGGATATGAGCAACACATCTCGAAGAATAACTGTTACTGGTAAGTAACTGTTTTCTGCTACATGCATCATAAAATCTATGGTATTCCTGTTTTGTCTCCCTTTCCCCTATTGCTTTTTTCATTGTAATTGCAATGAAGGAGTTTTACTCCTTGTCATCCTGTTTGTTGTACTTGTTGCTGCAGTATAAACAAGAGTTGATCAAATGTTTTGATGTTTGAAAGAGGTTGACCTAAGCAGTGGTGGACATGGATGGTCTCAGCTCTGGATGGAATCTAGTCCTTCTGGCCAATTGTTGACTGACATTTGGAATACCCTTCTCTTCAGAATGTATTTCAGGCAGTGTCACATGAGATCAGATCAGCTGCTTGCATCCACCAGAAAATGACTGTTCAATTACCAACAATAAATCAATGTAGTCTTATAGGAAATCTATTTACAGTTGTACCAGAAACAAGGAGATTGCTTTTGTGATGATATAGCACTAAACAATGACTGTAGGGTGGCTATTTAACATATCTGCAACAAGTGATTCAAGTATATGCTGTCTAAAGAGCTAAATGGCTGACATTTTAAAGAGTATATAAAACCAGAACAAAAATGCATTTTCAGTTTTATGATGCGTAGCATAGGGATTTCCCCCCATTGGTTGTGTTTGTAGTTAGAACATGTAGTTGTGGTAATCATTGAAATTGAGTTCAATTTTTTTTTTCAGTTAAGGTTTGGAGAAAAAACTAAGTTGATGAATAAGGCCTTGATTCAGCAAAGCCTTTAAACCCTTACTTAATTTCCACCATGTAAGTAGTCCTGTTGAATGGGACTACTTGTGTGATGAAAATTAAGCATATTGCTTTAGTGAATCAGAGCCTAAAACATTTAATCATTATTTAAACCCTAATTACATACCTGAATGCCCGTCTCTCGAATTATGGGAATAAAATATAATAGTGCCCCTCTAATCCATACATCCCTGGCAGACTGCTCTGCTCCCACCGTCCCCATTTACAGGCTAAAGACCAATCTTACAAACGTTGATACACACGAGTCACTTCTCACTCATGGTACCACAAAAAAGTTAAGTACCTGCATGTGTTTGCTGGATCAGGGCCTAAGATAGGCTGAAGCATGGTTGATTTTATGAGTCTCTGCGTGTTTTCCCAGTGAATGTGTTTTAGTGAGTAGCAAAAGTTCTGAAGAAAAGATAGGACATTCACAAAATACCTTTATAAACTCTCTTTTGGTTTTAATATTTTTAAGTATAAGGTAACTCAAATCTGGTCCCATTCCCATTAAAACTAATGGGAAGTTTTCTATTGACTTCAGTGAAAGCTGAATCATACAGCTATAAGAAACATATCTCAAAACTATGATGAATTTCAGAGGGTTTTTAAATCTAAACTTCTGACTTCTGTAAATATGAATCAAAAGCTTCTTGCTGCTGATAGTTTTGATCTAACTAAAAGCTCATTTTCTTGAATTCTGCCTAGCATAAAACGTAAATATAGAATAGACAAATAGTGTGTGTTTCTTTTTGCATGTTATAATAGTGACATGGACTTTTTTCCAATATACTTTGTAAGTGGTGCCATGACCAACTTCTTTTTTCTTAATGGCCAACAATAAAATGGCAAGTTGTGAATTTGTAACTTATTTTTTCTATATTAGCGCTATTTCCTAAGGCTATTAATATTCAATCTTTTCTCTGTTATTTTATTTTAGTATTTTGTCTTTCATATGATCTACTTTTATGTTTCTTTTTTTAGAATTTTCTATAATGTTTTGTGTATTAATGCAGAACAGTAGGTCTCCTACCAGCTAGCGGAGACAGAAACAATTATATATGCTTCCTTGGTGACTTTTTCTCAGCCTTTATTATACCTCATTAGGGGAGAGGAGGGGATGAGTCAGTGATCAAAGAAAAAAGGCATTAGAGTTTAGAATCTTTTGTTACTTTTGGCAAAGGATCAACAACTCTCAAGATCAGCAACCTGTTTGGACTGGTAACTTTACCTTTAAAACAGTTGGTGCAATCATTGATTACGTTGGCTTTCTTGAACCTGATGTATTTGTAGAGTGCCTAATAGAGTTGTGTTTTTGTACAGTGTCTGTTGAGACCATTAGATACTACTATTACTAATAAAGAGCTATCTTCACTCTTACAGAAGTCATTTTAGGCTGTGAGATTGCATTATAGGAGCTTAATCACAATGTAACATGGGATTTTGTTTAACTGAGGATTATTAACATTGCCACTCAGTCAAGAATTCCATTTTTACATCTATATTTCAGACCTTCCAAAACAAGGTTTATAATGAACATGATAACCCAACTTCAGCTCTATTGATGTTAGTTGCCATTCTTATAAAACTTTTCATTAGAGTGTTTTTTTTCTGGTGTTTTCATATAATTGGCTTTTATGTAGAAGAAATCACCCGTATGTGTCAGCTTACATTTTCTAGACATTTTTCATCCATAAATATAAGCTATCTTTACTCTAATTATATGCTTCTTATTCTACAATATTAATTTAAATAAGAGTTCTTGCAGTTTAATCTGACACTAGCTGCCGTTGATCTGAGATGCACCACAGTGTTTTTATTTATAAGTTCCCCCTTGAACTCCGTCATGGAACTACATTCTTCTGTGAAAATGATTTGTACAATTTAAATAAACTCTTTGAACGGCATTTGTCACCTACTTCCCTCTCTTTAAAATATATGCACACCTGATTAGGTTGTTTCCTTTGATCCTATTTTCTTTGTGAGCCTTGGGTAAAGAGATCCTGTGCCAAGGGGATCATCTAGACTCAGCTCAAGTCTCTATAGTAAATGTGAAAAAGAATAAGAGAGAAGTGAAAAGCTAAAATGATCTTGGAAAATATGGTGACTAACTTGAATCAAAGGTCCATACACAAAGCCCACGCATGTTTGTAAGGATATGAATACTTTCCTGTCAGTTACATTCACTGCTGAGGTCACTGCATAAATTCAGTTAAGCAAGAGAAATGCTAAACTGCTGAGGCTGCAAGTAGACCTCATGGATTCAGAAAGACTAATGGGAACTCAAATTTGAAAGCTCAAACTAAACTAGCCAATGATACTGGTGAAACATCACATCTGTTATTTCTTACTGACCACTTTTCTGGCAATAGCCTGTCTTCATTCTTTCCATTATAGGCAGCTGCAGGAGCTCAACATTGCAGATACACAAAATTAAGCAAAGAATAAAGAAACAAAAGATGTAGTATGGTTGCTATGTATTTAACAACACTGATTTCTAGAATGTATTATTTAGGTGCTGAACTATTTTAACTGTATGAAGGCAGGCAGATGTGTTGGGATACTCAGCAGGCATGTGTCTTGAAATATGGCCATCAGAAACAAAGTCCAGGATGAAGAGATAGGCATCCCAATATGGACAGACACTGAAAGAATTAGAAGAGAACTATTCTTTCATTGGTCCTTTTAGTCAAGAAACCAAAGTTGCTATAGATAATTTAAGATTAAAAGTTTTAATTTTCCACAGACTTCTACCCAGAGTGGAGGTATGGGTTACTAAGAGTGATGTGTGAACTTCAGATGTGGATTATAATACTCATTCAGAATGAATTTCTGTATTTCAGATACAGATGTTGAGTTTGAATAGCCAAATTAAAATATGAATTCTTATGTATTTTTTTCAGGGTGTTATGCTCTATTCCTCAGTGAGTCACCAGAGCTCTCTCTTTCCTGACATCTCTGATACCTAATATCCCTTTTACCTACTCTATTAAAAAGGAAATAGACAATGGCTGGTCCTCCAGGTGAGCATATAGGTTGCTCTATTAAATTCAGTGGTACTACTTGCATGCTTAAGTACTGCTCTGCACTGGGGCCTAAGGAAACATCAGTTGATAAAACTAAAACAGAGACATACTCTGTAAAAAAAAGTATTGAATTAGAGGGTCTTAGGACTGGACTAAATGGTGCATTAGTCCACACCAGAGGAGTTGTAAATTCTAGTCCCCAACAGCATGTTGTGCACTAACTGGTCCATGTGGACCCTGTTGGCATGCACTAGTATGTGTTAATGTAACCCTGTTTCAAACAGAATTTAAATTAACATGCACTAGGTAATTTTTAGTGCACAACAGCAGGCTCTGCAGAGCCCTGTTAGTGACATGCAGGTGCGGACTAGAAATTACACCCCCACTAGTTTGGACTAACACACTGTATAGACAGTTTGAAAAACACTCTAATTCAGTATTTTTTACAGGGTATGTCTCTGTTAGTTCTTCTTTGAGTGCTTACTTATGTCCATTCAGTTGTAGTTGTGTGTGCACTTCTGTGCACTGTTACTGGAACTTTTTTCCCTTTAATAGTACCTGTAGGGCCAGCTCTGGCACCCTTTGGAGCCCCACGCACATGCCGCAGTATATAAGGCGCTGCCAGCCCTACGCTCCCTGTTCCTTCTTTCTGTGTGTGACGGTTGCTGGAACTGCTACGACTTGCATCCCAAGCGTTCTAAATCCCTTTTGTTCTCCTTAATGGCTCGTTGTTTGTCTTAGTTAGGTAGATTAGTCCTTAAGTGGTGTTAGTAGTGGTAGTTAGTCATTTAGGATAGTCCTGGCTGGGTCTTTACTGGAAGTAGGGCATGCCATAGTCACCAGGTTTCAAACGGTGTGCCTTCTGTGGGAAGGCCTTTCTGCTGAGCAATCCCCATGATAGTTGCCTCCAAAGTGCCTAGGGGAAACTCATTGTAAGGACAAATGCAAAGTTTGTAAGGCTTTCAGACCTTGGACCCAAAAAGACAGAGGGATCCACTTGAAAGCCTTACTAATGGAGGCAGCACTCAGACCGGCCTCCGAACCAACCCGTTCTCTTTCGGTACCGAGTGTGGCATCAGTGCCGAGTACGCCATTGGCACTGGCCCCGCCTCAGCACCGGATTTCTTCCTCCCTGTCAAGGAAGAAACTGTAAAAGCAGCGTGCAGAGTGAGACCAGTCCCCTGCACTGTCCAAAAAAGGGGGGTCGAGAATGGGGTTGCACCGAGGTCACACAGTGGAGACTCGCTCACCACTGCCACTGCCTATGCCTCCAACCAGAGAGTCATCTCTGACTCCTGGGAGTGGGAGGGCGTTTCTGCACCTGTTGATGCTATTGATGCTGGAGGTGTTTCATGCGGCATGGGCCTTGTTGGCTTTGCCCACACCTCCCCTGCCCTGCCCACCACCCAGAGAGAAGGGGCTGGTGCCATAGGAGAAGCTCACGTTGGGACCTCCTGGTTGGCTTAGGTGATCCTCAGAGCCTGGGGAATGATCCCTAAGAGCCCGGTCGCATCGCATGGAAGGGTTGACACAGCGCCACTCCCTGAGAAGTTGCTCCAGGTCACGGTCACTGAAACACTCCGTGTTGGCAGGACACAGAACGAGATTGCCCTCTGGGCACCAGTTGCGGTCCTTGGCACTGGGCAAACCTTGTACCAGGAGGCAGCACCTGTCTGGGTCACCTGCAAGAGGCCGCTCCCCAGAAGGAAGCCGACACCGCTCCTGCTCCCCGTCACGGAGGAATTTATCCATACCAGTGTGGGGCAGAACCCGGTCACCTCAGGCAGACTTGGCACCGAGGGGGAAGCAGCGCCATAAGTCATCAGTGCCCAAGAGCCGCTCCGGGCATTCCAGTTCATGGTCAGAGAACGATTCCCCACATTGGCACTGGTTGCAGCAGCGGCACTGGGACTCATTGTCATCACTATTGACAATGGTAATAGGTCATTTTCCATAGTGCCGGAGCACCCACAGATTGGGTCATCGCTCCCCCTCCACTCGTCACCATGCAGCGGGAACCTCTGATGCAGCCACACTGTGGCCATCTGACAGTGAGGCGTAATCTGGAGAGGATGGCCACTGGGAGAGTCGTTTGCACCAGCAAAAGATGCTGGAGCACTCCTCTGCTCAGGCAGCCCCGGGATGGCTTCAGGGGCAGTGGCCACCCCAATGACCGTATTGAGGATCTTGGGAGTTTCTGATAGGGCCGGGTCTGCTGTCATTCAGGTTGTCTGGGGTGCAGTCTGCATTACCTGTGCCAGAAAAAGGCCAGAATTTGGCCTCCAATGACTCTTTGGACCCCCAGGAAGGGACCTCTGATGGGGCCCCTTGTCAGCAGGAAGGGATGCCACCATCTGCCGTACCCCTGATGGAAGCAGGAACAACCCCAGCCAGGGCTTTGATCCACATCACATGATCTACATTACTCAGTGTCCTGTCTTCTTCGTTACTTAACCACTGTCCCAATCTTTGTGTTTTCTGCAAAATTAATGAGTAATGATTTTATATTTTCTTCCAGGTTATTGATATAAATATTAAATGGTGCAGGAATAAGAATGAGTCCCTGCAGGATTCCAGTAGAAACACTAGAGTCCCCATTTGCAACTACATGAGACCTGTCCAGTTAGCTAATTTCTAATCTATTTAATGTGTACCATGTTAATTTTGTATCATTCTTTTGCTTAATCAGAAGTCTAAGTATGTTACATTAACTCTATTACCTTCATCAACTTAATTTGTAATCTCATCAAAAAAGAGATCAAGTTATTTGACAGGATCTATTTTCCATAAACCTCTGTTTTTTGGCATTAATTATATTACCTTTCTTTAATTCTTTATTAATCAAGTTCTGTATCAGCTGTTTTCATTATTTTGCCAGGGATCAGTGTCAGGCAGGCATGCGTATAATTACCAGGTCATCGTGTTTACTTTTTAAAAATACTGGTATAACATTAGTGTTCTTCCAGCTTTCTAGAACTTCCACTGTGTTCTAAGACTTATTGAAAAACATTAACAGCTGAGAGAACTTTTTGGCCATCTCTTTTAAAATTTTGGGATGCAAGTTACCTGGACGTGCTGATTTAAAATATCTAGCTTTAGTAGCAGCTGTTTAACATTCTCATGAGTTACTGTTCTGATGTAAAGTATTTCATCATCATTATATTGTATAATTATAACATCTATATTTTCCCATATGCAGAATAGAAATATTTATTGATTACTTCTCTTTTCTGCATTACTATTGACAAGTATACTATTTTCACCTAGTAATAGTCCAGTTCCATTGTTGTGGTTCTTTTTGTTCGTAATACCCTTAAAAAACCCTCCTTATTGTTCTTAACTCTGTTGGGCATAGATGTGTCTTTGGATTCCTTTGTTTCCCATATCAATTTTCTATAGTTGTTAGCTTCTGATTTATATTCATTACAATCAACTTCTCCTTTCTTCTATTTGTCATATATGTATATGTTTATTTTTATAGTGACTTTCACTTCACCTGTAAGACAGATTGGTTTTTAACCAATGAATGTCTTTAAGATAATCTTTCCTTCAGTGACATTTATTCAATATTTTAATTTTAATTTTCAAAAATGCTTCTGATGTCATGAGTTCCCTAATGCTCTGTTGATAAGTGACACATCAAGATTTTTTTTAGTTCCAAACTGAACAACTTATTGGAAAAGGAAACTTTCTCAAGACTAAAGTGACACTCTTGACACAGTTGGGTGTCTTTGAATGTTATACAACGAAGTAACCTGTACAATTTTTAATTGGACATAAGTGGAATTTATAATGGGCATCATTTAAAAATTAACTTTATACTTCCCTAAGAATATAAACTCAGTGTTATTTCTCATTCAATGTATAGGGAATACCGCACGTAGACTCTGGTAAAATCAGATATTGCTATGTGGAAATTATTTTTAGTGGTACCAACTGTGTACTGATGTCTTTTCCTCTTTTATTTTGTATATCATTTTACACGCATTACAAATACAAGAATGGTCGTGAGCAGATCTGAGCTGTATGCATTCTAATACACATTTTATTGCAAGCACAGTGGGGTTCTGGTCTATGAGCAGGCTCCCAGAAGCTCCTGCAATAGAAATAGAAAATATTAACTATTTTTGGAAGGAGATACGTTGGCTTTTATACATTTCTGGTGATGCTCACTGCTGTGCAGTGTTTTGTGTGTAGTTGTCTATGCAGAAAACAGGAGGAAGAATGTGTAAAATAAATACTAAAATATCAGAATACCAGTGCAGAGTCTCCAGTTCAGTATATCTTAGTTCTCTGAATTACATTTTTCCTGAATCAAATCTAGATTTAAAAATCCCTGCTCAATAATTTTAGTTTCACAGGCTTAAAGTTGTTTTTGCTTGGAGCATCAACCTTCCTAAACCTCTCTTTGTCCTCTTATGTTTTGTCTAGCTGGTACAATGTTGCAATTGTACTTTACCAGATAGTTGTTAAATCCATCCCTTACAGAAGTAGTACATGAAGACAAAATATTTTCATAAAGATTCTTTGGGGAGTAAAAATTAATGCATTTGAAAATTAAAGTGCACTTAAATAGTCTCTAAAGATTTGAAATCTTTATTAAACTCGGGAAACCCTTCCCTGCAGATAATTTTTTATTTGTTTATTGGAAAAGTTGATGCTGAGAAGAACAAAAGAAAATTCAATACTTGGGAGGTTGAAAACATCAGTTGGAATCCAACTACTTTTCCAGATCAAGTTGAGCATATTCCTTCCTGGAGACTGGATACAGTTCAGGTCACTTCCTGAGGCTGTCAAACTCATTATAAATATGGCAGTAAAAGGTTCTTTGGTGCACATATGCCAAGACAGCATTTTATTTTAATATAAACATTTACTAAGTCTGCTTCCCTAGCATTCCTATAAGTTCACCCTCTGATGACTGGTTATCAGGTTGCTTTTCTGTATGTGTTACTGAGTTTCAATGATGACAGTTTCATCAGACTGCTCTAGGCACTCTAC
The DNA here is from genome assembly GCA_007922155.1 of Mesoclemmys tuberculata. NCBI lineage: Eukaryota > Metazoa > Chordata > Testudines > Chelidae > Mesoclemmys > Mesoclemmys tuberculata. The sequence goes on from ML675629.1 coordinate 39,370,963, forward strand.
CTCCAGGGTATTGGTAGCGTGGCTTATAAATGTATTACTTGTGCAGTGAGATGGAACATTTGCAGTAGTCTACAGACAGTATATGTCATTGATTCAAAAGATGATGGATCAAATGCCATGACCCATACTTTATGGTGGATGGAGTATTTGGCAGGGGGAGGGAAATGAAGACATAGTTTCTGGTAATCACAAGTCAGTATGTGACCTTCCTTTTTATTAAAGGAAATCAATGATAAATATCACTAACTTAAAATGAGAAATCTGTACTAGCATGATTTTATGTTATTAACATATGTTAACCTATTAAGTTATAATTTTATCAACAAATTTATTCAGAATTTTCCTTGCACTCAGATCCAGAAGCAAATGTGTAATGGAATCTATGACAACAAAGCAGTATAGAAACCTTCCTAATTAGTCTTACCCTAAATGTAGGAAGTTCCATGTAAGAAGAGAGTGCAGCAAAGCTTGTAGGAAATAGAGGAACAGAAGAGGACTAACAAGAGTGCTACAGCTGTAACTTTTTAATATTATGGCTGAAATATTTTCCTTATTTTCTAGCACCTTTTTCTTAATTCATGTAATGACCAGCTTTGCTCTGACTTGGACAGGGTATAACTCAGTGTAGCATTTGACCCATAGTCTCCTTGGATACTGATTTTTCTCACTTTTCTCCAGAAGCTATTGCCTTCTTGCGGTAGCATCTATTGTCAGCAGTTTTGTGAAATGCCAGTAGTTTAAGGTTCAGTAATGCTGAGAGTATCCTATCCAGTTAATCTAGTTAAACTGGAAGGTAAAAATAATATAATACAGATAAAATTTAACATGAAATATTACAATTTTTAAAAATCCATTCTGATACAAGTAATCAGGGCAATAATGCCTCAGTTCTTACTTATTTACTGTATTGGTAATCATAGTAGTCTGAATGAATGCATAGCTCATTTTCACTTACTAGAGTGTATAACTACAAGCTGAGGAATGTGAGACAATTAATGCTTGAGTTCTAGTGTCTTTTCTAGGTTGGTATGAATAAATAATAATAATTCAAAAGCCTGGATAGAATGAACCCTTAGGAACTTTCTCAGTTGTCTGAGGGAATAGGTCAGTCTTTTCTTCTCACTTTTCTTTCCTTTCTTTTCTGTATGGGGCTGGAGAAGCAAAAGGAGATACATAAGGAACATGCAATACAATCCAACGAGGCTTTTGGAAAAGAATGAAAGCTGCGAGGAGAAACAACCAGCAAACATACAAGATAGTATTTACCCAAGAGTTCTGAAGGAACTCAAACATGAAATTGCAGAACTACTAGCTGTGGAATGTAATTTACCATTTAAATCAGTCGCTGTTCCACATGACTGGAGGACAACTAATATAATGATGATTTTTTAAAAAGACTTCAGAAGTGATCCTGGCAATTTACAGGCCAGTAAACCAAACTTCAGTATCAGGCAAATTGGTCCTGACAGAAATTGGGAGAATGCCTCATGGACTCTCTTCTTTCTCTTTCCTCAGCCAGGAGCCTGGTGGTCTTACCTAAACTTTATTCCTTCCTTGCAAGTTTTAGGTAAGATCCAGACGTATAGGCCTTTTGCTATGTTATCCTTTTTCTCTGCTTGCTGTGTATCTGTGGGTGAACAATTAATGCTTTGTTTAGAAGCTGTTTTTGAGTCACTTTAATCAGTTGCTGGTCAGAGGAACCCAGAGAAAGAGGCCTTACAGGTGCCAAACTAAGTTGGGGCTGCAGCCCAGAGACCCATTCTAAGCTGTAGGACTGCATGGTTCCACCACAGAAGGGTGAAGGTGGTGAAAGCTGTCACTAAATAGGTGTGCTTGAGAGGGACTAAAAAGGGATTTAAAATGCAGCTTGCTCTGTAATGGTGACAGATGTGCAATATGTTCTGACTGGCTCTGTTGCGTAAATTAGTTTCCTTGTGAATAGAATATTTAATTTACTTGTTTTGGTGGATGATTGTTTAAAAGTTGAATCCAGACACACCATTTCTGGTTTCCTTATAGTGTAAGTTGATGCACAAAGTTGATTTTTTTTAATATAATATCTTTCCATTTCAGAAGGATATAGTAAAATATGAAAAGGTTTTAGATTCCCCTTTGTGCCAAGACTTCTGCTGAGACGTTTAAAAATGCAATAATCTGGGTGCGATGAACTGTCGGTTTCTGTTCTGATATTTGATGTTTTAAACACGTTATAGGCCCTGATCCTACAAGCACTTATGCATATAACTTTATACATGTGTGTAGTGCAGCTGAAATCAGTGGGAGTCCCTGAGTGGGTAAAGTTAAGCGTGTATTTGCAGAACTGGGCTATAGGTCATATATTGTCTTTGCAGTGTTGCATCAATTTCCTTTATGTTGTTCAAGATTTTCCATTTTGTTATGTCCTGACCTGCACCTGTTAATTCAGTAAACCTGATGAAATATTTTGAACATATAAAAGGAAAGGTTAAAATAAAACCTTGCTTATAATGTAAAACTTCCTTTTTTTCCATCTTGAAAAAGATTTAGATTTTAAATCAATATTTCCAGCAATTTCAACTTAATTTTTTATATTAATACACAAAGTAACTCAGAAATTGCTGGTCTCTTACTGTGTGATGGGCAACACTAGGAAACCAGGCTTTTAATTTGAGTGACTGATCCAGTCTGTATATGGGATATTTTCAGCATAGCTCAGAATTGTTCAGTGCACTGACTTGAAGGGACCTTAGCCCTTCCCACCTGGCCCAAGTGACGGTTCTGAAGGAACAGCTAATGAATAGCAGAGGGCTCATTCTTATTGCTGACTCAGTCAGCTTCGTTTAAGCCTTGTTCCCGCCGCTTAATAACTGAATTTGTGAGACTCGTTTCCTTCAGATATGGTCCATCTGTTCTGTTAGCTGCCCAGCTGTGGATATGTAAAATCCCCCTTCCATGTTGCTCCCTGCAATAACAGGTTTAATTATTACAGGATTCTAGGAAGGAATCAGCAGATGTTAAAAGGGGGCATTTTCAGCAGGCCCTTGTTTCGGAAGTAGTAACTTTAGAGGACTTGCGTATGAGCTTGCTGAGACCTCATTGATGGGTGCTTGGCTCTGGGAGTGCTAATGCCTTGGAAATTACATCAGTTTTATCCCCAGTCAGCTGAGGCCAGGTGGGGCTGTTTATATGAACAGCAGCCAGAGTACAGTCTTACTCCCTGCAGCTGGAAGATTGCTAGCCATAGCAAATTAGAGCAAACTCTGGTAGCTCCACCCTGCTTGTAAGGACTCTGTACTATAGCTGAACAACTGAATGAAATGCTTTTAAATTCTTGCTCACTGTCAGCTCCTGTGATTATCGAAGGCCAGGTTTGTATAGTTATATTGGTATAATTAGAGTTGTACAGGAGTGTGAAAGATCCAGACCACTGAGTGACACAGTTATACTGACATAACCCCCCATGCAACTGCTATATTAACGGGAGGATTTCTCCTGTTGATATAGCTACCACCTCTTGTGGACATGGATTAACTATGCCGACAGGAGAAGCTCTCCCATTTGTGTAGGGATGTATTTATTCACTGAAGCGCTACAGTGGCATAGCTGCACCATGTTAAGTGTAGACCCTCCCTAAATGTTTTGTTCAAGTAAGATGTTATAAAGGAAGTGGAGTGTCATAGAAATTAGAGGGAAGAGCCCCATTAGTTCATCTATTCTGTCTCTTGCTAAAGCAAGACTGTTCCTACAGTATATTCTTGCGAGCTTGGTTCAGCATAAGAGCAAGTCTTTGTTTTTGGGGGTGGAGGATGGGCCCAAACCGTTCCCCAACTTCTCCTGTTCAATTTAAGCAGCTCTTGTCCATCAGTGCAACATTGCTATACACAGGTCTAGCCCTTGTGATTTTTGGGGAGTCCTTTACAAACTTTTAAAAGCAATTTTTTTAAGCATTTGCTTTTCATAAACACATAAGCAATTAAGTTTCACTGGCAAAAACTTGGAAGAAAGTGGATTTTAAAGTCTCATGAATATTCATAGAAGTTAAATTTTAAATTTGCGTGCACATTTTTCATCAGAAGTGTATGTGTTCTGTTCTGGATAAGTAATAGAAACAAAACCATGTGATTAATCACAATTAAGTGGAGTAGCTAGAATTTGTTATTCTATGTAGTGATTTCAAAACAGAGCAAAAAATTTAATTAAAAAAAATGACTCTGTGAATTACTCACTTTTGGTTGTGATGGCATTTTACCTATTACCATAATACTTATTTCTGGTTAAACAGATAAGGCCCATTTTCAGAATTCTAAAATAGGAGCCCACATGTGCAAAATATGTATTAAGAAATGCAGATACCAGGAATGAAACTGGCAGGAAGCCTCAAAATCAGAGAGAGAGGAAGAGATGCAGAAAAGAGGAGAAAGATAGTAAAAAAAACCATTGTGTTTAGTGGAGAGTTGGTATATATGTCAGCTACCAACCCAAGCTAAGACCGGTTTAACAAAGAGAGAGAATCTCAGCTCCTCTCTCATTTTGCAGTGGTTCTCCTGTGCGAGCGTGTGTGCGTGCATGCATGGATACAAGTCTCATGTCATTACTCTGCATGCCATGAAGGAATGAAACTCAACCTTCGTGTTTATCCAACAGATGTTTCTTGATGGTTTCATTATTACTAAAAGTACAGGGTGCAATATGTTCTTCTCTTGGTTCTATGCACATGGTTTTTATTCAAGAATTTCTAGTGAAAATACTTTTAATCTATAATTGTGATGGTTCTCAGGGGGCCTAAGACTGAAAGTCAACTTGTTACTCCATGCCTCGACTGAGAGGAAGCCTTGGGTATGTCTACACGGCAGAGTGAAGTCGACTTTCACCTGCTGATTTTTAGAAGTCGCTGGAGCATTTACACACCACGCTCTTTGAGCTGCGTTCGTGTGTCCACACTCGCCACTTGTCAACATTCAGAGCAGTGCACTGTGGGTTGCTATCCCACAGTGCAACTAGCTGCAATGGCTGTTGGAATGAGTTTCATTGTCCCATTATGCAACATTTCTTCCTCCTCCCTCCTCCTCCCTTCTTCCCCCAAACAAACAGAAAACCAGTTTTTGCACCATTTGTTTATGCCGTGTGCTCGCCATTGCTGTGGAGACATGGAGCCAGGTCAACTCTGCACTGTTGTGAGCGTCACAAATACATCGTGGTTTATCATTGAGTATTTTCGAAGTACAGCAAGAAGCTGAAGCACAGGCAACTATGGTGCCACCGAGGCTGCCCTGTTACAAGCCATCAAGCACAAAAGTTCCCAATTGTTGCAGGCCATAACGTATCATCTGCAGTCTGTGGAGTGCTGGTTCTGGTCCCAAGAAACAAGCACAGACTGGTGGGACTGCATTGTTACGCAGCTGTGGGATGATGACCAGTGGCTGCAAAACTTTCGTATGCGAAAGGCCACTTTCCTTGAAGTTTGCTCGGAGCTGGCCTCATCCCTGAGGCACATGAATACTCACTTGAGACAAGCTCTGATGGTGGAAAAGAGAGTTGCCATCGCTCTGTGGAAGCTGGCGACCCCGACTGTTACTGCTTGGTTGGGAATCAATTCAAAGTTGGTAAATCTTCAGTGGGCGCTGCCGTGATTTAAGTGTGCAGGGCCATCAATAGAATTCTTCTATGAAGCCTAGTGACTTTGGGAAATGTGCTGGACATAGTGGACGGGTTTGCCGCGATGGGGTTCCCAAACTGCGGTGGAGGGGGGGGGAGGGGAGTGTCATTGATGGGACGCGCATCCCTAGCTTAGTGCCTGCCCACCTAGCAACCGAGTACATAAACCGCAAGGGGTACTTTTCCATGGTCCTGCAGGGCCTTGTGGATCGCAGGGGTCATTTCACCGACATCTGTGTGGGGTGGTCTGGGAAGATGCATGACGTGTGTGTATTTCGGAGTTTGGGACTGTTCTCTAACATGCAGGCGGGCACTTTCTTCCCTGACCAAAAAATTCACATTGGGGGTGTGGAAATGCCAATAGTGATCCTTGGGGATCCTGCTTACCTCTTGCTCCCTTGGCTAATGAAGCCGTACACTGGGCACCTTGACGGCAGCAAAGAGTGTTTTAATAACAGGTTAAGCACTTGCAGAATGGTTGTTGAATGTGCGTTTGGGTATTTAAAGGCCAGATGGAGGAGTCGCCTCACTAAGCTGGACATGAGTGAAAAGAACCTCTCGACACTGATATCTGTCTGCTGTGTTCTTCATAATGTGTGTGAAGCAAAGGGGGAGAGGTTTCCCCAGGGTTGGGCTGTGGAGGCAGAAAGACTGGCCGCCTGTTATGAGCAGCCAGATGCCAGCAATACGCTGAGAGCTAACTGCGGAGCACTTTGCGTTAGGGAAGCTTTGAAAATCAGGTTTTGCAATGAGATTTCTGTTCCTGTATGTTATTTGCCTTTGCTCAACATCCCCCCCCCCATCGATATGAATACCCTCCAAATTTCTCCTAAAGAAGATATGAATTAATAAAGAAACGTATTAAAATGATGCAAACTTTTATTTATGAACATTCAAGTCGTGGGGGCGGGAGTGGGGGTGTAGTGTTCGTTCAGTCTCAGCGGGTAGCATGGTGTCTTGCAGGCCAGCTGTCAGCAGGGCCACTGCTGCTTTCTGCTTGCCTCCACCGGGGTCAAGTGCATCATGTGCTACAGCCTAGCCATTCTCCTCTGAGACCTCGTGGGGGTGCTGGAGGGGCAGGACAGCAAAGCCATAGGTGGAGGAGCATTATGGAGGGGCTGCAGCGGGACTCTGCCCAGCCTTTGCTCCTCCTGAAGCTCCACAAGCCATTGGAGCATGTCTGCCTGGTTGTGCATGATTTGCAGCATCTCCTGTGTGGTACTGCAGTCATGCTCCTGCGTCATTTCTCTGCGACTCTCCCTGTCTGTATTCTGGGACGAGGTCAACGGCCACACTCGGAGTTCTGTGTCTGCAGCCACAGAGGCATTCATGAGCTCGCCAAACATGTCATCTCTTGATTTTCGTTTTCTCTTTCTAATCTGCAATAGTCTTTCTGCAGCATTTCTAGAGGGTTGGGCCAAGGTCGAGGTGTCTACAGAATGAAAAGAAGTACACAAGGTTGCCATTGTTAGCAGAGGCAGGAAAATGAAACAACTGCAACAATGTTTAAAATACTGCCCTTGCAGTGCACAAGGCAAACCCAGACCTTCATTCCATTCCTAACATCCCAGAAGGGTCAGCTCGCTGTGCCGTCACAGAGATGGTAAGTCGGGGGCACTTTACTGTGCTATAGAGCTTTAAAAAGCTCATTCCAAATGCCCTATATTAGAGGGGTGCCTGAGCAACATGGTTTAATTTGGATGACCATTTTATCACGAGGCAGCCACAGAGGAACTGAGGACAGCACCAGGGGGTTAATAGTCTCTTCTGAAACCAAATCAGAATAATTAAAGTGACTTGTTAGGAGAACAGAGATACAGGGTATCCGCTGTACATCTTGGGTATTTTAAACATGTGCCGTCTACCTTAGGTGACCATGAGCGATATCAGTCTCCTGAGGGTAACGCATGAGGAAAGGGAAGATTTGCTGCATGCAGCGGGGTACCAGCCATGATGCTGGCTCCCTTGATTGCAGCGTGGCGCAGCGAAGTATCCTACCGGGGAGGAAGGAACAAGGCTGCCCTCTCCCGAAACCTTATGCAAAGGATAACAGATTATCTACATGAAAGTTTCCTTCAGATATCAATTGATGATTCTTGGAGCATATCCCAGCATATAAATAATCTGTTCCAGGGGTAATCCCCCAGTAAAGTCTGCTAAACACCTGAAATCCTCTTCCTGGCCCCATCCCCCTCTTTAAAATGACAGAACTGCTAAGAAGAAGAAAAAACTCACCAGATGTGCCTTCCCCAGGATCATTATTGCTGTCCTGCGTGCTGCTAGACTGCTCTGGGGTCATGAACAGGTCTTGACTGTTAGGGAGAACGGACACCCTGCTTTCCTCAGCCTACTCTTCGTATACAGCAGGGGTCGGCAACCTTTACTATCAAAAGAGCCATAGTCTGGAGCCGCAAAACATAGCTTACCGCAGTTGAAGAGCCGCATGTGGCTCCGGAGCCACGGCTTACCGCGGCTGAAGAGCCGCATGCAGCTCCGGAGCTGCGGGTTGCTGACCCCTGGTCTAAGGAGTCCTCATCATTGTCCATGGACTGTGATCTAGCGGAGGTATCGATGCTGCGGGGCGGCACTGTGGTGGGGTTGTTGCTGAGAATTGCATGCAGCTCCTCATAGAAGCGACATGTTTTTAGCGAGGAGCCAGAATGGCTGTTGGCTTCTCTGGCTCTCTGATATGACTCCTGCAGCTTCTTGATCTTTATGCGGCACTGCTTCACGTCCCTCTTGTGTCCCTTCTCCAGTATGCTCTGGGATATCTTCCCATAAATGTCCAAATTTCTTTTGCTGGCTCTGAGCTGAGCTATAACGGACTCCTTGCCCCACAGACCGATGAGATCTAAGGCCTCTGATTGACTCCATGCTGGAGCGCATTTGGGCCTTGCAGTAGCTATGAGGAGTCCAGCAACAAAGCTCTCTCCATGCTGGCTGCACAGGAAATGAAAATTCAAATTTTCCCAGGGCATATGGGGAGGGGCCATTTCTGTGTAGCATGACCACATAACAGCACAGCACAAATGTCCAGAGCAGTCACAACGGGGTATTGTGGGATACCTTCCAGAGGCCATTAATGTTGAATTACATTACGCTCTGTCTACACTGACATGAAATCGACCCAATAAAATCGAATTAGGCACTACGTCACTTGCGGAGGTGGTTTTATTACATTGACTTTTGCCAAGCTTTAGGTCGACGGAACTGCCGTACCAGTGTAGATGCAGGCTTTTGGAGATCAATGTAAGTGACGTTACATTGACTTCCATCACCAGTGCAGACCAGGCCTTTATCTTGTGGTACCTGGGTGCTAGCTTCCTAACACTACCTCTCAGCCACTCAGTCACTCTCCTCTGGGCTGTGCCAGTCTTAACTGGGTTGTCTTGAAAATGTTTTCAAAGTTGCCTAATTTGGTAATTGACTGATCTTTGACTACTAGCAGTAAATATGCCCAATGGGATATTAGATGGATGGGTTCTGAGTTATTACAGAGAATTATTTCCAGGTGTCTGTCTGGTGAGTCTTGCCCACATGCTCAGGGTTTAGCTGATGGCTGTATTTGGGGTCGGGAAGGAATTTCCCTCCAGGGTAGATTGGCATAGGCCCTGGGGGGTTTTCGCCTTCCTCTGTAGCATGGGGCACAGGTCACTTGCTGGTGGATTTTCTGCACCTCAAAGTCTTTAAACCATTATTTGAGAACTTCAGTAACTCCGTCCTAGGTTAGGGGTCTTTTACAGGAGTGGGTGGATGAAGTTCTGTGGCCTGTGTTGTGTAGGTCGTCAGACTAGATGATCATAATGGTCCCTTCTGACCTTATAGTCTGAGTCTTGCAGGTTAACTATAGGTTCACCCTAATCCCCAATTCAACTAGAAGGGAGAGAAGGTGATGGAAACAGTTGGTTACAACACAAAACAAAATAATAAAATGTGAACCTGGGTTTACTCTTCCCAATATTACTTTTCCTATATAATAAAGTAGGTTCCCCCCAAAAAGTTCAGTCTCTTGCAGAGCTGGTTGGGTTCACAAGAATCATGAAAGCCCTGTGCTGTCCACAATGAATGAATGGATCCAGAGTGCCTCTGTTATTCTGAAACAGTCTGTAGTCTTAATTCATAGCCTGGGCAATCTCTTGCCTGCTATGATGTTCCTTTTCATCTCCAGGTGGCTTTGATCATTTTATGATTGTCTTGAATGGTTTTCCATTTACTGTTCTGGGATGTGGCAAGGATAGAAAGTACAACCTTGCATTACCTCACCAGCTGACTAGGGAGGGATGACAGCTTACTCTTGCTTGAATGGATCATCATTAAAACACATTACCCTTGGTGGCTAATTTTTACTCAAGTGTGTAAAGCATACTTTCAGTCTAAATACATTTCTTAAATATTATCCGTACATGCATCTTGTAGTGATTGAGTCTAACAAATTTAAAGCTGACTGTAGATATCTTACAGTACTCTTTATGAATGAATATCCTGTAAGATATGTATTTGGTGTAGTGAGTTTGTCAGATCTGAGGTGAGAATTGTTTGCTAAGAGCAGAAATCCCAACCCTAGGCATTCAAAATCATTAATCAGTCCCCCAAACCCATGACATTTTAAAAAATTATATACATTTCGAGGTACTCTTTATCTTCCTTCTGGTGTTCAGACTTTTTGGGATTCAGGTCTCTGCAGCCATGAAGGTTATAAATATTTGTAAACTGAATTTTGAGATTCTCACATGATTACATGATTCCAGGAATGTGAACTTTTAGAAGAACATCAAGTTCTTGTAATACAATTGCAAGAGCATGTGACCAACTCATATTGATGTCAGTTGCAGCTGAAGCTGCATAGTGCTTTGTAGGATCACACTTGTATAATCACTTAACTATTTTTCATTTTGCCTATCTTTTTGATGTTACTCAGTAATAAAAATAAAAGTTCGTTCACTGGGAGTGATGCAGTAGAATTTGTACAATAGAACTTTGCTCTATGTGGCAGGTGGTGATGTCATAAGCATAGATCCTTAAATAATGGTACCACATCTGTCCCTTAAGGGGCAACAATAGTTTATCTTCACAATGTTTGATTAAAAACAAGTTACCAAATAGTGAGGCACAGAAATTTTCACCTATTAGCTTTGTGGATTTCATTTATTTTGAAGACTTGAAAACTAAAGCATTATAAAGACATGATGCATTTAATGACAAGACAAGTTTTTCAATGGTTTCCAAAACATCTGTCCTTAAAACTGGGCTGTCAAAAGTTTTTTATGTGAGTGTTTCCATTCATGTTCATGAGAAACAAGAATTAGTGGGAATAACAAAATAACAGATCAAGAGGAAATGAGTCCACTTTACACTTGGGGATGCTATGTAGATTAAATCCCTATTCTCAATGTGTGGAGGAGGGTTTTTTTTCAATTCAGTTGCTTTAATATTGACCCAATCAATAGAGTCTACAACGATGACATATAACCTAGCACTTAAGCTGTTTTCAGTATATAGAAAACTACTAGTCTTAGTGAAGCTATTTTGTCTTTTGGAAGACTTTCTAGCCAGGGTGGGTTGGTCTGCCCATAATTAGATACTCTTTAAAAGTTGGCTGCATTTAAAATTGGAATAATCAGCACCACTGTAGGAATTATTACATGATCCACCTGGATCTGTTGCTTTGAAGCCTAGGAACAGCTGCAACTTTTTCAAAGGTTTACTCCTACAAGACACTGTGCATGAGTGAGTGAGTGAACAATAAGGGGAAGTAGCTTTGGATCTTAAGTAATGTTAGTAAAATAATCCAGAACTTGATCCAGAGCCCACTGAAGTCAGGAGAAAGACTCACTGATCAGATCCTGAAAGAGACAAATAATGTTACACTAAATTCTATCCTCACTGACATGCATTCAACCCCACTGCATTTGGCATCTTATTTGACAAATCATGCAAAGGGTTGTTAGATCATTATCAAGTCATTTTATTTCTTTCACATCACTATGTTTCTTAAATATTTTTTCCCTGCAGAGTATTTAAAGTCTAGAAACCACTGGATTAAAAATAGGTCCAGAGAGAAATGTAGCAAATTAGTGTAATTTACAGTGACAGATGCTTTAGAAATGCTTAGAGAGAAATATAGCAGATCTGTAAAACAGTAGATAAAAGGTTGCACTTAATTCTTTGTCCTAATTATTGTTGGAACAAAGGCAGCATTTTAACGATCTGAAGTTAGAAATCTGTTGAGGTGGATAAATATGGAGAATTGTTGTGAGGTGTTCCAAGTCCTTCAACTGCTTTCCATTTCTAAATCATTTGGAATTTAAAGCTGTATGTTTTGTTTTGCTCTTTTTATTTGAGGGACATAGGAGAAGAGATTTTAACAACCTCTTAAACTTGTTTCCAAAACTCACAAAGGTCTCAAGTTTTTGTCACCTGAAGGTTCAAGTTCAGAGTTAAACTGTGTTCAGAATTAAACTTCATCTTCACTCATCCTAAATAAATTATTATAATGGCAATTTTTCTACAGAAGAATACTTTAACAAGTGGTGGTACTGAATTTAATAAAACTCCTTTGGTGTCCGACTGTGGTACCAGTTAGAGAAAACGTTAACTACCCTTTGGTTAAATGAGTACTTTAGTCTTTATCCTTATTTTAATTATTATTGTTCTTATACTGTAACGAAGGGCCAGATTCAAAGTTCTTCTGTTACTACAGTGGTTCTCAAACTGTAGTATGCAGGCTGGGTTACAGTATCAATAAATTACAAAGATGATACACCAAGTATTTATGAGGCTTAAATGTGGAATATCAGGTCTTAAAGTTTGGGAACCACTGAATTACTCTTATCATTATTTATTGCAGGATTATTTCTTGATTTGTTTAGACGTATGAATTGAATTGAGTTGTGTCTGCTTCTGCCAATGGTGAATTTATCTGTTAGCTACAGAAGACTTGGTTCTCCCCGCTAGCTGATTGTTCTGCCTTTTCTGGAGTGTATGGTGGGCACACAGCATTACAGGAGAAAACAATGCTGACAAATTAAGTTCTTAGTTCACTTTCTGCCCTTTGGAAAATGTTACACATTGTGTGTTTAACACTCCAGAATACTGAGCAAATGCAACCTCTCAGGGGCTCTATGAATGTCTTCCCAGGTAAGTGTTCTTAGACAACATTTAATGTTGCGTGATCTGTTTTTCTTTTACATAGTAGTAAATCTGGAATGTCATGAAGAATCTGCAGTACTGACTGAAATATGAACTATATAGCCACTTTCACTCTTACTCCATAATCTTTAGGGATCCATTTATGTAAACCCAGGAGTTGCTGACTTCAAAGTAGGGAATTAAGCTTTCTGCTTTCAGGACAAAATTTTGAATCTATTTTGGCTAACACTTATAAATCACAAACTAGTTTTAATCCCCACACATTAACTTTAGGTCTGAGAGGCAATATTAAACTGTTTCTGTATAAACAGAACCCTGGTGCCTGTGTGTATGAACAGACCACCACCTTTTGTTCTGTGGTGGTCTGGGACTGGAGGGGAAGGAAGGGAGAGGAAGTGAAGCTTGATATATAAGCAGTTAGTTAAGAGAGGTGTGCTCTCTAAGTGGGTGGTGGGGTTTTTATTTTATTTATTCTCAGGACTATTATTAATGAAGCCATAGTTGTTAACAATCTGTTGCTTCAGGTTATAAATCTACCCAATATTCCACTTCACATTTTTAAAGGTGACTATTATCTCATAAAGGGCAGGAAAAGGCACAGAACGTATTAAGTATTTAGAAACTTGGAAGCCTGCACTTGTGGGAAGATGGTAACAATTGAGATGTTGGCCAGTGGGAAGTGATTTGTTCAGACAAGTATATCAAGTATATCATAAAACAATCTATTAACAGATTTGGAGCTATTGTCCAAAGCAGCTGTTAAAAGTTTTAACTGTTTCAACTTCTCATTTGCTAGTTACATAGATTCAACCACAACACAACCCCTGAATGCCTATAACAAACAGAAATGCACTGCATGCTGGTACCAAAATTCATCATAAATAACATACTGCCACTCTCCACTATATTTGTTGGGAAATTAGATCACCTTTATGCTTCCTCACTGCAGTTAAGATTAGTTGTATTTTCTAATCGCAACCAGCTTGTTAGACTGAGAAAATACTCATTTGATTAGGAGAAACAAAGATGGTTTATTGAATTTTCTGACAGGAGGCAGGCTATTTAAATCTTAGCTGATAGATGCTGTTTGCATTAGGCTCCTTTTTGGGTATGTGGAACTGCAGAAAATCATGATTTAAGAATGAGTAGTTCTCACATCATTAGGGTCTTTGCTGCCTGGGCTTGTTGACTCATGTTTCCAAACCCGTGCTTGAGTGTCCACAGGGCAATGAAAACTTGGGCCTCACAATCATGCTAGTATCCATACTGCACTACATAGACCCAAGTCAGAACTTCAGCTTCTGTGGGCACAGCCTGTCCCCAGGGTTCGTAGTGACCTCATCAGATGCTCCTTATTGACTGTGGGAGTTGTGACCCGTCCATGCCTGGGGTAGCCACCTGAAAATGCCAAGGTCAGGGCAGGCTGTAAAAGGAGAGCAGATTCTCCCAGCACTGGTGGGTGACACTGAAGTCAAGCTTCCCAACCAGCCACAAACAGTGCTGCTGATTCCCCACACTGGTTATCAAGAAGCCAATATACAAATACACACAGTCCCCTTTACTGCATTTCAGTCTATGGCTCCCCATCAGCCACTATGTCCAGTAAAGAGACCAGTTATTTAAACTCTATGCACTTTACCAAAAAGTTCTCCTGACTCAAAGGATCAACCACAGTACCAGATCAATATACGTTTAGATCTTACCCAAAATACCATGCTGCCAGCCAATCCTTTAGTAACTAAAACTAAAGGTTTATTATAAAAAGAAAGAAAGAAACAATAAGAGAAATGTTAAAGGATTAAAGCAATTGGATACATACAAATGATCTGAAAGTCCATATACATCAGGTTTCTAGAAGAATTGTGGAGTTTGCAGGCTTGTATAGTCCCTGTGGTATACATCCAGTACCTGGATGGGTCTCAGTACTTTGTTTCACAGCTTTGGTTCAGTTGTAGATGAATTGATTCAGAAGTAGATAGGTGGCTGAGAGCCGAACATGGCTGAAGACAAAATGGATCCCGGGGCCTCTGCCTTTTATGTCCTCTGGCCCTTGCCATGCTGCTTGTGGAATTTCACAGGAACCAAAATGGAGTTCAGAGTGACATGAGCAAGACCTGGTGACTCATCAGGTATATCCCTGGCTTCTCTGCCTGGCCCCCTTGCACCTGTGAATGTGTTAATGGGCCATTAAGCAGGCTATTGTTATAACCATCCTGTCTGAGGAGTGGCCTAGAAACAAAATTTGAAATAAATATATATCAACCATATCCATAACTTCCATTACACACATAACACATGGACATAAACATTATTATATTACTCGGCACATTATAGCCTTTCTAACAGTACCTGATATGGCGTATCTCACATGGATTACTATGATTTTGACATACAGATGTCAAATAATACAATAAATGCCCCCCACCCCCCAAATCCAGCCAGCGTGACAGGAGTACTTGTCTGTCATCCTGTGGAAGTTGGCCAGAAGTGTTTTGGGCAGTTTTAGCCCATGAACACATCAAGCCAAGCTATTTTGTGTCTGCATGCTCCCTTCAGCCAAGGCCTGATCTTGGATCCTGCCCGGAGAAAGAACTTTTTTGCCTCATGCTCTCAATCCTATTTCTGGACACAGCTGGAGCATCTGTGAGATGCTGGTGGACATTTCAGCAGCAGTTTTTGAATTGCTGAAAGCACCTCTTGGAGGAGGGCATGCCAGCTCCATACCCACTGATGCTGCTTATACCTGTGGTTGCCTTAGCTGCAGATTTTCCTTGTACAGACCGGCACTTCTAGAGCAGGGCCACCAGCACAGGCTAGTGGGACCACACTGTCATGTGGACCTAGGATGATGAGCAGTGGGTCCAGAACTTTCACATGAAGAAACAGACATTCCTGGAAGTTTGTGACCAGCTTTCTTCAACCTTCCAGCAGCAGGACACCCATGTCAGGGAGGGCATGCTAGTCTCGAAGCAAGCTGCTATGGCTGTCTGGAAGCTGACTATCCCTGACAGCTACAGGTACAATTTGGATTTGGCACATCTACTGGGGGGTTGCTATGGCAGAGGTTTGTGGGGCTATCAGGATTGTGATGTACTCAAAGGTGGTCGCCAAACAAAATTTCCTGAAATAATTGCTGGTTTCTAGAGAATGGGCTTTACAAACTGCTTACGGGACATTGATGGGACTCGCAACTATAGCTTGTCTTCCACAAGGAGCATATCAGTACATAAACCACAAAGACTCATAGACTCATAGACTCATAGACTCATAGGTCAGAAGGGACCAATATGATCATCTAGTCTGACCTCCCGCACAAGGCAGGCCACAAAACCCTACCCATACACATTTATAACAACCCCGAACCCATGACTGAGTTATTGAAATCCTCAAAAGTGAGATTTGAAGACCTCAAGCTGCAGGGAATCCACCAGCAAGCGACTCATGCCCCATGCTGCAGGGGAAGGCGAAAAACCTCCGTGGCCCCTGCCAATCCGCCCCGGAGGAAAATTCCTTCCCGACCCCAAATATGGCGATCAGCTAAACCCTGAGCATGTGGGCAAGACTCACCAGCCAGCACCCAAAAAGGAATTCTCTGCAGTAACTCAGTTCCCATCCCATCCAGCATTCCCACAGACCATTGAGCAGACTTATCTGCCGATAATCCAAAATCAATCGCTCAAATTAAACTATCCCATCATAACATCCCCTCCATAAACTTATCAAGCTTAGTCTTAAAGCCAGATAAGTCATTTGCCCCCACTACTTCCCTCGGAAGGCTATTCCAGAACTTCACTCCCCTAATGGTTAGAAACCTTCGTCTAATTTCTAGTCTAAATTTCCTAATATCCAATTTGTACCCATTCGTCCTCGTGCCTATATTAGTACTAAACTTAAACAATTCCTCTCCCTCCCTAACGTTAATCCCCCTGATATATTTATATAGAGCAAGC
>ML675629.1:39402591-39444312 GCA_007922155.1 Mesoclemmys tuberculata
GGAGGGTGGGGAGAGCAGGGGGTGGTCAGCGAGAGTACAGGAGAGACAGACTCTGTGGGGATGGCACATGTAGTCTGTTAGTACTCTGAGGTGTTGGTGTACACTCAGTGATGGTGGAATTGTCAGGTTGTAGCTGCTAAATGCTAAGATTTTTTTGTTTTTTGGAGCCTTATAACATTGGCAAATTTGGGCCGGTGTTTACAGGAATGTCAAAAGGCATAGGTCTGACACACAGGCTGCCCCTTTTGTCAAATTTCAAGTGCTTGCTCCAAAGTATGAACGTGCTAGAACTTTTCTGAAAAGGTCACCAGACTTTCTTTTAACATTGCAAAACAATATATTTCCCTCTAGCCTTGTTCTCTGAAATGGTTCAGCTGTTTGGGCTGAAACTTAAAAGAGAGAGAGAGAAGAATAGTCTGCGGCGGACACCTGGCATGGAAAATTTCATTGCAAATGGTTAGTTAGCAACTGAAAAGATGGTCTCTGACATGGGAGGTTTCAGGCAACCTCGGTAATAATAGCAGTGCTTACCAGCCCCATCTATAATATAGTATACTTTGTGGTGGATGCAAGACAGTACATGCTGCAGTTGAAAGCTGAATTGCAACTTCCATTTGCTTTCCTTCCAAACTCATAATTTTCTCAATCGAATTCATATGGTGATGACAGGTTATAACATGGTCATAGCACAAAGTTGATTTTTTTTAATTTATTTTATTTATTGAATTGTTTGTTACTGGAGAGTGAAAAGGTGCACTGTCGTCAGAAATTCTATACTAAGATAACTAAAACCCTAAAGCAGTACTTCTGGACCATTCTGGGAGTGATTTCCTGGGCTTGTGGATAACTGGGGAAAGCTTGAGGCTTCTTGTTTGCATTGAGGGTAACCAGTAACAACTGAAGCCATGAGATGGCACTCTGTGCAGACATAAGAGCTGCCCTGTTCATATTATTTTGGTTTGGCTTATTCTTTGTTGTTTGTTTTGTAGTTTAGAGTGTGTTAGATTACATGAAGGGAATGTGTCTAGAACAGTGGTTCTCAACCTTTCTAATGCCGTGACCCCGCAATACAGTTCCTCATATTGCGGTGACCCCAAACCAAAAAATAATTTTGGTGGCTACTTCAAAACTGATGACGTCAGCAAGCGCCG
Organism: Mesoclemmys tuberculata; assembly: GCA_007922155.1. Classification (NCBI taxonomy): domain Eukaryota; kingdom Metazoa; phylum Chordata; order Testudines; family Chelidae; genus Mesoclemmys; species Mesoclemmys tuberculata. The sequence continues at coordinate 39,403,743 of ML675629.1, forward strand.
GACACACGTAATGCGCTGCTATGGACTGTGGAGCGTTCCCCCCGCTTCCCCCGCCCCTTAGGCCCCGGACAGGTGATGCAATCACGTCTGCGCATGCGCGCAGGCATTCAGTTTGGAACGCGCATCCATAACGGTGTGCGTTCCAGCTGAATAGCGCTGCTACAGATGGTAGCGCGACTTCTCAGCGGCTAAAGCCATCGGAAATATGTATTTTCCGATGGCTTTAGGCGACCCCTGTGTTTTGGTCGTTCGACCCCCGCCGGGGTCGCGACCCACAGGTTGAGAACCGCTGGTCTAGAAACTTGACTGGTTTGTTATGTTGATTGCACCAGAGAAAATCTTTAAATAATGGTGAAAATCCAGCTGATTTTCAGTCTGGCTACATAGACTCTATCTAGCACAGGCACAGCTTATTTTGTAGATCTCACTGAGACTTAAAATTGAGCCCACTTGCCTACAAAGCTCTTGGCTTTGCTTGGCTGCATTTTTTGCCATTTAAAGGAATCTACCATGTTAGCTAAAGATAACTTTTGTTGTCAATGAGTCAATTTGTTAGTGGATGGGGGGCCTGAGGGACCATTATAATATGGGATATTATTCTTCTAACTGTTCATAACTCTCTCATGTATAATTATTTCCACTTTGAGAGAATCTTCAGAACTATCCTTTATTTTGTCTGCCTATTTCTTTAATATTTTCCGTTGAGTAGTATCTTGGAGACGATTCTAAAGAAAACTCTAAAAAGATCTTGGACTGCATCATCTTTAGATATCAGATTTCAGAGAGGAGATATTTAAAGGGCACAGCACACTAATTGACATTGCTCCACCAGGACAAAGCCAAAAGGTAATCTGTCACATTGAGGGAAACCATTGTCTCAGTTCAAGGTACCTTGAAGAGATTGTGCAACAATATTGCAATCCAGTCAACTAGCATCATAGCCTCTGTGCACAGGTCTGTGAAAATCAGAAATCTTGTGGGAGCCTGTCCTGCATAATTTGAGACCAAAAAGGCAAAAACCAATTTTTTAGGATGTTGTAGTCTCTGAGCTTTTTCAGACACATCCCTCACTGGAAGTAGGTTGTACAGCATAAAAAGTCAGTCAATTTGGTAGAAATTGTTTCAACATTATCTGCTTTTTTTCATGTTTGTGTGAGAAGAAGCTGTTTCTCAATATTTTCATTATACATGTGTATTTGTAATGTTTGAATAGATTAAAAAGGCCATTCATCATTTAAAAAGTTTTTTCAGATAGTTGCTAATCAGAGTCTAGCTTCCTGAATACCAGACAGACACTGAGTGAAAACATAGCAACTGAGTCAGTTTTTTTTTTCTTTTTTTTTCCCCCCAAGACTCATTTGTAGATGCATGTATTAATCCTCAGAAGAAACCAGCATTCCTGTGAAAGGAATGATTACTCAGATCAAATAATGAGGCAATCCCTATGGAAATGGTGACTTGACAAAATTTTGGCTTTGGGGGTTAGAATTTTTTTCAGATTGAACTAGGCATTTCTAAAACGCCTAATCTTTCTGCTAAAGGAAAAAAAATACACAGAGTTAAGAGTTATAGCTAAAAATACCAAATTTCTAAGTTTCCATGTTAATTTCTTATGAGAGACACCTAGTCGTAGAGATGTAGGTCTTGATCCTGTAATTAGATCCATGTTGGTACATATACCCACGTAGATTCGGTTGAAGGATCATGGTCATAGTTTGTAGTAGTTTTAGAGTTTAAAACTCAGTTTTATTTTGCAAGAATCTTACTGTGAATTAAATTATTTAACCATCCAATGGACGTTACAATAGACTATAACTTAGTGCTTTTTAAAAATAGTGATTGTTGCTTAAATTTGATGTTAGGATCAAATAGTTGAATTTCTTGCTTTCCTGTCTGAAATAATAAAGGATATTTTCTCTGTCTTGTTCTTTCATGCATTTTTGTGACAGACAGTTTATTAGAATCAAAATATCACTGGCCTCCACAGTGGCCATGTGTGTGAATATGACTTTGTCCTAACAGAATTAAATTAACTGCATGTGTAGCTGCATTATCTGCCATTTAAAATTGGTGTACATTAAAGCTTTATTTTCCTAAGTAAAACATAAATAGCTGTTTATAAGTAAATGTTTCTCTGTATGTTAGTTTATAAAAGAAAATAAGTATATGGCACATTTTTAAATTAGCATAGAAATTTCTTAGGGAATAATATAATAGTTTGAGCATTATAACATCTCTGATTGTTCAGTACAAATGTAAATATGACTTGAATCTACAATGAGAGCCCTTCCTTGCATTTCTTTACTAATTGTTTCCATGCCTTATCTGTCTTACTAAGACCTCAGTTGTTGTTCTAATGAGTGGTTAGGTGCAGTAGAGTCCCTATGAATCTAGTTTATTCTTTGACTTTTTTCTTTGCTGACTCAAAGTGAGAGAAAGAGGAGATTTGAAAAAAGTCATTTTGTTTTGCAGGATCCTGCTATTACATAGTTACTTCTAAGCTGTTTCTAAACCAAACTTAGGAAGCTCTTGACTTTTAAACAATAAATAACAATTTACAGACATATTTTTCATCAAGCTGTGAGTTTGTGGTATTACATAAATGCTGTGTGAATCATCAAATGAGTACATAAACTCTGTATTCATCATAAAAAGAGAATGTTGGGTCTTAAATTCTGTTGTGTATGTGAGGTTATATAGTCTGTAACTTGAAATTCAATACTTCTAAGAAACTGGATAGTTCAGGTGACTGGTAATGGGATATACAAACTTTCACTTCCAGGCTGCACATTTTAATCCAACCCAGGCTGGACTAATGGCTGTTCCATGGCTGTATGAAATAAGTTGTCTCATACTAGTTCCTTTTAAGTAAGCATCTACATCACATAAACCACCACCGCTATTGTTGCCACTGATAGGCACTCTACATCAGTGGTCCCCAACCTTTTTTGCACCAGGGACCGGCTGAAAGCAAAACTATTTTTCCAGGGACCGGCATGGCGGGGCGGGGGTGGGGCAGGCACCCCAGCAGGCATCACTTCACACCACCCTCCGCCGTGAAATTGACTCGCCCGTGTCAATTTCGGTGGCGGAGCTGGAGAGTGGGGCCCACAGCACAGAAATTTACCATTTTAAGAGCCGGTTCGCTCTTAAAATCGTAAACCACTGCGAAACACAATGCCTAGCGGCTAAATGAAGAGCTGCATAGCTGCGGCGCCGCGGACCGGCAAAGAACCCCCAAAGGCCCGGTACCGGTCCGCGGACCGGTGGTTGGGGACCCCTGCTCTACATTACTGGCAATCTCAGGCACAGAACAGTGATTGAAAGAGCATAGAGGATAAACTACTCTCCCCCTCCCCCCAAAGGATGGTTATTGTTGATGGCTAATCGGGGGCTTATTCTGTCATCCTAGAGCAATAAACCATGAGATTAAGGTTTGATTTCAATTGTCTATTGCTCCCCACTGTTTTTTCCTTTTAACTGCTTTTTAAGAAACCACTAGGTTCTTATAATTTGGTCCTTTGTTGAGGTTAGACTGACTGACTAGCCTGTTATTTCTTTAACTTCCCTTTTTCATCTGTCTTGAATTTCTTTTGTAGAGGGACCCATATCTGCTGTGCTTGTATCATATTCCTCTTTGTAACCTTCCAGACAAGATATACTTCCTAACCCCATATCACCTCTACATCAGAGACTGAAACAACTAACTTCATTTCTCAAAACGTCCAAGACTGAAATGAAATGTCTGTGCATTGCTGTCCTATGAACTCATCCACAATTTAGAGAATTTTAATCAGTTCACAATAATTTGCAATCACTTGTAATTTCAAAGTTCTCAATCATTTCCTCCCTGTTGATGACTTCCAGTTCTAAATTAGCTTTCGCTTCTCCTATATCAGCTTTTTTTTTTTTAAAGTTCTTTACTGGTCGTCTTCTCTAACAAATATTTCTGTTGGTAAAATCCCTCTATGGTTATTAGTGCCTGTAGTTTTGACTTATTGATATTGGTTCAGGAGTAATTTGTCTCTTATGTCTTGATTCAGTGGCCCAGAGTACGCAAATGATTTCCCCATCTTTACTCTTTGCTTCCTTCATATTAAGATAAAAAGCATTGTCCAGATTCAGTACCTGTATTCCACTGTTTGTGAGCTGCCTGTGTCAGAAAGGCCGCATAGAACGGCAATAGAATACATCAAAGTGTGCAGGGCTATCGTAGGCACCTGTGGGGTGTGGTAACTTGCTGTGTCACATGGGCAGTCTCCATCAGCAAGGCTCATTCAGAATCCTGTCTGGAATTTAATTCTGTCTTCCTGTGATGGACAGTGAGGAAGTACTATGACCTTATTACTCCAGAGGATGAATCCATCTCGACTCAGGTACAGTTGCCCCAGCAGGTGCATGAGTACGAAGTGCATCCCCCTGCACCTTTTAGAGTGAATTGAGCTCTTCCCTTTTTGCTGGTTCTTTCCACCCTCCTTAAACTTTCTTGAAAAGCAGCTGATTTTTCCTCATCTTCTTCTTTTTACAGGTTGTTATAACCTTCTCTGTTAGCATTCCAATTGTGTCCTTTGCTCTATAATGTCTCCCTAACATCAGCTAATTCCTATTTCCCTTTCTTGTGAATTTTTTTTAACATCTACTTTTATATAAAGGCATGGACTTTTATGGATCTTTCCTTCCTTACCACGCTCACAACTACTTCCAATTTATTTTTAGTATTCTCCCTTATCTTTTCCTTGCACTCACAAGTGGTTTAATTACTTTTTGCTTATTGTTTCTTTTTATAGCTTCCTGTGAAAGACTCCTTTAATAATTAATTTAACAAAAGAAGCTTGAATACAAGAAAAAGCATGTTTTATAATCAAAACCAACATCTGTGTAAAATTTTAAAATTATAATATGCTTGTCCTTCTTTCCTTGTCCTGTTTTGTTTTATTTTTTAATGGTAGTATATTTTTTTTAGTATTTCTCTGTCCATCCCAACTTAGCCTCTTTGGTTGTTTTAGCAGTTTAGGAAAAATCAAATCAAACAAGAATACACCCAACAAGGACTCATAAGACCCATAAGACCAGGACAAAAATATTACTCTTCTGCCTCCTTGCATCTGCCAATGGCGATGCACCCAGCTACTACGGCAGATCGGCAAGTTTAACAGGACTTTTGGGAGCCACATCAGATCCAAATCAGAAGTCACCTTACCACATTCCATTGGGTAGACTATAATATCAGACGACAGGTGCTATAGTTCATCATCGTTGGTTCTCTATCCATTTCACTCTTCATGCTATACCATCTTCCTTGTCCTTCACCTAGGACCCTTCTCATGAGAGCCTGTTCAAGGCAGACATGGCCTCATTGCTTTGTCTATGAGCTGTACAGCAGGTGCCAACGGAATTCAGGGGAAGAGGGTTCTATTTACAGTATTTTCTGAAGAAGAAAGAGCATCTTCCTCCTATCTTAGACCTGGAAAGACTCAACAAATACACCATCTCAGGTTCAAGATGGTAATGCTTGCCTCCATCGTTCCATTTCTTCAAGCTCAAGACTTGGTTGATGGTTTTTGTCTTGCAAGTAGCATCTTTCCATATAGCAATGTCTGGCTCATAGGAAGAACCTAAGATTCACAGTGGAACCCAAACATTACCAGTACAGGGTACTGCCCTTTGGAGTCTCCATGGCACTAAGAATGTTCATCAGATGCCTGGCAGTGGCAGCTGTGCATTTAAGGTGAAAGGGAGTTCACATCTACTCATACTTGGATAATTGGCTGATCAGAGGCAGGTCCTAGGAGAAGGTCACAGCAGCCCTGGAGGTAGTCCGTTCTCTGTTCTCCCAACTAGAACTCATTGTGAAGCATGGGAAACAGTTGCTTACACCATTGCAGATGATAGAGTTCATAGGAGCCATGATTAACTCTTGATCAATGAGAGCTTGCTTACCACATTTAGCACTTCTCGAGCCAATGACAAAAGACCTAAAATCGAATCTGTCAACGATGGTTCACACATGTCTGGGCCTATTAGGCCATATGTCGGCATTCATGCACGTGTTGCTGCCCGCCCGATTTCATCCTTACCACTATAGTTGAGGTTATGTACTCCCCATCTAGACAGCACATGAACAAGGGAATCACAGTCCTGCTCTGGTCCTCTGAGAATTCACTTGGTGGCTGGACCTGGAGAACATACAAGAGGGGGCCTTCCACAGCCTGCTCCCCAAGAATGATGCTCATCACAGACATCTTGGGGATAAAACAGGATGCCCACCTGAACCATCAGCAGATGCAAAGGATCTGGTCCCAGGACTATTTGATGCTACATATGAACATCCTGGAGCTTGGGGTGGGCCATCTGGTTGCCCTGCATGGTGTTTCTGCCTGTTATGCAGAACTCTGTGATACAGGTCTTGATGATAACATGTCCACAGTGCATTAGATAAACAAGAAAGGAAGTGCTTGGTTAGCTCTTCTGTGCCAGGATGCTGTCAGGCAGTGGGCCTGGGGGCCTCACCTCAGGGCAGCCCCATTGGTTCTGCATCTTCCAAGAATGACCAACAATTTGGCAAAAGTAAACAGTCAGCACTTATTGTGAAAAAATGAATTAAAATTTTAAAATACTTTCATTTTACATCCTGAATTGCGTCTGATGAAGTGGATTACAAGCCACGAAAGCTCATGCCTGCAGAAATAAAATTTGTTAGTCTTTAAAGAGCTACAGGACTCTCGTTGTTTTTACTGTATATAGACTAACACGGCTACCCCTCTGAAACATCCTAAATTGTTTTTAACACAGATCAGGATGTTTCCTCTACTCTGTTGTCAAGCTGGATTCACCTTATTATAAAATTTTGTTCTCAAATAGCCCAAACTTGATGATCTTCTGGGTATGCTGCTACAGCTATTTATTTGACAGGGTTTTGGGGGGAAAAGTTAGGGTGTGTTTCTGGGTGCATGTGAAAGTAGCTTTCCTGATGTATTGATTTACTGACTGACTGAGTTAATTTGTTACTTGTAGAAGGGTATTTAATGTCACAAGGTGGTCATCATTAAGTTATTCTAAATTTAATTAACTGATAAGTGTTCTATCGCTTTTTATGTGGATGATTTTTTATTGTTTACCTAATAAGTAATAGATGAAATACTCTGACAGTGTCCCAATCTCTTCTCAGATCTAATTACAAATCAATAAATAACCCAACCCTTGAGCCAACTTTTTTTTTTTTTTAGACGGATGAGGGGAAATTTTGGCCAGAAGCAAAATGTTTCTTTTCATTATCGTAATCATTTAAAAACAAACAAACAAAAAAGGTTAAAATCACAGGTCACTCCTCTCTACTAGTTAAATTTTCTCTATTATGTAACTTCTAGAGCTTAAAGAAGCAATGAACAGCAATCATGGAAAATGTTTCAATAAATTGTGCAATGATTTAATTTAACTGCTATGTGAACTATTTTTGCAACAGAAAGCTATAACTAGTGTTAAACTTTCTTTCATAGCTAACATCGCACATTTGGTGTATTCTCCCTTAAAAAGCACTTACTTACTAATTTGTGTTTGCCTCTAATTTTTGTGGATAAATTTGAACTAGCCGCAAAGGAAATTGGCTCCATATATGATTGGCTAGATTTATTATTCTTTACCTGAGTAGTACTGTCTCCTCTACCTTACAAACTTTTTTCGCCATTCTCTTTTTCTGGTATTTGAACCAACTTAATATCATTATTACTGTGACCGGTGGGAGCCACACAACTTCATGACGAGCATGGTATGAAAACTTGGACAAAAATAGTTGTGTTCAGTTGATCCATTTTTTAAATTTTACAAACAGCAAACCTCAGTCAATGCAGATTTAGTCAACACAGATTGTCATTGCAAACACTGATCATAGACAAAGCAAAACAAAAAGAAAAGTTACTTTTGATAGTGTAAAAGGAAAACCTCACCAAAACCAACTTCATACAAATCTTAATGCTATAACTACATTTCATTGCTCCTTATAGCACTAATTTCCTAATATAAAAGGGGGCAGATAGATCCTCAGGTGGCATAGATTGGTGTAGCTACATGCATTTCAGTAAAGCTATGCTGATTTGTGCCATCTGAGGAACTGGACCAATATTTGTAGCTTTTAAACTGTTCAAAAGTTGTATTTTTAAGCATAATGGAAAACGAAATACTGAAATAATAAAGCCAGCTAATCTGGCTCTTACAACAGTCTTGGCACTGGGACTTTCCGAAAAATGTACTTTGCAGCAAAAAAAAAACCTTTAAATGCGCCTTTTGTAGTGCACAGCCTGCCCTTTTTTAGCTGTAGAATGACTCCGAGCTCTGACTTTTAGGAATCAGATATTAACACTAGTGGATTTATTTGCAAAGCTCTTTGGTAAAAGTTGAAATGCCATGCCTTTGTCTAATAGATTTTGGACCTAAAGGGAGGTGGAGTTAGCCTAGTGGACTAAACTTTTTACTTTTGGATATGAGTTAAAATCCTTTCATGGATCAGAAATAAAGGGTCTCATTCTAGTCCCTAGTGGGCATCAGTTCATGTCACAAAACCCAATAGAGTACCAAATTCACCCAGGTAATGTACCTGTGCCATGGTGAATTTCTTAAGGTAGAAGTTCTGCTGGGGAAATGTCACAGCAATGGAAAACAGCTACAACTTTGCGTCTACTGGAGGGCAGCAGGAGGGGTACTGGGAAGGATGAGGAAGTATCTGTGCTGCCCAAAAATTGGCTGGGAAGGGGTAAGACCAGAAGATGCATTGAACCGGCCTCCCACAGCAAGCTTTCTTTGGAACCTATGCCTCAGTCTAAAGCTACCCACCAATAACAAAAGAAACAGATGGAAGGCAGGCTGTAAGAACACTATCCTAATTCTGTATGTTTTCTCTTGCATCCAAACAAGTGAAAATCCAAAGAGGAGTTACCTGTCTGTCATGTATTTCTAAGACATACAACTTTAGGAGATATGGGACCTGATGTGCTCTATGCAACACACAGCAATTCAACGAGAGATGTGGATGCTCTGTCCCCCTGAAATCAGGATGATTGTTTAGGTGCCTAATTTTAGGTGCCCAGGTTTGAAAATTTAGACCCAAGACACTTGAGACTGGTGATCTGGACAGGATCAGTTAGGCTTTGGAAGGTCATATAAACTGACAAATGGACCATACAAAACATTTTAATCTATTCCTGCTCAACAAAGCAATTAAACACGTCACCTTTAAATTAAGAGGCTAGGACTTTTCATCAGCCCTTCTCAGCCTCCCCCTCTTTAAATTCTTAACTACATACATTTATTAATAGATTTACAGATTTTAAGGCCAGAAATGGACCATTATGATCATCTGGTATAATATATCAAAATCACAACACAGGTCATAGAATTTTACCATGGATTCCTGCATTAAGTCTATAACTTCTGTTTGAGCTGGAGCATAATTTAAAGACTTCAAAAGATGGAGCATCCACTTCATCCCTAGATAAGTTGTTCAATGGTTAATTACCTTCACTGTTTAAAAAAACAGCAGCAACAAAATACATCGTATTTCTTATCTGAACTGGTCTAACTTCAGCTCTTAATTCCATTGGATCTTGTTATGCTGTTGTCTGCTAGATTAAAGAGCCTTCTACCCTTGGAAATCTTTTCCTTACATAAATACTTGGACTGTGATCAAGTTACTTGTTTCTTTGATAAACAAAATAGATTGAGCTACTTTAGTCTTTTACTGTAAGGCAGGTTTTCAAGACCATTCTAAAGTATGTGATACTAGAACTGGACACTTCCGAGGTGGTTCTCTGTGGGAGTCTGTGTCCAGTGGTATACATTGCAGCAGTGACCAGATAGTCATCTTAAAACCAAAATCTTGTTTGTTTCACAATATGAACCAAAGCATTTAGAGAAAAAGGATTTGAAAATGGTCTGCATGCATGTGTGTTTTACGTAAGGGTTTACCAATCCCTGATGGTAATCTAGACAGACCTGACTTCTACAGATGATACAGTGGGTGTGTGTGTCTTGGCCTGATTCCCCTGAAAACTCTCTTGAGAGTATGTTTCTTTTTACCACTGTTCTTTTGATCTTCTCTGTTTGTGGACCTTTCCAGTCCTGGCATTGTCTCTTAACAGCTCTCAAGTATTTGTTGAGAAGTGGCTTATCTCAATCCACTTTTTCTGTTCCTGCTTGTTTTTCCCAAAACCCCCTTATTAAACAAAACGGATATGTTCATGTAGTAAAACATCCCAATAACCAGGTCAACATGCTGTATTCATGAATTATTACAGAGCAGCTCCAAATCTGTCACTGTGATCATATGAGAGTAAATTGCTTTTTACTACAAAAAGGACGTAAGTATTTGCTAGACTAATTCTGCAAAGTATTTAGGTATGAATACTCAGTCAGTGTATCCTGCCTTCTTTTCTTTAAGGTGAAAATCTTCAATCCAGAAACAGCAAGTTAATATTTGCTAACAAATGTTAATGTTTCAAACTGCACTCCCCCCACCTGCCCCAAAAACATTTTTGCTGTAGCAGTCTTAATTAGAGTGGAAAGGCTTTACAAGAAGTTCATGCTGATTACAAAGCAGTGAGTATTTGGATCTATCTTGACAGATGTGGTGGTGTAGACAACCAACGACAGAGCTTCAGTTGGGAATCTTGAGACATTAGTGACTTCATACAGAATGAAAGAGCTCATGATTCCACTCCCAGTTGGTAAATTCCTGAACAGTTAGGCCATCTCAGTAGTTGTGGCCAAGATTGTTCCCTGAAGTGATGACTTTTTATGTGATTTGTAATTTTCTCTTGAAATACCAACAATAGAAATACTACACCCTGGCTTTTCTTTCTTCATATGTTTTAATAAATGTTGGAATTACAGAAGATCTTGAATAAGTTTTCAAAACATAATGTAATGGCTGTAGAGTTAAGGAATTCAAAAAGTCAATAAATAAGGAGTAATGGAACAAATCTGCTTGAGAATTTGTAACCCCGATTTGGAGATGTTGAAAATTCTAGTTAGCTTGACTAAAGCGCAAGAATATGCATAATTTGTTCCAGTGAGTAAAAGAGGGAATTTAATACCTATTTTTTAAAACCTGCCACAGTGGTTGAGAATCCTGAGTGTTTTGTACTTTTAGGGATTTGGGGTGAAATCCTGGCCCCATTAAAGTCAATAGCAAAACTCCCGTTGATTTTCATAGGGTCAGGGTTTCACCTTTTATATGTGGAATAACAGAACAATTGAAATAGACATCAGTTTTCTCTGCATTTATTATAATTTGTGCTATGCTGGAAGCAAGTCTATTTGTACTTGCGTGCTGGCTTTATCACAGTACCAGGAAATGAGAATTTGCTAGATGGAGTGAACAGGGGTTCCATTAGTAGCCTTATGGAATAACTTTATCACAATATTCTCTGGCAACTCTTTCTCTTACTCTTTGGCACACATGTAATTTGGACACACAAATGGCAGGCACTTTAAGGTCTCACATCTGCAAGTTGTATTTTTGAGAGGACAAAGCTGAAATAAACAGGGTGAGATACAAGTGGAACAAAAGGAAATATAAAATCAGTTAAGGTAATTCAGCTGGGTTTTAACAATTTTGCAAAAATTGTGTTAGTAATATTTCACATTTTGGACTTAACGTTTTTCCTGACAAAGCACTTTATAGACATTACATAGTGCATTTTGGCATTGCCTTCCTTTCCAGTGAAATGCAGCTGCTTGGGTAGAATATGGCAACTGTTTAACAGCATATCATGATGCATATTTTGGGGAACCTTTGCAAGTTTACAGCAATAATCAATATATAGCTGATAGTCCTCCCTCGGGGTTTGGTAGAGAAGCATGGCCTACTGATGAAAACCGCATACTGTGACCAGAAAGGGAGTTGTGCGGAGGAGAGCCTGGGCCCTCCCACTCTACCAGACTCCAACCCAGGACCCTTTTGGGGGCTACCAGTGGTTTTGCATCCAAGGCTGCTTAAGGCTGCCCTCTCTCAGCCACTTCCTCTTGTTACTCCCCTGCCTCCGGGTCAGTTTAGTTCAGGGCTTTCCTCTGTTGGGGAAGTCCAAATCAAGTAAGTGAGAGGGGATTACCAGTATCCTGCGGCCAAGGGAGGATAGAGAGAGGGGGGTACTTCCCTTCTCTGATTATTTCTGGGGTGGGTCCTCCCTTTCCTCAGGGGCAGCTGTGTCAGAGACTCTAGGCTTCCCTCTGCTCTGCGCTTCTGGAGATATGGGCAGATCTGTTCTCTTCCAGCTCTGCTGCCCAGTGAGCTGTTCCTCTCTCTTTTAATTCCTCCAAATGGAGCATTTGCTGCAGGTGAGGTGGCGCAGGGCTGGCTGGGCCCAAAATAATGCCTTCAGGCCTTGTTGCCTGGTGTGGGGTTAGCATGCCCCATCACACTGATGCAAAGGATTTTCAACTGAACACATGAAATCCAATTTACACTCAGTTGTTTTCTGGTTTCTAAGTAACACGTGATATTGCTCAGATGCAATGTTATTTTACTGGGGAATAAAGGGAATAAAGCCTACTTGGATCGCTCCTTTTCTGCTGTCTGGTGCATTTGGAGCTCTCTCTCCAAACAAGTTGTTACAACTCAACTTAAAGCCTTCCTTTTTTCGTTATATTATGACTGACTTTGTCAAGTATTTTGTGATGCTTTAATGAAGTGTGCTAAAAATTGAAGATATGAGACTGGCCTTTCCTTTTACTCTTCCTGAGCATGCTTAATTTTCCTGTTAGGAATGCATCTCTACCACGGATCTGTAACTGCAAGAATAGCTCTACATGAGTTTTATAGTAAGAAGTGGTGATATTAACATTTTTTTGAAAGCTCACTCTTGGATGTTTACTGAACTTTGATATTGGTCCTCATTTCAGCTTTCCTGTTGCAGCGGAATGTGGTGTTTGCATCCCTTCCAACATTACAGAGCTATAAATACAGATAGCTAGGGAGAAAAATAGACACACACTTTTAACCTAATGAGTTGGTATTCATGGCTGTGACTTCAGTGATGACGTGCCTGACACGCTGTGCAGCACTTGGAGGTGCATGTTGCCTGACAGAAGAGGTTCATGAGATGACAAGAGTGTGGTTAGTGAGCATTCCTCCCCTGCAAGTCTTTTTGGAAGAATACCTGGCATACTTTCAAGGGACTGAAATGGGAGGAGAAAACATGGTGCTGTTCTTCCTACAAGTCAAGTCTACTTTTCAAGAATTCCCCATTTGCTTCTGACATTTTCTTCATCCCTCTCACTTTGTGGCTTCTTGGAGAGAGATTCTATCCTTTCTCATTCATACCTCCTAGGATAGTGGGGTCCCTTTCTTCTCAACCCTACTTGGAAACAGAATACTCTTATCTGCCTCTTACATCACATTTCCTGTGAGTGCTCCCCCTTCTACCTGAGAGACCAGGGAGCGTTCCTTTGATCCGTGGCCCTCTTACTCTGCCTGAGCCCAGCAAGAGTGACTACTACAGTGATCAACTCACTTGTCCAGTAGACCCTATTATATGGAAGATGTTTAAATTGTGATCTCACAAAGACCAGGGTGGGGCTCTGTGGGAAGTCACTCAGACTTAGAGCGTAAGCCTCGTTTGTTGTTTGTTTTAAATAGTGTGTTGGAAAGCACCAACATAAATAGAAGCTACTTTCATTTTCATAGTTCAAAGTTTTCACCAAAAGTTGCAATATCATTTAATGAATAACATTTCAGGAAAACTAGAACCAAAACCCTTAAACAATACGCTCAATTTAGATTGTATGATGCTCAAACTTGTATTTTGTAAACAAAAGGTGTAGAAACTCCTATGTATAGTTTTGTTTTAGACTGTACCAAATATGAGAAAAAAAGATCTACTTGTGCCTGCAGTTGTTTTATACAGTGGGACTATTTCAGCTTCCTGTGTGGCCTTCTATTCAACTGTTTGTTTAAACTGAGCCAAAAGCCACTTCTCTAAAGATGATTTATTTTCACTCTTGAGCTGACAGGATGAGGGGGGAGCTAAATTCTACAATTTGGTGTGAGCCTTCCATCTTCAGCTAATAGGATTCAGAAGTACAAGGAGATCATGTAGAACTGGCTACAAAATCGTTCTAGAAAGTAGTTGCCGGGCTCCCACCTTGTTATTCTAATGTCTTGATTTCAGGACTTGTGGGTTGTTTTTTTAATAAGCAACAACTGTATGCAGCTAACTCAGATCTGGACTTTGCAATGGTACTTCTCATCTCTATGATAGGCCTAATCAAAAACTTGTAACTGAGCACTTCTGAATGTAAGGACAAGCCCTGGATTCAAATATTATAATTTGGATCTACCTCCAACTTTAATTTATTTTTGCACAGATAAGCAAAATGGAGGAGAGTACAGTTTTCTAATACAGATAAATGGAAAGAGCATTTAGTTTTATTTATCTGCTTGGCATTTAAGAACATTATGCATTCAGAAGTAGCTCTAAAAATAAATTTTTTTTCTGATTAAAAACAAAAAGTGGGAAGTAGTAAAACATTGGACTTCACTTTGCTTTGTGTTAGTGTAATTTAGGGCTTGTCTACACAGTAGGCTAATATGCACTACAGGAGTGTGATTTCTAATGTGTTGCACATTAATTAGTCCATGTAGACCCTGCTGGTGCACACGAGGCTCCATAATGCGCTTTAATATAGTGCTGTAGTATGTTCAATGAATTACCCCAGGGTAGTGGTTCTCAACTCACTCTAGGGCAATGCTTTTCAACCCCAGGGTACGCAGAGGTCTTCCGGGGGGAGGGTACATCAACTCAGATAGATATTTGCCTAGTTTTACAACAGGCTACATGAAAAGCACAAGCGAAGTCAGTACAAACTAAAATTTCATGCAGACAATGAACGACTTGTTTATACTACTCTATATTAGTTTCTCTCAACCTCTCAGTTATATGGTGAAAATGAGAAGGCAAGCAATTTTTCAGTATTAGTGCATTGTGACACTTTTGTATTTTTATGTCTGATTTTGTAAGCAAGTGGTTTTTAAGTGAGGTGGAACTTGGGCTAGGCAAGACAAATCAGCCTCCTGAAAGCATAAACTAGTCTGGAAAAATTGAGAACTACTGCTCTAGGGTATTGTTGGTACTGACCAGCAGGGTCTACACAGACCAATTGATATACATGTTAGTGGACTTCAGAAATCACACGCATGTAGTATGTACTAAACTTTCCCCCCCCATGTAGACAAGTCCTGCGGATAGTATCTGGCCAGAAAATCTGGAACCTCTTAAAAGGACGTGAGTGTGAGTGATAATTTGGGGAAATTCATGTCATTTCTGATAAAATATTAACTAAAAGATTGTTAGCCCTATACATTAGTGACATTGTGTAGTTACTGCTGTTTCTGAATACTGTATAGATCTCAGGGAGGAGAGAATACTGAACACTGTTGTAGACTTCATTTAAACTACATTTAGGTTGTCCATGTGACTCAGTACCTGAACAAAGACTCATTTTCCCAAACCAAATGAAACTTACTTTCTGTATAATTTGTGCTAATGCTGAGCAATGAGGTCTGGTCATCCTTTCTCAAAAAGGATATAGCAAATATAGTGGGAGTTCAGAGACTGGCATGAGAATGACTTGAATCATGGAAAAAAATTCTCCGTGAAGGGAAATGTAAGTATAGGAATCCTTGTTTTACAGAGGATGCAAATGGAGGGAACATAATAAAGGTATACAACTATTGTGTGGTATGGAGAAGGTAGATCTTTCTGTTTTCTGTTCTCCTAATAAAAGAACATTCAATGAAAATGAAAGGCAACAAATTTACAACTAATGAAAAGAAATACATATATTTACACAGTGTATAATTTGTTTGTGGAATTCATTATCACAATCTATCATTAAAGCTAAGGGGTTAGTAGGATTAAAAAGATTGAACAGTTATATGCATAAAGAAAACATCCAGTGTCATTAGATAGGATTTTTGTTAATAAGGGATATAAACTCACATGCTTCAAGGCACAAGCTAACTACTAAATGATAAGAGTTAGGAAGAAATGTTCTCTCTGGGCAGGTTATTCCATTGTTGTCTACGGCAATATTTCTTGCACCTTCCTCAAAAGTGTCTGGAATAGGCCAGTGTTAGAAACAGGATTATGGATCACGTGGGCCATTGATCTAATCTAGTGGGCTGAATAGAGGCTTTTGGGATCCTGGGGCAAAATCTGAAAATGAGGCCCCCACTCTTCCAAAAAATTACCACTGACAGAAGCTGGGGGGAGTTCGGTATTGGAAGGGGCTGGAGAATGAGACCTCCCCACCCTCGTAGCAGCAGTTCCTGTCCCATGAAGAGAGGCCTGGCTCGCCTCATGATGGAGGGGCAGATAGCTAGGCCAAACCTAAATGGTTCTGTGACCCTGAGCACTAGTTGCAATGCCACTCACTCAGATTTAGCTTGACCGCCCCTCCATTGTCATTGAGGCACCACTGGGCCAAACCTGTGTGACACTGCAACCCCATGTACCAAGTCCAAGGCCACTCTGCTTGGGGGCCTTCTCAAATAAGGGGCTGGGAGCAAACTGCCCCTTTTGCATTCCCCGTCCATGGGACCTTGCTGGTCTGATAAGGCAATTTCTATATCCTTATTATGCTGTACATCTTTATGAATAGAAACTGTGTTTTAACCTGTTTTTCCCCCTGATCTCTTTTAAAGGAGATATAGGAAAGCTGTGCTCCCATTTGGGAGAATCCATTACCAAAGAACGAATTTATGTAAAAGCACCCACATACAATCAGGATGCTTGTTTTAGTAATACATATAATAGTAGAATAGAACATTATTTTTGGGGGGAAGATTCAAATTGTGACAGAATAATTTAGAGGTTAGTCTGCTTTCTTGAATCATAGCTCCTGGAGAACTTTTATTAATTTATCATAAATTACATAAGACATTTTGTCAATTTACTTTAGGGATGCAGAAATTTCAATGAAAATCCTAAGAATTGAAATCCTGGTCTCACCTATGAGGGAGCCACTTTTGCTAACACAGTGACATGTCTAGGAAAACTGAGTCTCAGAATCGTTATCAAACTCTGTTGTATTTTGGTTTTTTTGTTTGTTTGAAAACTGGGAAAAACACAACAGTATTGACTTTTGCTTCTGACTTTACAGCCCCAGGCAAATTCTGTTATCTTTGGGTCATATGTGGCAAATCATAAATTTTTATTGGCTTTCCTTTCCAACATTGACTTGAAATCTCCACCTACTTAAGTAAATGTGAACCTTGTTCTCTTCTATCTTTTTGCAAACGGTATTTATTTGCATTTGTCACTCATACAGTAAGAAGAGAATTTCTCCATTAAACTCTGCCTTAAGAGTGCAGGCGACATCAGAAAAAATGTATTGTTACAGTGAACTTTTCCTGCAGTCCAATTATTATTAAAAATAGAAATACTGAAAGAATTAACTTTTTTAGGGCAGACTAGTTCATCATCTCTCACTGTATGTTGTTAGAAAGGGTGTATTTGAGTCAAAAGCACATCAATTTTCCCAAAAACTTCGTTCTGTTTTCCCCCCAGCCTTTTGAGAGTCAGGTAGTGAACTGAACTATTCTTTTAATTATACTTTGTAGTTACAGTGAAAGATTGTTTTTAATTGTCAAGTTTTATTAAGAAAATGTATCAAATTGCATTTTAATAATTTATCTCATACAGCCATTTATATGAATTGTCTAACTACCAGAGGAGCAGATGCCCTCTTTGCTTCTTTGCCATTTCAGCTGTAAAGGAGATGGGATAGTTTAATTTGAGCAATTGATTTGGATTATCGGCAGATAAGTCTGCTCAATGGTCTGTGGGAATGTTGATGGGATGGGAACTGAGTTACTGCAGAGAATTCCTTTTTGGGTGTTGGCTGGTGAGTCTTGCCCACATGCTCGGGGTTTAGCTGATCGCCATATTTGGGGTCGGGAAGGAATTTTCCTCCGGGGCGGATTGGCAGAGGCCCCGGAGGTTTTTCGCCTTCCTCTGCAGCGTGGGGCATGGGTCGCTTGCTGATCGATTCCCTGCAGCTTGAGGTCTTCAAATCTCACTTTTGAGGATTTCAATAACTCAGTCATGGGTTAGGGGTTGTTACAAATGTGTATGGGTAGGGTTTTGTGGCCTGCCTTGTGCAGGAGGTCAGACTAGATGATCATATTGGTCCCTTCTGACCTATGAGTCTATGAGAGGGTTTGGACAGAAAAAATACGAAGTTTAGTTTGTAATGTTAATGAAAATTGCTAGGAAATCATCCAGGCAATTATGTCATCAGCAGTCTGAGATACAGTCTGAGTTGTGGGACTGGACTGAGGGAGGCATTGATTTGAGTCTCATCAACGTGACAATGACAGTTGAAACAATGTACATGTATAAGGTTATCTGGTTACATCTGCAATTGTAGGTAGAGAAAAGGAAGGCACCAAAAACAGCCCTGTCAGCCACCACTTATATTGGGAGAGGAGAAATCCAAATTCCTGGGGTAAAATCCTGGACCCATTGAAGTGAGTGGATTTCCCATAGACTTCAGTAGAGCCAGGATTTCACCATTTGTCTCAAAGCACTCAAATTAAATGAAGGCCACATTTCACTTTACTGAGACATCATGTGGAGTGAAAGTTTTGAGATAGGTAAAACAGGAATGTCTTAGTGGAACCCTCTAATCTTCAGATATTTGGCAATAGTAGTAATTTTCAGTGGCTTTCTGCTTTTAATGAATGGCAGTAAGAATTATTTTGGGTTGTAGGTTTTTTCCCCCCTCAAGATAAGTTGGCCATTAGTATTTTTTTTTAAGTACACTTTAAAAAAAATCCTATATTTTCATCTCTGAATGGCTAACTTCAATGCATTTCCTGCTCCCCCCTCTCCCCCCCAATGTCATAACTCAGGCAGGCAAGAAGGAACGAGTTATGCACCATTTCTAATTTTAAGGAGGCAATTTGAATATAAACTGGGGATGCTAGTGATCTCAGTTGTCACTTTTAGATGATGTTTTCATTGGTATTAAATTCAATATGATTCTGGAATTTACATTAGCTACTGCTCAAATTTTTTTCACTATAGCTTTTGGATACACTATCAAAGTAGATTTAGGGCTTGTCTACACAGGCATAAAGTCTGCCATGGCTATTCCACAGTAGCTGCACAGGTGGACAGTCTTATTCTGCATAAGAGTGTCTTTGGGCAGTTTACCTTTAGTGCGTTAAGTGGACAAGTAGATTAAGATAAATTGTATAAAGGCACTCTTAATGCAGAATAAGAGTGTCCACTCAAGGAGGCAGTGAGTGTGTTTAACTCCACACCCCAGTTTATTTCATAATCGCTTCCTCATGAAGACAAGCCGTGACTGTAATAGTTGCACAACAACATCTTTGCCCAACTGCAAGCTCTGATGCTGGTCATCACAGATTTTTCTCGGGTGAACAAACCAGAACTTATGAGCTGTTGATGTCTGTAAATAGAGAAGTATAACAGTGTACTCCATTTCAAATGACTTAGTTACTAAAGACTAGAAGGGGGCTTTCCATTGCCTCTTTAAGCATCAAAGTTCAGATTTGGACTGAGATTTTTGATGGACTCTACACAATATAAAATTTTCAGGGTCCCATCTAAACTGCCTCCCTCCTGCATTTGGTCCACTCCACTCCCATGAAAAAGCATTCATCATTCATCCTGCCTCAAATATAGAGAGAATAGGAAAGCTGCAAGAGTATACAGCCATCTGACCTGGAAGGGCAGAAATAGACAAGGGAGTTAGGTCATATCTGTGATTCAGGTTGGGTCTACATTGACAGCGGCAAATTGGCTGCCGTCAGATTGATTGCTCTGGATCGACTGAGTGGTCTGTGTAGACCCGCTTAGTCAATCCAGCAATCGATGCAGGAAAACCACCCCGGTAAGCGGCGCAGCGCAGTGTGGATGGTGCACAGAGTAGACTCAGTTAAGTCGACGGGAGATGTGCAAATGATTTACATC
The DNA here is from genome assembly GCA_007922155.1 of Mesoclemmys tuberculata. Taxonomy (NCBI): domain Eukaryota; kingdom Metazoa; phylum Chordata; order Testudines; family Chelidae; genus Mesoclemmys; species Mesoclemmys tuberculata. The sequence continues at coordinate 39,423,734 of ML675629.1, forward strand.
ACTTGCGTATCTCCCATCGACTGCTGCTGAATCCAGAAGGTAAGTGTAGACCGGGCCTTAGTCTCAGACTGCAGAGGGAGATGGAAAGAACAGATTGACTGAGCAGTGAGGAATTAGGGTGCTGAGAGAGTGTGCAGTCCATTGACAGCCCTATTTCTGGTTCTGTAAGCTGCTTGGCAGTGAGGGGATCGTCAATGTGTAAGAACTTCTGCAGCAAAATGCATCACCTAAGGCTGCCACTCTCAGCATTAATCAATGTGTTACTCACTTAAAGCTAAACAGATTAAAAATTCAGTGCATTATCAGTTGTGCAGAACTATTTCAAGGTCTTGGAACTGGTACGTTTCCATAGATCTGATGTGTTCCAGTGGATGGGTTATTTTCAGTTGTACTTCTGTTTTGCTTGCTCTTCATTGAGACGTAAGCTGGAACAGCAACAGTAGGCAGCCGTCTAGCTATGAAGCTGTTTCAGCGAAACAGTATGAGATGGAGTTCATTGACTGCACTGTTCCCCATATGATCCTGACATGAAAGGGCTTGTATATTGCCTCCTTCACAGAGGTACCTGATGTCATTTTGCTTGTTTGAGTCCCAGCACCAAATACAGGGCAGCACTCTAACAATGCACGTAAGATAAACTATGTGGAGAAGTGTGAACATTTTACTGGATAACTCCCAAAGCTAGTAGTTTCAACCAGTGGATTGTGAGTGGGGGTGGAGTTGGAGTTGCTGGGACCTTATGTACAAAGTTTTTGACAAACAGCTGCAAGTAGGATGGAACAAAACAGATACTGTAAGTACAGCAGTGCAGCAGGAGATTAATCACTCCATTGAGTCTAAGCTGGGAAGTTTCCAGGAGGCTGTATTTGACAGGCCCTTGTTAGAACTTTCACATGTTGATTTAGATCTTTGCAAAACACTGGATTGTTCTCTGAAGCTGCTGGGGTAGAGCTGAGCATTTTTTTCTCTGATAATATTTTCTTCTTCTTTCTCTCCTCTAGGTGTGTGATGTAAAAGCAGTGGGCAGTCCTTGGGCCTCCCCCGCATGATTGAAACGTCATGTGCCAGTATGAATATTAACACAGAAACACGTACTTCAGTACTCAGCAACCAAAGAAGAAAAAGGAGAAGCTAAACACTGAGAACAAATGACTGGACTGCTTGCAAAACTTTGGGAAGCTAACTTTTTCTTCTCCTTCCCTGCTATTGTGAAACAGCTGGAAGAGCAGAACCAAAACAGCATTTTTTGTGGATATTTTTTCTTTTTTTAATTTAATTTTCTCCCCTTTTTTGGATTTCAGACTCTCAAACTGCACTGACCATAAGCACTGGACATCAATATGTGTCATGTCATTGTAACTTGTCGCTCAATGCTGTGGACACTCCTGAGTATTGTCGTGGCTTTTGCAGAGCTTATAGCTTTCATGAGTGCAGATTGGCTAATTGGCAAAGCCAAGACTGTGAGCTCCGACGATATGGACAACAGGACAGGACGTTCACAGGAGCCTTACCATCCAACTTTGGGTATCTATGGGCGTTGCACCAGAATCTCCCACATGCAGGTTTCCAGACGAGACACACTTTGTGGTCCCTATGCAGAGAACTTCAGTGAGATTGCCAGTGGGTTCTGGCAGGCTACCGCTATTTTCCTAGCTGTGGGGATTATGATTCTCTGTGCTGTGGCATTTGTGTCTGTTTTTACTATGTGTGTGCAGAGTGTTATGAAGAAAAGTATTTTTAATGTCTGTGGGCTGCTACAAGGGATTGCAGGTAAGTGTGATCTGACAGCAACTAAAAACTTCCGCCACTATGTTATACATCTCTCTTCTGTATGCCATTGTTTATGAATTTAAGTCTTGTTTGAATAGCTAAGCAGCACATAATACACTGATGCTGGCAGGAGGATTAAGGATTGCGCTGTGCCAAGGTGAACAGACCAAGGTTTCCTATGCTTGCTGTTCAAGCCTTTCCTCTGTTTGAAAAGTGTGTTTCAGTAACAAGAACTTCTCCCCTTAGCTTTGCTCTGGGTTGTTAGCAAACGCTGGCACCAACATAATGGCTCTGCCTCTCACAATGTTAATGATTTTTCCATTAGACTGAAGGCAGTTCCCTGTATCTGTTTGTCTTACACTTCAGGGTCATGTTAAAAGTAAATCCCAGTCATAGGGCTAAATTTGTGTGCACAGTTCCCATTACAGGCACTTATCCAAGAACTCAATTTGACCCATGGTGCTTTCCGGAAATAAGACCCTTCCTCACTCATCAGGGAGTTCAATTACTTTTGAAGAGTCCAGTGATTTTACCTTTTCACTGCCTAAGTGAGAGTCATTTCAACTGAACAAATGAATTGGCTTCTGGTGGCTTGTCCTTTCTGAGTTTCCTGAGAAAGTTGATAAGATATTGTTCAGTTTTATTGCATATTTCATGGTGCTTAACAAAAATTCTGTGCAGTGAGATCAAAAAGTGAATGCTAAATTCTTTCTTTTCCAATGGGTGTTAGCTAGTAGTTCTGGAAGCTTTCACTAATAAGCAGTGAAACCACTGTCAGATGAAAGTTTTTATATTATACACTCTGCTCTAATCATTTCAGGGCAGAGGATATTCTTCAGACATAACCATAAGGACCTACATGGATCTACTTGGGAGTCACCAAGGTGGTGGCAAGAAATAGGATATGTGCAGAGGTTTTTTCTTTCCCCTCTGGGCTGTGCTCTTAACCAGATATGTTCAAGCCATAGGAAGGGTTTTGTTTTGAGTTTCAAATTGATTCTCATTTTAGGCAGACCAGTTTGCCTGAATCTAGTAAATGATTCTGTAACCAAACAGTGTCCTGTTGACTTCAAGGGAAGATGAGATGCCAGAGTGCAAATTTAATCCTTTTTAAAGTTAATTTTATTTTGTGCTCAGTTGTGGGCTAGTTTATGCCAAGTAGCAGGGTGGGTGTATGGGGGTGTTGGGAGTGTGTAAAGAGCTTCCCCTGGCTGCATGCAAAGGAGCTCCAGGCCTCACTGACGCGAGCACCAGCTATATGACTCGTGACTCCGAAAGATGGGATGAGGAGAGGGTCAGGCCTGGCAGCAGCCAGCAGAGCTAACAGAGTACAAGTGCATCCTGCACTGCATCCTGAAACTGGGTGGTGCAGTAACCATAGTTCCCCTGCGCTCCTTGGAGCACCAGAGTAAAGGCATCATGCTTGCTTCACACTATCCCCAATGTAAGGCTGTGCCCTCAAGGGACAATAGAGCCCTTACATTGGCTCCAGATGCACCTGTTTATATAATGGCATACAACTAGGAAAAGGATTTTAAAAATAAAAATTAAATTTTTGGTATGACCACTCCCTGTTTTGGAAATTCACCATCACAAATGTGAAAAGTATAAGATCTGAATGTGAGAGCCTTCCCAGGTCTGACAGATTAGTATCTCGTTGTAAGTTTTAGCTTTTCACCATCCTAAATTGCCACTTATTTCAGAAATGAGCAGTTCATCTCTCATTTTGCTGAATTGATAGTCCCTTCTTTTTAAAATGAGGTGAACATTTATAAAGATTCTAATTTCAAAATGGCAGGAGGCAGATTCCCGTATCTTAAGAGATTGTTCTGGACTGGAGACCAGTTCTACTTGCCTCTGAAAAGGGAATATGAGAAAAAGAATTGTGTGTTTTATAATTGAACCAGCTGTGTCTTTAGGAAGAGTTATGGTTTCAAGAATTGAGCTATATGACGGGTAAAGCATTTCTCATGTGTTAGGGAAGACATCAATCCCTCTTTTTGAGTAGTGATACGAATGGAAGCACTTCCTTCTTATAGTGTAGATAAAGCCACATAGCATGAACAAGAGTTATTGAAAAGTCACATTATTGAAACTGTTGCTATAGTAAAGGCCCATATCAATATTTGCAGCCAGCCATCTTGTAGCTAGTGAAATGTTCTCTCAAAATTAATTTTATGGAATTCATTGCTACTTTGTACCAACAGTATTGCTGTATCTGGATAGCTGAAAATGTTTTTCTGATAACTTGTCACAGCTTTGAGGTTCAATTTGTTCAATTCCTGATTTTGGAAAACATTTAACCAAATGGCTCAAGTAGGACAGCTGTCAGCATGAGTGAACTTTAAGTAACAGAATTACAATCATCTAGAATAATGTCCCAGCCAGCAAAGCTCTTAAAGGATAGCCAGGTGTGGTCCTGACCCCATGTTCAGATTTACTGATCTTTCTTTCAAATGTGATTCTGTAAATAAGGGAGGGGAATGACATTCATAAAGTAACATTCTCTCTCTCTCTCTCTCTCTCTCTCTCTCTGTCTCTCTCTCTCTCTCTCTCATGTGAGAGAGAGAGAGATTGATTTGCAGTTATGTAGTACATCTTTTCTAGGCTACAACACAGCACAAGCATTTACAGGAACTAAGGATCTGGCAGACTTAATTACATTTATAATCTCTATATCTTTGCTACAAGGATTTAATGTTATTAAAAACATTCTCCAAGTTAATCTATTCCTGAAATTCATTGTGGAGGAAAAAAAAAACAGCGGACACCGGATGTATCATTTCTGTCTAGCAGCTTAGGTTGTGACCTGGGTGTTGTCTAAGGTGAAAAGATGCATCTCTTCTGCTATGGCATTGGTTCAACTTCTGCCCTTGAACAGATGTGTGGTGCTCCTTCTCTGTGGGAGCCACACACGTATCTGGTCCACAGAGAGTTTTTGTTGTTTGCAGACAATCAGAAGTATAAAACTTAATAGAAAAAATCTGCTGCTTCTTTTAAAAAGGCCCTTCCAAAATCTTGGAATTCCTTTGTAAGTTTTTCAGCACTTACTTTTAAGACTGCAATTCCTTTTATTGTGGAAGTGCAGAAATATTAACTGGCAGTTTTAATTTTGTAAACATATCATGCCATCAAGAAACATCTGTCATCTGCTCCAAAGAGTGGAACCATATCATTAGATAAATAATTATTGCCTAGCATCTAGGAGACTGGATAAGCATTCATTTGAATGTCTTTATGACGCATGCAATCTGTTTTTAAGGAGATTGGAATGCTAGGGATAAATGAAACACTGTTCTACAATACAGAGTAATTGATAAGCAAATAATTCAAGGTTGTTTGTCATAGAACTGTCTGCTGTAGCAGTTAATTATCAACAGTCCATGGGTGGTATGTGCATCATCATTTATTTATTTGTATTACAGTAGTGCCTAGAGGCCCCAGTCAGGACTTGGGACCCCATTGTGTTAAGCAGTGTACACATCCTTAATGAAAACATAACCCCTGGCAAAAGAGTTTACAATTTTAAGTAGATTGTGCTAATAAATAACCTTCCGATCATGGATTTCATGTTTACCCCTTATTCTTGTGTCCTGATTGATACTGTAAATCAGGGGTCGGCAACTTTTGGGAAGGGGCATGCCAAGTTTTACCCTCTCCCCAATCCCTCTCCCACGTGCCATGAGCCCAGTGCTGTTCGGTGCCCAGGGGCCACTATTTGTATTTGGACTCCCTCTCCCCATTGGTGGCAGTGGTGGGGGTGTGTGTCTGCAGGCCCGTTTCCTGCTGTCTCTCTTCTCCCCTTCTGCTGCAGAGGTGGCAGGTGCGGCGGCAGTGGTGTACCGAGAGGGCAGTGTCCCTGGGTGCCAGCCTGGAGACGGCGCTGGCCAGGCCGCCTTCTGAGGAGCTGGTCCCCGCTGACATAACTGGTGGCCGTGCCAACCCGGCCCTACAGTGCAAAGCGGCAGTGAGAGGGGCAGATGCCCCCAGCCCACCTGGTGGAAGGCTGCCTGGTCCCTGTGTGCCCGGGGTCCCTGTGTGCCCGGGGTCCCTGTGTGCCCGGGGTCCCTGTGTGGGCGTAGAGGAGGGGCCGGTAGGACAGGAGGCTGAGAGCCCAGGTTGGTGCAGCTGCTGGGAATGTCAGCAGGGGGTGACTCCTCCTCCAGGGGCTTCGCCGGTGTCCCCCCTCCACAGGCCGGTGCTCGGAGGCAGACTTCTCCCCTCCACTAGCATGCCACTGCCCCTGGGCAGGAGCTGCTCCCAGCCCCAAGCAGTGCCACGCGATGGCTTCTCTCCCTCCTCCCCCCCCCAATCTCTCCTACTTGACATGGACATGGGCCCAGCGCCCTGGCCAGGAGTTGTTCCCAGCTGCAAGCAGCACTGCGCAGTGGCCGGTCCCCCCTCCCAGCCCTACCCCTCCGCACCTCTTCCTGTCCCTGACAGGTGCCACTCAAAATCATCTCACATGCCAAGTTTGACATGCGTGCCATAGGTTGCTGACCCCTGCTGTAAATCGTTTAAAAAAGCAGAGCTTCCTACAGTGACATCATACTTCAGTCTCTGAGACGACTTAATTTTATTATGAGCTTGGTCATGATAAACTTTTTTTTAAATCAGCCTTATAAGTATATTTAAAAAAACCCACAAAACCTAGTGCAGCTTAGACTCTAAATAGGTAGGAAATAGGCAGCACTGATTTGAATGCTAAGTACATACTATCCTTCGTTTATATGAATTTGGCTGAAACAATAATCTGCTTTAACGATTTCAAGCTGGTTTATGTATGTGTGGGCTGGGACTTGTCAGCAGAGGCCTTCAGTGACACCCTAACCACATGTCAGAACAATGGAACCAGATTAGCAGTGTGAATAACTTGACATTATCTGAACTCTGAGACATCAACAGGCCAGTCTGTTTCCGTGTGGGAGCAGCACAATGTAACTCTGACAGAGCTTTAAAAACAAAAGAAAATGATGTTTCTTAATATATTGGAAAGGCCGTTTAATTTGTTACTTCCATTTGAATTAGAACTGCCTTTCTTTGCTTGAAAAGAGTATATTAACAGCCAGGTCTATTCAATGGATGGTATAGTCCAGAGGTCCTAAAATCTTTTCATAGTATAGATTGTGTTTTATTAGGGAGCCATCTTGTGGACCATCTTCCCTTCTTTCCTTCTCCTCCCCTGCTGCCAAATCAGGACACCCAAACTTCAAAATCCGTTCTCCATACCATTACATTCAAAGCCAATTCCACCCAATGTATTTAACATTTAAATGGCATTAGCAGGTAGAGCCCACAATCAGTTGCAGACTCCATTGGTTTAGGCACTGTACATATATATATAAGAAAAGTCCCTGCTTCAAAGATCTTAGTACCTAGAAGGCAAGACATAACAGGTTGTTAATTAAACAAGCAGGCCCAGGTGGAATAGGGCAGGTGGGATAACACAGACATAAAGGGAGGTGCAAATTCTCAGCCTGTCACTAGTAGGGATCACAGCTCTACACTCACCAAGTCATTATCAGGTTTGCAGTTTACCATCAGGTCCTCACCATTCTCACCTGTTTCCATCACCTGAGGACAAATTAAAAAAAAAAATCCCATCCCAGATGATTAATTTCCTCTCCACAATGAACATCAGTTTTCCCCACTGAAATTCAGCACACACTTGGAATCAGTTCCATTATGCCCAGCTGAATCTGAGTTCTCTTCTAAAATTGTCCATTAAGTGGCCAGGCCTCCTCCCAACTGAAGTGCTTTCCAGGATCCCACTCCCCCATACATGAGTGTCTTCCATGCTCTCCTTCTCCCTTCATTTAGTGTTCCCTCCCTCTTATCCTGTCCTCTTCTCCAGCAGCCATGTTTCTCCCTGGTGCTCCTTCTATTCCCTCCCTCAGTTCAGGACCTCCCCCCCTCAATTATTCCTCTCCTTCCCAACCCAAGCAGGTTTTCCAGAGCACCTTCTCCTACCCATTCCATTCCCAGCCACTCATGCCTTCAGCCCTCTTTGGTTCCTTTCTTCTTCAATCAATGTTTTTTTCCAGCACCCTGGCAGTAGTGGTTGGCACTTCGGGGACACTCCTGGATCAGGGATGGAGAGAGAATAGCTGCACCTGTATGCTTTGTGGAGTTCTGGCTGGAGCTCCACCAAGGGGGGGCTGCCCAGCTCTCCATAGACCACGATTGAAGGTCTCTCCAGAGCACAGTTTGGGAACTTCTGATCTAATCTTCTGTTAATAACAATGAATTTGTGCCTCTCTGGATTTATTTTAAGAGGAAAAGCTCTGTTTTGTCAATTGTTTATATTTGCTGCATCTTGGTATAATAATCCCATTTCTGATTATTTTAATAGCAGCTCTTTTTCATTCATTTTAATATGTTATGACAGCCCCAGTAGGATGTCCTACACCCACAAGCTCTGTCCAGACTCTATTTTTTCAAAACTGTGGCAGTTCTTAGCTGATGCAATGAGGATGTAAACTACCTGTTTGTTGTAGCTATACAAGTTATGCCTCAAAAATTGTCGATGTGGACTTCAAGAATGCAAGTGTTCATCTGCCAAACCCAACAGTTCTATTCTTCTAAATTCTTTTAAACTATAGAACAAGAATATCTAGTAACCTAGTGACAGGCAAAATTTAGAGCAATCAAATAAGATCATCCCTTTAAAAAATCTCTAACCATATTTGAATCCAGAATTATGCATAACATAATCACTGCTGCCAAAAAGGATATTGGTAAAATAACTCTTAGCGTAGGTAATGTAATATGTTGTTTTTGTTGAAATTTATCAACAAAAGAAAGAGACAATCTTGTAGCATCTCTCCTTGTTGCCCCAGGAAAGTTTCAGACTTAAATGTGTTCCCTCTTTCAAAATGTTAAGTATATATTATTGAAGTTAATTTAAATTATTGTTTAAAACTGGTTTACGCTGACCAAATAAATAAAATATAGTAAACGTCAAAAAATTAAGTACTAAATGTGCTTGAAACTGATCCAATATTGTTAATCTGGCACTAAAATTTATATTATATACATACACAAACTGTTCAGTGTATATACATACACAAACTGTTCAGAGGTTGTTAGGGGAGTGCCACAAAGGTCAATATTATAGTCTGATAACCAGATCAGAGATTTGGAGGAATAAATGTGCAGTCAGTTGATTAAATGTGCTGATGACAGAAAACAGGTTGTGAAGAGGAAGGAAGGTGCAGTCAGGATAAAGGGAGGAGATCAAAGTTCAGAATTAAATAGACTAGAAGTCTACCGATTTAAGCAGCTAATGCAATTTAACATACAGCAACAAAAGATAATCAGGCCAAGGACAATCAATATTTCACATGTAAGGATGCATGCATAAAGAGCTGTTCGATTTCTGCCTTTGTGACACTCCCCTAATAACCTCAGTCCACACTGAACAGTTTATGGGCACCAAAGCATCCTCTTCTCTCTTTGATATCCAGGTTATTTTTATTGTTTAATTTATTGCTTTATTATTTCTCCGTTTACATGGACAATTTGAAATTTTACTGGCCCCAAAATGTAGTTACTCTTCAAAGATTTTTCTCACCCTTTTTTTGTTTGTTTGTTTGTTTTTTTTGGGGGGGGGAAGCATAGCTTGTCATTTTCAAGCACCCTTTAATGTGGCAAACCCACCCACAACTTGCATGAGCAACTAAAACCCCACCGTGCTGGAGGAGTTTGTGAGCATGTTTGGGTGACAGATGAAGTGGGATTTTGTCCTCATTCCCATTTGGGAGATTGTTCCTAGTGAACTTCATGCATTTGTGTGTATGAGATGTGACCTATTTGTGGCTGGGAGCCAAGAATGGATGTGGAATTGCATGTAGCAGGTGGCAGAATTCAGATGTAGTAAGGACTGAAAATGTGCAAGGGAGGCGTAGAGCTGGCTCATTCTCTGGGAATAGTGGTGTGGCGGGTAGGTGTGATTGAGAACTGCTGGGATGCAGGGTGCGAATTGGGAGTTGCTGGGGGCAGGTCTACGCTACCGCTTAAATCAATCTAACTTGCGTCACGCAGGGATGTGAAAAAGGCACTCATTGAGTGATGCAAGTCACAGCGACCTAATTGCTGTCCACGCCAGCAGTATGTTGGCAGGAGATGCTTTCTCACTGACATAGCTTCCACCTTTCACAGAGGTGCAGTAGTTATGCTGCTGGGAGAGCACTCTTTCATTGGCATACAGCGTCTTCACCAGATGTGCTACAGTGGCGAGCTGCATCCATGCAGTGCTTCTTGCGTAGACCTGCCTTGAGAAAGTTGAGAAGAAAGAAGTGGTCAGTCAGAATTTATTGCTGAGACAGGAGGACAAATAGAGGGGGTGGAAATATACTGGAGCTTGGCATGGGGTTGGGAGGTAAACAGAGGTAAATAGGATCTTGTAATGGAGTAGTGCTGTTAGAACTTGCTGTGGAGCTGCAAAATGCATGATGGGGGTTCTTAGAGTGAATCTAAGGCAGTTGTTCTCAACCTGTGCTCCAGTCAGCACACAGCTGCGGCCTCTGTGACATCCTTGGGGCCATACAGGTAGCATTGCATGCAGCCCACATAACATGCTGTGGGCTGTATATGCAGCACACTATGGTAAATAGGTTGAGAACCACTGATTTAAGTGAAGAAGGATTTTAGAATTATGATCAGAAGTTGTAAGTGGAGGTGGGAAATAAGGTAGAGGACTGCTGGGGGAAATAGGGACATGCTAAGGAGCAAGGAGGTAAGATATTCCTGGAGTCTTGCTGCTTGTGGACTAACGGAAATAGATGGTAGACAAATGGGGGGGAAAAGATGCAGTGTGTTGAAACAGAAGCACCAATTCAGTTAAATGGGTGAATCAGGCACCCAAACCCAGTAAGCCTCCATTTGTTTCACAAGTGTGGAAACAAGGCCAAACTTTTATGATTTTATTTTGAAAACAAGTATTTCCTTCTAACATTCGACCTATAACGTTTTGTCTAATGCCAGCATTCTAAATTCTTCAAAAAACTAACAAAAAATTGTGTGCACGTATGTGCATGTGTGAGAGAGAGAACGTGAGTGAGTGAGTGCGGGAGGGGGATTATAGTGGAAATCCTGACACAGCCTTAACTTCTATAGCATTTTGACCAGTGTGGTATAGGGCTTCCTCTAACTTACATGGCCAAATGCCAGTGTGACAGCTAATACATATTTGGCTGCTGAAAGTTCAGACTCAGGGGACCTACTGTGTGGAGGGAGGAAGGAGAGGGGAAATATGCCAGAAAAGGAAAGCTTGCTAACATTAAGTACATAACATGCTAAACAGCTAGTGAAGTAAAGGTACAGTAAGTATGTGACTGACTTTAAAGAAACATTGTACAAATATATTCCTATAAAAACAGTTGTGCAGAGGTTTTTGGGGGGCAGTGTTTTATGTGCTCTGGTTCTGTGATATTATGAGGATTTGCTCATACTGGTTTGTGTGTTGCTTTTTCTATTATTTTTATAACCATTCAAATTTTGACAAAAGTAAAGTTTTTGGCTATTGTGCAACTTTTCATTTCAGTGATGAATGATGACAAATTGAAATAACAGGGAGGTTAATGTGATTTGGGATCCAAAACAGAATGGTAGTTTGGGCAAGTGGTGTGTGTGAGGGGGGGGTTGACAGCTGAGTTTGGGGAGCAGGAACAAAGAGAGAAAGGAAAGGGTACTCAACACTCCCCTTGCTTCCTTTTTAAGACTAAAACTAGGACATGGTGCAGTATAGGGCTTTGTGAGAGAAAAACAATATATATGACTCTGCATGCCTTTGGTTCTTTCTCTGTCCCAACCTTTTTACAGTATTTTTACTCTTTATTTGCAGACCCATCACCTCTATTTGTCCTTGTGTATATATACATAAACCCCCTGCTCTACATACTGCCTCTTTTTCCTTGCTCATCTCTTTGTCTCCTCTACTACCTGTTCTCTGCTCCTTTTTTAACTTTCTTTTCTGACACTCACCCTCTCCTCTTCCCTCCCTGGTTCTCACCACCACTCTCTCTCCTGGCAATTCACTCCCCTTTCTGTCTGCCATAGTAGTTCTTTCTGTGCCTGTTTCCTTTCTCCCACCCTTTCCTCAACCCCAGCAGTCAGAAACAAAGGCTCTTTAGTCCCTCTGTACCCAGCCACAATCTGGTATTCACCAGGGAACAGAGAAGCCTTGCTGCTGGGTCAGGAGCCAGTTAGATCTCAGTGTGAATGGCTTGAATGCTAGCACCCATCACAGCATAGTTATGATGCTCTAATGAGTGAGCTCTAATGGCATGTGGGTCTGAATCTAAATGTGGGAAAGAGCTGGCTTGAGGTCTCGTGATGGGGGCCAATTCTGAGAGGTGTTTTGGAGTTGAGGAGGAAAGGTGGCAACACATGAAACGCTGGGAGTCGGACTGGGTATCTGCCGTGAGTGTTGCAAGCTCAGCTGGCGGATGGGTCCTTCAGGTTGCCATAATCTAGAGGGGTTCAAAATAATTTGGATAAAAGAAACAGTAAAACCAACCAGGATATCAGGACATGCCGACAAACGCTGGATCTGGTGCTAGTACAGCTCATGAGTTTTCATTTCAAAGATATCACTTTAATTAGGCTGGATTTCACGGTCAGTTCATTTCAGATGTTGCGAAGATATGCCTGTATGAACACATGGATCATTTATTGGGGTCATAGTAACTCTTGGTGTGTCACTGGAGACTGAGCAAATTATACACTTTCAGTCTTCACCGATTAGGTTTGGCAGTGACATTATTTTGTTTTCACTCCTGAGCAATGTAGCTTGTAAATTATAGAATAGGTCTAGGCCCAGTAATAGGGTTGCATTGAGTGTTTTTTCCATTGAATAACATTTTATCTTGCCACACATGAATATCAAATTCTATTAACTTTACTGATGTGTGCTGAAAGTCTTTAGTAGCCAGGCTAATGGGATAATGGGGCACTTTTTAAAATCCTTGGTTTTTATTCTAAGATTTTAGGTAATAACATTCTGATTGTCCCAGTGTTTAAAGGGGGACAAGGAGAATAGAATAGTGAGTTTCCCTTCCAGATCTCACCAGATACCTCTACACTGGAATAAAAAACCCATGACATGACCTCGGCTGACTCAGGCTCATGGGGCTTGGGCTACAAGGCTAAAAATTGCCGTGTAGACATTTGGGCTCCAGCCTGAGACCAAATGTCTACACAGCAATTTTACAGCACCACAGACTAAGCCTGAGTCAGCTGACCTGGGCTGACCTGCAGATGTTAAATTGCTGTGTAGACATAGCCATAGTCTAACCCAGTCCTGCTGTAACGTGGGGTGCAAACAAATATATAGTTTATATATTTATAAAAACCTATACATTTTGTTTATAACCACTGAAGGTTTGTTTTCATTGAAATTAAAGACAAGACATTGTTAAAACATCTGTTAGCTCTGAGGGCCTGACAGTTGGTTAGTTGCTCTGTTCTTGGTCTTGGAGGACGTGGTGGGTGGAAACAAGGGGGCTTTGAGCCACCTTTATTCTTTTCATAGTCTGGGACCTCACTCTTTGATGTCAGGTAAAACAGCTTCAGCTGGCACAGCTTACACTTTGCTTTCACTAGCCATGCTCTCTCCTTCTGTCAGTCTCTCCTCCCACCCCAACACTGGGGCTGAAGAAGAAATCAACCCATACACCTTGTGAATTTTTTAAGAAAACCAGAAAGTTGATTTAGCTATCCCTAAGCAGCATGAGAGGCATGTGCTTTTTACTTTTCAACTGAGCAGGATACAACTTGTATATGTTAGTCAAGGGGCTGGCATACACCAGCGTGGCAGCGGTGGGAAAGGTTATAGCAAGTATTGTGAAACACCTATTTTTGCTTTCCTTTGCTCCTTCTATGGACAGAATAATTCAGGGTGATTTGTGTTCAGAGAGTCAGAGGTCCTGTATTACCACTCATAACTAAAGAACATCCAGAATCTATCATCCACAGTACAAACTGAATGTTTAGTTACTAATTTATCACAGATTTGTATGGCATATAGTACTTAATGGAAGCAGACAGCACTCCCTTGTCGTTGGAGCTCCTTGATCATTACAAATATTGAATGCTCCATTTTGCCACACTAGGTCAGAGTGAAAACTGATTTAAAAATGAGACTAGTGGCTGGATTAGTGGTTGTGTCTACACTGTTGTGCTGGAGATATGGGTCACAATCCTTTCCTTCTCTACCTTTCTTGCACTACCATGGGCTGGAAAGATTGGGGTGGGGCAGCATATTTAGCTTATGAAAAGGAGGAAAGATGGAATGCTTTGTGTTGTTCAATGGCAATGACTCTTACTAATTTAGGAGATGAGTTGATAGATTTCAAAGGCATCCCAGGAGGTTCTCCGTGGGAAGGAATGTAAGGTACTGATGTTATCAGGACCTCAAGAGGAACATGTGAAGCGAGAGAGAGTTCGAATCGTTAGGGTTCCACTTTCATGAGAAGGATTGGAATGAATGAGGAGAATTTAGTAGTATTTCATTATTATTTATACAACACCCTGGTTGTACATAGCATTTAATACATCCTTTTGTATTGCCAAAATCTTGCAAACTCTTCCGTTTTCATGGAGGTGATGCTTAGTTTTGACTCCATCAGCAGGACTCCCACTCTCTCTGAACCATTCTGAAGCACAGCAAGGTCAGTCTACACGCCCAGGTTGGGTTATTTTTTATCAGTTTGCTTCAATTTTCTTCCCCGCAACTAACGGGAAGCCTAACAGTGTTAAAAGGCAATGAAGAGTGGGTGCTTACGCACACCTTTATCATTTAGCATTATAATTTAGCATGCCACAGAACAGGTGTGACAGAGAAGAGCAGTTACATTGTACCAGTAGCCAAAGCTATACAGGCAGCTCCTGACTTGTCATTCTGTCAGAACAACCCACATCAAGGATTACAAGCACTCTGATTTAATTGTGGTTTCTTTTATTAGTGGCAGTGTATATTTCTCTCCCACTGTAGAGCATAGTATTATTTGCTTTCTCTTCCATCTCTCACACACACTGTCTCACTCACACACACCCTTGCATTCCCAATACCATTTCTGCACTTCCTCCCTCCCCCTGTCCTATCCCTGTTTTGAATTATTAGTGAGCTTACACAGATCGATTCTAAATAAAAAAAACTTGGCATATTCACAATAAAGGGTTAGGCTTCATGAACTAAAGGATTAGCTTAGTTAGGACTGAAAGTTAATAGCATTTATTCCCTTGGTCAGTCGGTTTTGAAGAAGGGAATTGTTAAGGAATTTCTTTTTTTTTTCTGATAGTCACGTGGTGGGGACTTCTTAAAGGTATTTTGGAGAGACAGTCTCAGCGGTTTTGAGAATTTGCCTGGCCACTGTTTTAAAGATTTCAATCTCTTGTCTCAGGTGGGAGCTATTCTAGATGCATTTGTATCTGTATGTGATGCCATTAGTCTGGAATTAATTAGTGGGCAGGCCTCTCCTTCCTATCACTCAAGTTGGCTGAGCAATCTGCTGAGTAGCATTTTACATAGCAACCTCCTCTTCAACCATCCTGCTTCCTAAGTCTCCTGTCTCCACTCTGCCTTTGTAAGCCTGATATATGTTTTATGATTTAAATGGACACTGTCAATGTGGGTTTTTTAAAATTGACTGACTCCTTGAAATTGTTACAGGTTTTTCTTTCCCTGTTTATGTTTAGGGCGAGCCCTGAGATTAACATCACCAAAAGTGCTCAGGCCCGCTTCTTTTCATACTCTCCCCTCTTTCTTGCTGTTCATTGTTCACACACCTGCCTGGTTCTTGCTGTCTGTTCACCTTCAGCTTCAATTCTGCTGCTGCTGTTACTAGCAAACTTCTTCTTGCAGACCTGGAGAAGGTACGCACCAGAAACAAAACAGTCAATAGACTATCTGCAAAGTGGTGTCAAATACACAAAATAAATTGGGGTGGGAGTGAGAATATTTCTCCTCCCCCAGTCTCTGTCAGTTGCAATAAATGTAGGGGTTGAGGGTAACAACCGTAGTTACAACATTTTCAGAAATAAACACCATTTTCAAGTCCCTTTAATTTGCTGATGAAACATGGGGTAACCCTTCAGGGAAAATGCTGTAATTGTCTGTCTACACAAAGGTCTTAGGTTTAGTACACACTTACTGGGAAATTCGGCGGCAGTCGATGGGGGTTACGCAAGCTAAATGGAGTGGCTTGCGTAACTCCCGCTGACTTCCTAACTTCTCTTTAGCGTGCCATCTTCACTGTGCTGCACCAATGGGAAATACATGCCCATCGATGCAGCGCTACGCCTTTTGAGGTGGTGGTTTAATTGAATCGACTTCCAGATCTATTGAGTGGGCCTTCACTGTCACTCGATCCAACAGCGGCGAATTTGCCACTGTCAGTGTGCACATACCCTTAGTCTGGATTTGGAACAGAATTAAAATAGCAGGATCCTTCTTACAGCCTAGGTCTCTCTCCAGATTCGGAGAGATCTACTGTGCACAAAAATCTGAGGGACTGGTTATTTCACAGTGCGCCCGGTAACTTAGCCTATGTTTCTTCTCTCTTGTTAAGAATCTCTGGTCAGCACTTGGAATACTGTAAGGCTTGGTCCAGAAATTCCCCAACTTCATCCTATCTCAGATTTGGATATCTGTGACTGGGTTCACCAATCTGAGCCCCCCCAGTTTGATATAATCAAATTAAAATATAAATGGATAACTTATAAGTTACAGCTCAGGAAGTATTGTCTAGAGACAGAACTACTGAGTAGGAGGTTATAGTGCAAATATTTTGTCAGTTGACTGCTCAGTACCTGAGTTGTAAGAAGGAGCAGAGAAACCTTTAATTCATGATTGGTGGAGTCCTTCACAGAAATGGTTTGTCAGAAACACAATGTGTCTGTGAGAGAGAAGATTCGGTGCCTGGTCTCTTAGTGCTAAATTGAGATTGCTCCTTTCTGCATGTATTCTAGACAGAAAACCATCCAGATGTTTGCCATTTATGTTTTGACAGAATGGAAGTGTGACATTGAGTAATGGAGGCAAGTTTACTTTTTCTAGTTGGTTAAATGCCTTTGGGGCTAGAGGTCTAATCTCCCATCCTCCTATGCAGGTGATGAATGCAGTCAATACCATTAGTGCTGAGGGAAGCTACCTGCATAAATTCCCCCATGCATTTATGAGAGAGTGATTGCCTCACACATTCTTATCCTTTTTCGTCCTCCTTTTTTTAAATAACGCAGTAAGGCAGTGCTGTTCCTTGGGAACGTGCTACATTGCCACTTCATTGATCACATCTGGTTAATTTCCTGTTTCCTCAAGTTCAGAGATTTTTCACAATTTCTTTAGGGAATGAGAAGATAGTTTCAGGATTTGCAATGGAAATTGGCGTTGTTAATATACACTGTGTTTAATATAGCACAACAGCAGCTGCATGGGAGACTGTCAGAACTAAATAGTGCGCCTCCACTTATCCAAATAACAGCAGGGTAACTACATTCCTAAGGGGTTGTTTTCCAAGGTCAGGCCAGGGGATCTGCTTTATGTCACCAAAAAAACTGCTGTTCTGCTGCAGCTCAGATCTCACATGAAATGCTGACTAGCACACACGATGACAAATCAGTGCTGAAATTTGTTAATCAAATTGCTGGCTTTCCACATGGTACCTGCATCACGCTACTGAACTGAATCAATACCCAGAGTAACAAGTTTATCAGTTTCTGTGTTTTCAGGTCGTCTTAACCAGAGAAGGAGGCGGAGGAGAGACTCCAGTACCAATGCGCTAAGCAGGGCTGTTTTCTTCAAGAGATTAATTTTCACAAAAATACATTTTGCTCCGTGTGTACTGATAATTTGATGCAGCAACAAAGAGCTTTTTGTTTTTGTGTTCTAAGGTTCAATGGAGACTTTGCTTTTACATCATCCAAATATAGAAGGGTTGATGTTTACATGTTGTTAGACTACAGCAGTTTCTCAAATGTGGCCACCAGGGAGGTTTCCTGAAGCCAGGACAGCCTACTGGGCAAAGATGGGGGAGGGGGCAAAGCGGCTTCCCCTCTCTGTACTGCCCAGGGGCTCTGGGGGAGGGCTTCAGTTCCCCCCCAGTCTTCAGCCACAGGACTCCAGGGGTAGGCTTCAGCCTTCCTCCCCTGGTTCAGCTAGAGGATCCTGGGGGGGTAGGGCTTCGCTCTCCCCTGTACTTTAGCTGTGGAGCTCCAAGGGCAGGCTTAACCCTCCTCCCCTTCTTCAGCCTCTGATGGCATGCTCCGTGCTTCAGACTGCTCAACTTCAACCGTAGGGCTCCAGCTCTGGGCTTCAGCAGGGCCAGCCTTACCAGGCACTGTGGTCAAGAGCAAAGAGTGGAATGAGCCTGGGGTGCAAGGCTGTGGAAGGGACGTGGGCAGTGATGATATCCAACCGGTTCGCAACGGTTCGCACGAACCGGTTCTTAAAATAGAAAAAATTCAGCAAACCAGTTCTTAGAGCTCCCCACCGCCGAAATTGACGAGGGAGGGTCAATTTCACTGGGGGAGTGATTCTCCCTGCCGCCGAAATTGACCAGGGAGGGTCAATTTCACGGTGGAGGGCACTGTGAAGTTTGGGTGCTGGGTTGTTGGGGTGCTGTGTGCATGATGTTTAAGAACCTATTCAGAATAGGTTCTTAAATATCACCTGCCTTTATAGAACTGGTCATTGGAAATTTGGGATATCATCACTGGACGTTGGGGCAATGGGGGTGGGGCGAACAGCAGGATTGCGGGGGCCGGGGGAGAGGCAGTAGAGGCCAGAGGCGATGGGTGGGGAGCCTGGGGGGATAGCTGTTGTCAGAGGCACCAAAATACAATGGTACATTACAAAACCTACGTAAGTAAATTACAATGATTTGGACATGTATATGTGCATACTTATTTGTTTTTCTTAAAATTTAAGTAAGTATTTTAGGAAAATTTGTCAGAGTGGTGACCAAAAAGAGTTGGTGGCTGCACTTTGGTGCCACCAAAACATTTGTTGTGAGGACCACTGGACTATAGTATGTTTTTGAGTAGAAGCAATCTAAATAATGAAGTGGCCTTTTCCACTTCTTAAGGCTTCTTTTGGAAGCCAGAGATCTTGAGTTAGATAAGCAAACATTATGCAGGCAGACTTAGTAATATTCCCCAATGAAGTATGAGGCAGTTACCCTCTGCTGAAATACTCTTACATCAAAGAGTCTTAAATCAGAGCTGTATATGCACGGATTTCTTAGCGATGGTGCGAGGAGAGTATTTTAGCTTTGAGCTTTCTAGTCTTGCCTTTAGTCATCTTGCGGAATGGACTGTAGTGCATAACCTTCCCTCATAATCCCCATCTCTGGTTTATGACATCTCAACAGGAAGGTGACAAAAAGTTGGCAAATAGCAAAAAAAGTAATTTGAGGAAGGAAAATTTTTATAGTTTTAAACAAGTGGATTAAAAATATCTTATGAAGCAGTAATTGAGACAGACACATTAGGATAAACTTTCAAGATAGCCTGTACATTTCCTCATGCAAACCTACATCTGCACAAGCAGTTTGGATGTTAACTTGAAGCTGTAAATTAGCACAAGAACACAAAAGGCTTTTTCAGGGAAAACTCAGCTTCAGAATGGGAATCAGTTTTTACTTTCCAGAATTCCATGCTGAGGTCCATATCTTGGAGACTGGCATTTATACAAATACACTAGGACAAGGGCAGTAACTGATTTCTTTTTAAAAATCATAATTAACATTTACTCTGTCTTGTAGCCAGGTCAGTCTTAGAGCAGAGAAAAGGAGTGGAGATCATTGTTGTTTGAGTTGATTATGCTGACATAAAATTATACAACTTAATATGAGCTTTGTTCTTCTATCCATTCTAATAGATATTTAAATGCTTTAATCTTATTGAGCTTGCTCATAAATCTGTATAATACAGATTAAATGCAGAATTAATATTTAATTGAAGCCAAATTCCAAAATATCAGAGTTAGAACAGTTCTGTCTAGCCAGAGAAGGCAGATTTACACAACAAACCAAGAGCCTGTGCTAGGATGTCCTTTTTTGTTGCTATTCTTCATGGAGGTAAATGTATGCTAGACTCATCTTTAGAACATCTTTTCTAAAATTTGCTTTAAAATTCAATTTAAATACTTCACTAAAAAAGTTTCACTCATTTCGTTTTTTAAAACAGCTGCTGCTGTGATGCGGGGTTCAGGCTCAAATAAAAGGGCTCTCTGCTAAGTTATTGCTGTTTTCATTGATACTCTATCATGTATCTCAAACTGGTAAAAACTTTCAAGCTTATAAATACGTTTTAAGTGCAACCTGTGTGCTTATGAATCTGTGGTTTGGAAGCAGTACTGTGCACTTTGGCAGGGATTCAAATCCTGTGCCTTTATGCGTAGTGTCTTTTCCTATCCATTCATACAGCTAAAACTCATCCAGGTACCCATCTCTGTCGCTGCAGCATCCTTTTCTCTGGCCTTGACAAATGCAATCTTTTCCTACTCGTATCCATTCAGAATTCTGCTGCAAAGATCGTTTTCCTAGCCTGTCACTTTGACATCTCATCCCTCTGTTTGCATCCCTCCAGTGGCTCCCCCTTCTCTATCACATCAAATATAAGCTACTTATGATTACTTTCAAGGGCCCTCCCAGCGTGTCCCCACCCTACTTGCCATCTCACGTTCACTATCAGCATGTTAACTCTTGCCTCTGATCAGCCCATGATGGCAGCCTTCATTGCCCACTTGTTAAATTTTCAAACAGGTACCTTTGTGCTGTGACTACTATGTTGCCCCTCACACTTGGGAG
>ML675629.1:39444322-39472058 GCA_007922155.1 Mesoclemmys tuberculata
ACCGTAGAACAAATAAATACATAATAATAAGAGATGGTGACAGGCAGCAGTCACATAGGCTGGGGCAGCACTGCAAGAAAGTAAAGAAAATAGAAAATCGAATAGTATGAAAATAATTGAGTCTGTTGAATGCCAAGCCAGTGGAGGCATACGGCCTGATCTAAGGGATGCTAGGCACCCACATCTCCCATGGAGCTTTATCCTCTCTCAGCATCATGCCATTGGGTAATATTTTTAATGGCTATTTTCAGACTAATTGTAGTAAATGGGTGTTTGGCATTAGGATGAAAATAAACCATCACCATCAAACAGGGGCTTTATGATGAAACATAAGGAGCACTTATGCTGTAGCATGAAGGCTGGTGTGGGAAATTAAGGTTTAATGAGAATTTACTATTTTCTGAGTAATTTTTCTGGTTGCCAGTCTGGCCACAGACAGTCTGCAATTGCTTCTTGCTAACATGCAACTGCCTCTGTTTGTCTTAGATGCAAATCAATAGACCAAGCCCACAAATTTAAACATGGACACACCACTGAATTTTACACATTGCAGAGGCCAGAAGTGTGCTCTACTGCACAGGTAGCAGTACATTGTGTCAGGTGAAGGGAATGTACACAAACCTCTGGAAATGGTGTGATAAGAGTGCTACATTTAATAATCTTATCTGTGCTAATTTGGAGTGTAAGGCTCCTATCTCTCAACTATCTAGTACAGAACGTTACTAACACCCCCCACGTTGTTTCTCCTGTGTCCCTGCATCAAATTTCTTCTTCTTTCACTGCCATTTTGTATTTTCTTTCTTCCACATAGTTGCTGCTCAGAGAGCAGGAGCACCATTTGTGTCCCATGGGTTATCCCTCATTAGATTCAGAGCAGAATGCAGATCAGAGGAAATGCAGTGGTGTGGGAGCTGTGAACAGCACAACTACACTGCAGAGTTGAGTGGCAATGGGAGATTACCAAAGAAAAATCCATTTTTCTACTCCCCCAAATGCAGAAACATATTTAAATTAACTAATAGGCAGAGGTATACTCAGACAAGGACACTGTCAGGCTTAACATAATTAACAGGCATCTGCTTTTCCCCCCTCTCAATTGCTAGGAGCTGCTATCCTGGCTGCATCTAGATTGGGTGGGAGTTGAGTGCTCTTCCTCTGGCAGCCCACAAAGGCAGTGGTGCATTGAGTCCCTGGCTTCTCTGGCTCCACACCTTGCTTCCCTTCATCATTGAGCAGGGAGGAGAGAATGCAGGAAGCAAGTCGAGCAGATGGCACAATGAGCAGTCACCCATGCAAGAGAACAGTCGGTTGCCATGAAGCCATCAGCAATCCTCCTTCTCTCACCCCTAGGGAGTCTGGACTGTTATGGGAATGAAGAAAATGTGTTGAGGAGAGTGGATTGAGAGGAAAAAATAGACGATCTCTGGTGATGGGTAGAGTAGAGGGTTAAGACACCCCATATGGACACTAGAGAGGAGGAAGTGGACCTGCCATTTGCCTTTACAGATGCTGCGGGGTAGTAGGCTTTGGCCCATTCCCCCTAGCAGAACCCAGGTAGAGAGGAGCAAGGCTTGGCTGTGGTATCAGAACGTTTGGATGAGCATCTGAACTGATCCTGTACTCTCCCTATGTTCATTTTGGGGAGAATGTACCTGTATTTTTGTAATGCTGAGGCTGGTTTTGTGTATGCTCTCATCTGGTTTTGTAACACGTGATTACGATGATAAGATGCAGTACATGGGATCAGGAAGCCTAGTGTGAAAGTTTATCTGAAATACCCCATGCAGTGAATTGTATGCCATTCAACTTAACTAACTTGGAAGGACAAGGTCCTCTGTTGACCCCACCAGGATTTTGTTTCTAGAGACACCAAATATTTCAGAGTGATGCTAGACTACTAAGCCACTCTCTCTAGTAAGGAATAGATGGGATGTTGGCTCTTCCTGGTTCATCTATGTTCCTTATGCCTGGGGTGTGTTTTTTTTTGTTGTATTTTTGTCACAATTTTCTTGGATTCTTTCTTAACAAGAAAAGCGGTCAAGGCAGTAGGCCAGTAGAATAAGGAGCCACTACTCCTTCAGATGATCAAAAGAAAACAACATGAGAGATTCCTTCCATTCTACCCACATGAAACTGTTACACTGGCAGCCTTCTTAGCTGGGAGAGATCAGAGATGGATCTTGATCCACATTGCTCAACTATTAGGCCATTGGGCTGGCCTATAGAATAGCTTTTTATGCTGTAATATATGGAGGGAAGTGCCTCCCTGTGACATTAAAGAGTTTTGTCTTAGCTGTAAATTTAAAATAATCATTTATTATGCTTTCCTACAAGTGGGAAAACAGGTGTTTAATATTAAAGTTGTTGATGGTAAACATTAATATGTCTAGTAATAAGAAAGGGGTGGAACTTTTGAAC
Organism: Mesoclemmys tuberculata; assembly: GCA_007922155.1. NCBI lineage: Eukaryota > Metazoa > Chordata > Testudines > Chelidae > Mesoclemmys > Mesoclemmys tuberculata. The sequence goes on from ML675629.1 coordinate 39,446,741, forward strand.
CAGTGTCTGTTGTAATATGTTGCATGTTTACAGAAATGGAGTGAAAGGTGATTTGGCAGGGAAAAATGCCTTGGTAGTAGTGAAAACTACTTTCACTAGTTGTTGGTAATACCAATCTGGGACATGAGAGTTTACCTGTGCTTAACAAGCAGAGAAAATTCACTCTTTATTCTGGACCTTCCTAATTTTTTTTCAAAGACAGTCCCGGTTCAGTTAAGTGTATGCTGTAGTCAACTTTATCTTTCTTTTTCAGAAACCACTGCCCCTTAGAGGAAACTGACTCTTAGTGCTATGGGAGTTGAGGATGCTCAGTACCTTTCAGGATTAGGCCGTTTATTTAAATCAGCTAAATCAAAGCATTGTAGCATTGTGGTTCAGGTGTTCAAAGTGGCAGAGACATTGAGGCTAAAACCTTAGAGGAGCGGATCAAATTGATATGTGGTATTCCATAAAATCCAGGCAGGTACACACGAGCAGTACAACAAGCTTCAACAGTATGAGCTTTGGTTAGGAATTCTTCAGATTTGAGAAGTGTGTTCCAGGAAACAATGCTATCATTTTCAGGGGCTCTTCTTCCAGTAGGTGGAGATAGATGTAACTTAAATATTGGTATAGAATAGTGTAGACACCAAACTTGTAGTAAAACATTCTTGCTTGGGCATATAAACGAAGTATTTTCTTGATGCAGTTTTAGAAGTTCACATGTTGTTGGCTGCATAGACACTATTTAAATTCAAGGATTTTTTTAAATGAAAATCATCAATAGAAGAAACAGAAACTGTGACATATTAGTTGTACAATGAGAAGAAATACGGTTTACTCATTCTGGTTACACATTGAACAGGAAAGTTCTGATGACTAAAGGAGGGGAATTGTTGGTGTTTAGTCTGAAATGACTGGTGGGCTCAGCAGGATGGAAGCACAGTTTATCCAAATCTGCCCTAGATTAAACAGTACTTTATACTTGGTGTACTCTAGGCTTCCAGACAGGAAGCACTACATAAAATTTGTCATTGTTTCTTATTGCATACAGAATGGGGAAGAAATCCCTTCACTGAGAATGGACATCATTCGCTGAGGATTTCACTACCCGGAGCTTACAGTTCATTCATGCAATAGCTGTCCCATTGTTAAGAAATGCTTTGTGAAGGACTTTCTTTTATGATACAACTGACATTTATAGAGAATTTTAGCTATTTACGGTTGAGTTTTTACACTTTATAGTCATGTATTCAATGGTTTAAAAAACTGGGAACTGTAGTTTGTTTTCACTGAGGGAGAATCTTCACAGCTGGCTGACTTTCTTTCAATAATTAAGAAAATCTAATATACTAGAGCATGTAAAATCATAATTGAATTGAAATGAGACAGGGACTAGTCCTTACATCTGTTCTTGCACTGAGGATTTACTGAGGAATAAACAAAGACTGGCTGTGATTTATAACTCAGTGGAAATTTCAGGGTTGGAAGAAATATAGGAATGAATTAATGTTGGAGGTAGGTGGAAATATCAACTTTCTCCGGATTCACTTTGACAGTGATAGCACTGTTTACAATTCACCTTTCCCAAAATGCTGCATTGTATGAGAGGTTCATAAAAAAACAGATATTTAAACGCTGATATGTGCAGTTCCCTAATAAATTTGCTACACATAATTGAACAAAAACATCCTGCATCTTCATAGGGTCATGCCAAGCAAAATTCTAAATACTGTAATATGTGGCTATGTGGAGGCAATTCTTGATTTAGCCCTAAGGGGAGCACAGGATCTGGTCCAAAAGGTGCATATAGTTGAACCACTCGGTAATAGCAACCAAAATGTAATTAATTTTAACATCCTTGCAGGGGGGGAAATGCCAAAGAAACCCACCCACCTTTTTTAACTTAAAAAAGGGGAACTAAATGAGGAAGCTAATTAAATGGAATTTAAAAGGAATAATCACAAGAATTAAATGCCTTAAAACTGCATGGAGACTATTTAAAAACACCATACTAGGGGTACAAGAGGTTTTCAAACTAAATGTGTACACCAAATCAAAAAAAACCCAACCAAAGAGTAGGAGAACCACAAAAACACCACCATGGCACAGCAGCATAAAATAGGAAGTTAGAGGCAAAAAGGCACCCTTTAAAAATTGGAAATCAAATCCTTGTGAGGAAAGTAGAAGGGAGCATAAACTCTGGCAAGACAGGTGCAGGAAGCAGTATAAAGGCTGGCCACGAAAGAATTTGAAGAGCAGCTAGCTAAGGACACACAAACTAACAGCAAATATTTTTAAAGTACATCAGAAGCAGGAAGCCTGCCAAACAGTCAATGGGGCCACTGGATGATCGAGATGCTAAAGGAACACTCAAGGAAGACAAGACCTTGATGTTAAAGCTAAATTAATTCTTTACATCAGTCTTCACTACTGAGGATATGGGGGAGATCATCACACCTGAACCATTCTTTTTTGGTGACATATTTGAGGAACTGTCCTCAATTTAGATGTCAATAGAGGAGGTTTTGGAACAAATTTATAAACAGTAATAAGTCACCAGGACCAGATGGTATTCACCCAAGAGTTCAGAAGGAGCTCAAATATGAAACTGCAGAACTACTAACTGTTCTATGTAATTTATTGCTTATTAAATCAGCCTCTACCAGATGACTGGAGGGTAGGTAATGCAACACTGATATGTTTTTTTTGAAAAGCTCCAGAGCTGATCCTGGTAATTAAAAGCTGGTACTTCTTCAGACTACACACAATCAACCTGTGGATTCATTGTCAGGGAATATTGTGAAGGCAAAAAATATAACATGGTCCAAAAGAGAATTAGAGAAGTTCATAGAGAATTAGTCCATCAATGGCTGTTAACCAAGACGGTCAGGGAAGCAACCCCATGTTCTAAGTGTCCTTAAATCTTCAACTGCCAGGAGCTGGGACTGGACAACAGGATGGCTCACTCAAAATTACACGGTTCTGTTCATTACCTCTGAAGTATTTAGCACTGGCCACTGTCAGAGAGAGAATACTAGGCTAGATGGACCAATGGTCAGACCGAGAATGGCCATTCTTACTGTCTAAGTTCAAGGATCAAACTGGCGAGAATTTGAAGAAAAACAACCAAGATGTTTAAGTGCTAGAGGAATTCTTTTATAAAGGTTAAATGTGGCTTGGTTACGTGAGGATTCTGAGCAGAATACAACCACCGTTCACAAGTATTTGAAGGGTGTAAACATAAAGTAAATAGAAATACTGAAAGGTTTCACAATAGGCATGTAACTAGGGGTAACGTGTTTGAAATTAAAAGAAAAATGAAGACTGAATAAGAGGAGAAAAATTGCAGTGAAATAACCGCTCTCAAGCAAAGTGGTGGAAGGACTAGACATTTAGAAAAGCACTACACCGTGTACCGTAGGGAACAATCTTTGTTAGCAGGAGGTGGATCAGATGGGCCAACTGGGTTTTCCATCTCTCATGTCTGTTGTTTGCAGGGGAACAGCTGTGACAGAATATTCGTACATTGCAATAATTGAAAAATGTTCTATTTGCTCATCTTGTATAGATTGTTAATTATTATTTTTTTTTTTAAGGCCTCTTCCTTATCTTAGGCTTGATGCTGTACCCTGCAGGTTGGGGCTGCCAGAAGGTAACAAACTATTGTGGACATTATGCTTCTGCTTATAAACTAGGAGACTGTTCATTGGGCTGGGCCTTCTACACAGCTGTTGGTGGCACTGTTCTGACGTTCATCTGTGCAGTCTTCTCCGCGCAAGCAGAAATTGCCACATCCAGTGACAAAGTGCAAGAAGAAATTGAAGAGGGGAAAAACCTTATCTGCCTCCTTTAAACACAATGAAAAAAGTATCAATCAGTGCCTGGGAAACACTGTCTTCAGTCTGTTACTTTTAAATGACTTGATAAAAGGATCCACTTACTTGTTTTCACCATTTGTGTGACTAAGCCTTATGCAGTCTAGGCTTGAACTACTGAAGCAATATTCTATCACTTGCTGGGAGAAGAACCCAGAGAAAGGAGGATCTCAAGCGAAGCGTGTGGATATGTAGGAATTTTTGCAGTGTGGCTGTATTGTCAGGATTTAGCAGAAAAAAGGAGAGTGAGGCGGTGGAGTGTACATAGTGAACAAACGTTATATACCTGACAATTTCTGATTTGATCAGATTGCATTGTCCTCCTTGGTCACTTTGAAGGAGCTGCATTGAAATAATAAGTCAGCACATTTCTACTATGTACAGGACCAGCCTGTTTAATCAGGTTTTGTTTTCAAGGGCTTGAATCACTTGTGAACATTGTATTGCCACCTGGTTTGGTACCATAATTAATATAGTGGTGCTTGTTGATGATTTTTAAAATTACTTAAAGCACAACAACATTTTTGGATAATTTAATGCATGACTAAAAGAACAAGGTTGACAGTAAGACCTTACTAAAAGTCTGTATAAACTGAAAAGAAATTGAGGCGGGGCTCAAATTATAGTTTGTTCTGGCATGAAATATCAGTAACAAGTAGTAGGTACATTACATTTCAGCAGCATGATTTGAAGTTAAATTACTTTTGTTTCATAGCAGAGTCAGGGGAACTGTGGTAATCTCCAGCATAACCTATACAAAATAAAATTGGTAGAATTAATGCTTTAGTGCCTAATATGTGAAACACAGAACTTGGATACAGAAATGGTGCCTTTACTAAAAATCACAGGAATCCTCAATATTTTGGGAAAACACTATATTCTCTCTGCAGCACAGCTGACAGTGTTATTTTGTGAATGCCAACAGGTGTTGACAGTGCCTCACTGTTTAGTAAAAATTGGGTTACAATTACAGTATTTCTGTTTGCCAAAAGAAATTTCATTCCTACTCCACAGACCAGTGTCTTGTGTCTCAGAGCCAGTGTAGTCTGTAATAGATGTTCACCCATCAGGAGACCATGCCTAATTCTAAATGTTTGTGGGAAAACCTTTTCCCATTCTTTTAAACCACATTTGGTATGGACACATTTCCAGCACAATCAGCAGAAGCAGAAATATGGCTTGCCACGAATGAAATTTCTTTCCAAAAAGCATTCAATTCAGGCACGTTACTTGTGGTGTTTCTCCAGTTTCTAGAATTATTCTTGAGTAGATAAAAGGATACTAGAGGGAAGAACACTGTACTGCCTTCGGGATGCGAGCGCAATGGAGGGTTTATTTAACAGATAACATTTCCAATCAAATGACTAGTTAATTTTCAAACAGTTTATTTGATTGTGGTGGAGAAAAGCCAGCAGGCACTGAAGACTGAGCCTAATGTTAGAGAACCACCAAAGGTGGCCACTAGTTTTATCCATTTTTCTATAATGTTATAATCAAATAACTTCTGTGGACAGAATATGATTAGCCCCATGGATTACATGTGATTTATTTTAGAGAGAACAAATTAGTATAGAAATGTGTGAAGGTTTTGTGTTCTTATTTTTGCTGCATCTCTCATGGTCATCTAGAGCTGTGGGAAAAGCAGCTTGCCTTAACCATGCACAGTTTTACCATTTAAAAAGCAGTCAATAAATGTTAAAGGTTTCTTGGGAGCTGATATGGTCTCTACACTTTTTTGAACTCCTTATCAGCTCCTGTGGAAGTCTTTCCCAGTATACTTTGTGAAGCAGAACACTTCTTTAGAAATTACTGATCTGAGAGAGAGAGTCGAGTGAGGGCCCAGGCTTCAGCTATAAAGACAATGTCAGTTTTTAATAAATGGTTGGGTTGTTTTTAAACTCCAGTTAGATGATAACGCTGCCTCTCTAATCGGTTAAATCAATTAATTTACTTTTTAAAGTGGAATAATTTTGTTCTGGTCTGTTCTGATAAGCCAGACCTGTTACCCTGGACCTATTAAATTGACTGATTATGGAGTACTGCTGCAACTTCTGCTCTCCGGTGCACCTAATACGTAGTTCTGCTGTAAGTGCAGGGGGAGTGGACTGGATGACATCTCAAAGTCCCTTCCAGTCCTACAATTCTATGATTCCCAGTGTCAGAGCAGAATGATGTGGAGGGTGTTATGCTAGCCACAGGGTGACTCTTCGCCCTTGGTAGTATTTAAATTATTTTCTCCACGGCAGTGTAAGAACCCAGCCTTTCCTCATTTGAACCTAGAATTCACACTTGAGAAACCTGTGTTTTCCCCATGCCAATCCCATTGCACTCTATACAAGATTTTAAAACGGGTAATTCACTTTTCTTTTAAATATTTAATTTAATAAATTAACTCTATGGGCTGGAACCATTGATGCCACGTGTCTGCATAACGCAAGATGTTTTACAACAAATTATAACCACTTGCAAAAATTGGTGTTAGGGCTAAATCATTTGCCTTCTTTGCACCTGTGCTTCTTTGAAATGTTTACTTGTACACAAAGAATACCTTACCAAGCACAAGCTCCAAATTTACTACCATCTTACTCATACTTGGATGACTCCAATAAACGAACCCTGTAAGAACCATCTACCTTTAGAACAGGTTCTGGAGGTGCCGCTACTTTTGAGCCCCCCACTCCACTGTCATGTGCACAATACAATTGGGGGCACTAACACAGCTCTCACATGGAACTTTGGAAGAGTCTTAAGTGCTATGAACAGCACATGGAATTGGGGGGCGGAGATAAATTATACTTTTAAAATTTTGTGATTTTTTTCCTTGAGGATGGTGCAGCAATGTTAAAAAAACAAACCATCGCCTCCAGATCGTGACTCCATAGTGTCACAAATATGTTAAAATCCAAGTACTATGTGAATCAGTGTAAGATGACTATTTTCAAAGGTGTAATCAGTGCTTACATGAAGTGGTTTGGACTGTTCATGCTCCATGTACTGTGTGAATTTAAAAAAGTAAGCCATGGACAATCATACAATATGTTATTAGGACATGACTGTGTTAGTTCGTACAGTGCTGAAAATATTAACGTTGGGTTTTGTAGTCTGTGCATAATTTTGCATTTTTTTTAATTTGCAAGGGAAGTGGACCAGCTTTTATTACTGTACTATAACATCAAACCGACCTTCACTAATATCATCACTCATCAGGCCATACTCAGTGACTGGCATAGATGGAAGAAACGACTCTGCTTGCTCGGGGTTCTGTTTTTTCTGACAGGTGATAAGATGGCTTTAGTTCAATTCTGATTTTCTTCATGAGCTTTAAGATCTGTGACCCATTCATTGTTGGATGGCTGTTCCTGAATTTCAACTCCACCACAACTGTGGCCTTCCAAGACATTCTGTGAAAATAATTTTTCTTTTGTCAGCTTCATGCATGTTTAATTAGTTTCATGACGGGCTATATCGTGTAACTGCTGCTTAATGTACGTGTAGTGCTTAGGTGAAAGAAATTGTCTGCTAACTTGTTCAAAGTTGTAACATACTAACTTTGTAATTATTTTAATATAGAAATGTTTTCTTTATACATTTGTGGTTTGATCACCTTTGTAAACATATATTCTGTAAAGTGCCATAGTGTTTTTGGAGTGTAGCATATTTAAATATATATACACAAATTTGTGAGATGTGCAATAACAACTGTTTCTTTAAAAAAAAATTATATGCTTTAAAAAGGGACAGGCCAGTGAAGATTGGTTGGTTTTGTTTTTGGACAAATTTCTTGCTATAGGCTCTGTCTGATTGTAGTTGAAAGATTTATCTAAAATCTCTTTTCTAGATGAATTTGAAATACTCAGATCAGGGTAATCTAGGCCTGATTTAGTTATAGCCTTAATTCCAACTGTGAAGCTGCACCCCTCCACACTAATCTTAATATCTAGAAAAGATCAGCAGTGCGTGGTAATGTTTCCCAGTGTGCTCTGTAGACGACTAGGCACTGCTACTTTAGTATTATCTACAGTCTGGCTATTGTATCATCTTTTTGCCTAATGAAGACTTAGGTACTGGGATTTTCAGATAGATCGTTTCAATTTTGTATTAGTACTGAATGCCACAATATCCTCATCTTAAAATGCGGAGATCACATTTCCTTTGAAACCACTGCTGGGGGGAAGACTACTACAGAGGGAATAATCACCGGCGCTGTTGTGAGGGCAGTGCTATACCAGACAACTGGGCCGTGAGGCAGGGCTTTAACTGTGTAAGAGACACTAACTGAAGCACACAATCTGAGTAAGAATATAGGCTGTGGTAATCCACTTAGACTAGTTTGAGCCATGATTCATTTGTGATACTGCTCTTGAGTGACCAATGCTTTGTGTAATGTTTTTCAGCACTGAATGGGTACCTAGTACCATCTATTTCTATCACCTAAATCTGACAAAGTGGAGTTTGCAAACTAATTCAAATATAGGTCAGACTACCCCAGGTTGAATATGCTTGCATATTTTAAGGCTGATGTAAGATGCATACATTAAGGGATTTATACTTAAAATACTTACATAAGGCTATTGAGATTTTACAACACCACACTCTACTGCCAATTAAATATTGATCACCAACTGTGTGATCTTACATTGTAGCCATGTTTCATACAAGAAAGTTGCATTAAAAACAGTTTTTTTTTTAATTAAATAAAGCTCTGCCAACCAATAGATCTGCAAGATAAAACCTTTTTGGTGGTGGGAAGGGTCAGAAAAGTAGGTTTTAAGGCATGTGTGACACTGACCAATTGTGCAGGTAGTGGCTTGTAAAAATGTAGTATGATGATAATAAAGCACATATTTCTTCTTGTTCATAGAACTCAAAGCACTTTATAAAAGGGGGTTAAGTAATATATGCATTTTACACACACAGCACTTGTCAGAACTGAAAACAGAATCCAGTAGTGCTGAGAACAATGCTGCCTCCGTGCTGGCCTTCTAGTTAAGTGTTTACAATTTGCTGACACCAACAGCTAGCACAAGGGAGTGCAGTGAAAAAAATCTTTCCCCAATCCTGTATTTTAAACCACTTTTCATTTATTTTACTTTAAAAAGTGAATTTTTGTAGGATCGGAACTGGCTGAAAAGGGAAACATCTCTAATGCTGCAATGTGAAAGGATTCTCACTCTTAGGGGTTAGCATCTGAGAACCTGATGCTATTTGCCCAGCTCTTTGGCCAGGTAAGTTCCCAACTCAGCAGAGTCCCCTCTTTGATTATTATGTTATCATTGTAGATATGTTAAGTAATATCAATAACCATAGACAATCTATTTTCTTTTTGTTAAGCTGTTCAGAAATAAGAGCCTATACTCCCCAAAGTATTTCATTTGCTACTTGTATTAAAACTACAATGGCTTGATTTATGTAAATGAAGCTAGTATTCTTTTTTTAAAAAGAGGTAATACATAGTTTAAGGTTAGTGGCAGTGGAAATTTGCAGGTCAGAGCCCAAAACTCCCTAAAAAAGTTGGTGCCAATGTAAGATTTCATTATACGTTTTAGTTCAAAGTTAAATCTTCCTTACCTGTGGAGTCATAGGCCGGTACCTCTGTAACATATGTCAGTCTGTCTCATTCTCTTTAGAGGACAAGCTGAACTTTATTATATACCTTTAAATAGGCTCATTAATGTTCTGGCTGTTCACCTATCTGCACCTAAAATAGCATTCCAAACCAATGTGCAACTTTAAACCCTTGCTTTTTAAAAATATTAAACCTGCCCAAGAATTTAAAGGGTGACAGGAGGTGTGGGTTTTGAAGATGTTGGTATCAATGTGGCAAAGCAGTAAAGCTTTAAAAAAAACCACTTTCGTACTGCATGTGGATGCTTTCCCTCAAATAGGTGTTGTGCCTTCAAAGTGATGGTCCTATGACTCTCATCTGGCAAGAAAAATGACAAAATTCATGACCCTTCACCACCTTTAACAGTACTCAGAGATGGCAATGTTCTTAAGTTCTTTTGGCCTGGTTGGGAAGGGTAGCGGAGGAGAGGAAAAGCCATGTCAACCCAGCCACTTCCAGGACTTGTAATTAAAATGAAAAGATGCAACACCTCTTCCATCTATCTTAAGCAAAAGAATCCCATCTCCAAAGCAGACCACATATAAAATATTCTCCCGAGAGACATGCCATGGAGCGACAATATATAAGTTCCCAATGCATGGGCCAGGAAAGAAAACTGCAGGTAGAGTGTGTCTGACAAGATGACCAACACACAGCTAATACAGGCCCATTTCCTTAGGCTGGTATCAATTTTATTTGTGTGCCTTAGTATCTTCTTCAGCAAGACTAAAAATTAATGCCATTGCTACACTCACTCTAGCTGAGACTGCCAACAGCAATAATAGTTTTTGTGAGGAACAGTGGCAAATTTGCAGCTGCATATCATAACTGGATGCATCTCTATCCTAGACCTAGCCATCTAGCTCTGGACAACTAGCCTGCTACTGCAAAGCAGTGCTCCCTGCAGCCCGGGGGCAGCAGCGACAGCAAGAAGCAACATCAGACACGGTACAGAAGTCGTGTTCCTTGTAATTTAACCCTGTGCTAGCTTTAGGCTCCAGGCTCAGTCACTCCAGCACCCTTTCCCAGCACTTCAAAACCCAAAATTTGCCTCTATGTCCCTTTCAGCATGGGAAAGTTTCCTTAACTGAAACAGGAATGTTGTTAAACAACCCATGGACAGAAGCAAGCACAACCCTTGCTCTTGCCTATGGCATGTATGTGAATTCCTTTGCGTCCAGGCTTTTTGCTTTAAGAGGGGCTGTTATAACATCAACATGTTAAAGTAGTACAGTAGGTTTCCCATGAATACTCTACCATACACAGTCATTACCTGAGGACAGGTATTCTGAGAGAAGCCATACTATCAACAGTGTGAAAGTTTTAGCTACAGCTGCCTGTGCTTCTGTTAAAAATTTGTCCAGGAGACAGTTTTGTTCCAGAACAAAAAACTGAATGCTTGTAGAACTGTGCACCTGTAAACTTCCAATATTTCTCAGAAATGTCATGAGTTCCATTTCACTATCAATACACAGCTAAGCTATTATCCCACTATTGAATTTTTCTCCAGGGCAGAGTAGATCACCTATGTGCAGGGACAGAAGCATTTCATAGCCAAAAAAAAAACCCAAAACAAAACAAAACCCATAAACCCTGACAAAAGCTAATATTTCATTATTGAATTTAATGTTCTTCTTCACTTGGTGAAGGGAAACATTACACAGACATGTATCAATTATGATCTGATCCATTCTTCCGTGCTTGATTTGCCAGTGGCACGTTTTCAGTTCAGACTCATTTATTTAGAATCAATTTGCATTCACCTTACTATGCCAGCTAGGACTGGTACATTGTGAAGAGTAAAAAACATATTAGGCTCACCTACGTAAGATATCCTCTCCCCCTATAAATGTCTTGAGAACTGTAACTACTCTTTTTTTAAGTCAGACATTTAAACATATCCTATTAAGAATACATGCTCACTTGGTTGCCAGCAATGAACAAATAGAATTGAACTATTCTTACAATATTCTTCAACAGCATTTAGAATAGTGAAAACTGAATAAAAGCATAGCCTTTACCTTTTTTTAAGATCATCCTTTAACTACCCTAAGGATGAAAAAAATCCTAGGAAGAACTAGATACAACAATAAGAAAAAAACCTGGTTAACAGAAACCACGTTTTATTTTATTTCACCACTGTAGTGCTCAACCACAGCAATCACTGAGCTGACAGATGTACTAAGAAAATTTTCAAACAAAAAATAAAAATGGAGGCAAATACAGTGCCATGTGCAAATCTAACCTACATACATACATAACGTGTGGTTAAAGATCTGGTTGCTGCTGAATCTCTCCAAGCAAAAATGTGAACAGGTAAATGCCTCTATTACCCAACAGTGAGAGTGTGAAAAGGTTGGTGGGGCTTTTCTAGAAAGGGATGACAGTGAATACAACCATAACATGCTTTCTGAAGGAGACAGCTTTAAAGGGAAACTGTCAATCTGTATTTATTTCTGAAACATGTTTCCTGACAAAACATCCTTTACATGTGACTTGAATTTTTTTTTTTAAGTTTGTGTGTTTTTCTGCTCCCCCGCTGATATTTCTTTATCAAGGTCTTAGAGACCAGCCAGTAGGCTGAGGCCCACCTTTCTATTCTCTGTGCACATGCCTTCCTTTGCTGTTTTTTTTCTGGTCAACCTTCTTGGGCAAGGTTTGGGGAGCATGTAATCTCCTCAGAAGTAATGCATGAAAGTTATGTGATCATTCTAATAATAAGAAAGGAAGTGCAATTGTATCATAACTGACTATACACAAAGCTGTTGGGCCATCTTAAATATTACTTGTTGTGTAGTATGCCCCAAACTATTGGATAAGTGCAATTTTAGATTTGAATGTGCCCCTTTAAAGTAGTTAATCTGTGGCCAAAACATCTAAATACAGAATAAGAAGGGAGGAGGAAAAAGGTGGAAATTGCTGATAATTTCACTAAGTGTTCAGTCAAAAATGACTTGTTCAAGACAGTTGAACAACTGGCTGGAGTAAAAGGTGGCTGCATATCAGAACAAAAGTATCACTGTACTGTGCATTTGCAAAACACTACTACAGTACAATGGTCTACATCAACGGCAAAAGTTAGCTGTTTACAAACCCTTAATATAAGATGGTAAATCAAGTAACATACTTCACATGTTAATTATATGAAACAGCAGTAGACAGCAATGCTACACCTTAAACAGAACAAAATATTGATACAGAAGTATCAATTCAGAAAATAGAAAAACAATCAGTAGCAAATCAATATTTTTCAGCAGTTTCATTTTACTTCCAGTAAAATCCTAGGTAAGTTTTAATACTTGTAGAGGTTCATTTAGCACTGACGGACATTGGGTTTTTGTTGTTGTTGCTGTGATTTGGTTTTGTTTTTTAAACTTCCAATTTATAGCACAAGTACAAAGTGCTGCAAGCATTGCTGAGGTTTTCCTTCGTACTATCTGAGCAGTCCAATTCTAGTCATACTAATTTATTCTGGTAACAAACATCTTACTTTCCCATTTCGGCAGATAACAGAATTTATATACAAATTATAAAAACCAAATGATATTTTTTATCCAGAGCAAGCCTTCCTGCATGTTTACCTGACCTTTAAAAAAGAAATCCCTATCTTGTTTAAAACTATTCTGAGCAAACATCCAGGAAACAGTATTTTTATTCTATGACCTTGTGTTAATACAATAAATATACAAAACTTTTGAACTACTCAGCCATGCAACATCAGAGGGACAGAATGAGTGTGTTTGTACAGAAACATGACAGTCACTAGGATGGCAGAGCATTGTTAGTAATTTACAAAATATACAAACATCCCTCAGATAAATAAATCCTAAATTACAGATCACTGACTATTGACATTCCAGTGTTTAAACTTCATACTTTGAGCCAAATTTGCCACAATATGAAAAAATGACAAATTGAGTGGGTGCATACTGTTAACTGATAAGGGACTAATCTCTAATTTTAGTTGAGTAAAAAGATTTTAACAAACATCAGCCTTCTGAGTTCACATCTAAAATGAGAATTTTTTTCCTTTGGATCACAAATATTCACATCATTTTATATTATATATATGAAGTTTGTAGTGTCATGCATTTAGAGTGCAGCAGTAAACATGATAAAAAGGAAAGTCATATGTACATATTCTGTAAGAATATTCAAACAGATTTCCTTAAGAATGTAACTAAGGATGTGCCTGTCAGTTTCAAGTTGCTTTTTAACAACATCACAAGTTGGTAATCTACTATTATACAGCATTACAATAAATTTAACTGCTAGGTGTACCTCATACCCCATGAGACAAAGAAAAATGCTTAATTCAGGCTCAAGATCTACCCTTAAAAGGAACTCCTAAATACAATTTTCATATTTGTTTAAAAAGACTCACAAAGTAGGACCTGCTCTAGAGAGGCTAGAAATGTGTTAAGAGATCTCAACACAGAATGAGGATCTTAAACCGTAAAATTAAAATTCAGATGGAACATTAAAGTTTAAACAGATTTAAAAAACCTAAAACCTCCTTTGCTGAGAAAAACTTTACAGAGTTCTTGTTACTCTGTTATTTCAATTGTATTGTTTACCTCTTAATGAAGAGAATTTTATCTGGAAACAATACAACTATGAACAACAACTTCAGTGTAGGTCATATTATGATGCTTTCTTACCTGATTTATCTTTACTAATATAATTGGATTTTGAGACATTAACAAATTAAGAATTTAAGTTGTACTTGTAATTTATATAGGGATTTACGTATGCAAGCATTCCGCTGCTCCAGATGTTAAGCTGTTTAAGGGTTTTTTTATGGTTTTATTTTGCAATATCCATAAATTGAAGTGAGAAGATTATTCCTTTATCAAAACCAATCCACGTCCCTCTGAGCTTGTCTACATGTAAAATTCTGTAGCGCTTCAGGAGACACACTACCTATGCCAACAGGAGAGGTTTTCCCATCAGTATAGGTACTCCAACACTCCAAAAGGTGGTAGCAAGGTTGACAGAGAATTCTCATCAACCTCCTGTCTACTCTAGGAAATTAGGTCCGTATAACAGCATCACTCAGATTTGGATTTTTATACCCTTGAGCAACATCACCATACCAACCTAATTTTCTAGTATATCCCAGGCCTTTATACATTTTAAGGTTCCGTTTTGCAAACCTTTACTCATATGAGCAGTTGCACTGATTTCAAATAAAGTATATTTGTAAGATTTGGGGATCAGATCCTTAATGATCTTGCTTTCTGAAATTTGCATTTTTCAATTTTAAACTTAGTCCAAAGTACCACATATATTTTCATCCAGTCACTCTACCCTGGAATCTCAAATGGCCTTAAGTAGTCCATATCATGATTTTAAAGTAAGAGCTGATTAAGATTTGGAAAATTAAGAAGGCAAATACGAGCATATATTGCTGATGTATCACAGCATGTTTAATCTATTAGACAGACATCCATTTCAACAATGGGAACATACCTAATTTTATTCTCTCTTCATGGACATAAAATTGTTTTACTTTTCCAAGTCAAAATATTTAAGAATTTTCTTTGAATCAAATCACAAATGAAGGCTGAGGTGCGTTAAAAGGAATTCAAGTATGTGCTAAATGCCAGTTTAAAAAGTTTGATTAGAGAAAATATTCTTGTAAAAAAATTAAATTAAATACTGTATATTCGGATTTTTGGACACGCAGTAAACAGTAACTGACCACTGTTAAACACAAACACTTAAAAAATCCCCCCCCCAAAAAAAATCAAAAACACAAAACCCCAAAACAAAACAAAACCCCACACAACAAAATCTTCACTGCATTTAAAAGAGGGAAGACAACTGGTTATGGTAGTGGTCTAAAGGTTGATAATTTTCCTTTAACAAAACAAATTAACAATAGCAAATATAATAATTTAGCTCTTTGATCAAAACCATCAGTTAACATCTCTTAACTGTACATTGCATTAAACATTCTGTCAGTGAGAATGTGCATGCAATAGTCATTTCTGATTTAGAAGAAAGTATGCCATGAAAATGGATACAAACCAACACTTATAAGTGATATAGATAAATCCTGGACCAAAACACTAGTTCAGCATGGTCAAATAACAGTATTCAAGCAAACTTATCAATTTATATCAAAAGACCTATTGCCCTTAAAAAAAAATTTACATTATCTACCACACTTATGTCTGTCCATCAGCTGCTGAAACTGCAATAGCCAATCTTAAGTCTCAAACTATATCAATTTACTTCTTGCAGTAGAAACAGGCTCTCAGGAACAAAAAATAACTGCTCCAAAGTACTTTCCTTAAGTTAAAATGAAAGATTCCAGAGCAAATTACTCCTAAATACATTTAACAGACCACAGAAAGTACCATATCAATTTCAGATCCATTGCTGAAGTTTCCACCCAAATACTGCTCTGCCAGAAAACATGGAGAATTACATATCTAGAATGTATTTAACTTTTTCAAGAGGGCAAAGAAGGTAGGTTGAGGGTTATTTTATTTTGATAAATAAATGTATAAAAGGAATAAAACAAGAAACGTTTCCTGTTTTAGCCCATGCACAGCTAAAGAAGAGACATACATGTTGTGTGTGTATTCTGAATGCAAGTCTTTAGGAATAGGGTAAGTAGATGGAAAAAGTATAATCAAAACGAACTGTAGTGATTTTTGTCTCTCTCTAAATTTGGTTACCCTTGAAAGCATTTTGAGCTGCACTAGTTGCTGCTGTAGATGCTGCATTTGCTGCAGCTGTTTGTACAGTTTTGTTGGACATCACACCTGTTGCAAACTCTTGCTGGGCTTTCTCAAAACTAGCACCGGTTGTGCGGTACAGGCCATGCACCTAAGACAGAAATGGAGGGTGAATGGGGAAGGGAGGAGAGAGAAACAAAAGAGTTAAACAGTGTTACAAGCATTTTATTATCTATCTTTGTAGATGGTACACTAAAAGTTGTTAGACAACAAATAGAGTGATGGGGAATCTGATTGTTGCCTGCTTACATTTGTATGGTGGATAATCAAATGGGTGAACTTTAGTCCATAGCAATATTCAGTCTAAAACATCAACAATGTGCCTTTTAATTGGCATTAAAATGGTAAAATCTTAAACAATTAAGAATTGGAAATCTATTAAGTATTGAAAACCATTTAGTGCAAGATAGCAGTCATTCAACATTAAGTGACACTCAAAATTAAGCCGTTCTTAATGCTTTAAAACTAAAGAAAAAGGAAATGCTCTTTATGGAAAATATAGTTTACCCTGCCAAATGTGTTACCACAGCAGACTGAGAAAATTGCTTAGTAAGGTTAAGAAGAATTCATACTGATTGAAGGAAAGCAGCTTTTGACAGTGCAGAGGAATGCTTCCCAAGACATCCAGTAAGGACATTTTATCCCCTGAACTGCCCCAGGTTGTAGTGGCAAAATGCTGTTTTCTACTGCTCAGAAACCAGCTATCTATTAAAAAACAAAAACAAATAAAGACCTGGGCTCTTGCCCATGTTTCTAGCCTGGAGTTGCTTAAAGAATGTCTCATCTATCCACTGACCTCGTCAACACCTTCCCTCTTCCCTCCAATCCACATCTACAGCTGCCCACTCTAAATTGGTGGGACCGGTTAAATACTCAAGTGACTGTAAAATGCCATCCTTTCTGTTGCTTCCTCAGATGGATCATCATCTTTACTTCAGTGAAGCTTAGCCTCCTTTGGGACACTTCCAGATTCAGGGAGCTGACAGCAGTGGCAAACAAACCATCCCCAACCTCCAGGAAGGAAGGAAGGAAAATAATCCTAAAGAAATTGTTTCTCTGGAATATCCAGTTGGATTTCAATGTATGCAAATCAACTATCCAGACTGTTTGGAGGACATTTCTGAATTGGGGGTAAATCAGGGTTTAGATAATTGGAATTTATGTTTTAGAAAGTGTAGTGTGAAAATAGCATACCCACAGTTTCAACTCCACAGCAATTAGTAAAGATCTGACTCACTTGTGGTTGCAACTAATGGATTCAATGTATGTTGAACTTAAGAGAAAAAGTTAACCATATCTGGAGAGTTGCTGTAGCTTACGCTTTCTTGCCTATGGCTCTAGAGGGTCATTCCGCAAACTTTAGTCTTTACATGTTATTTTTTGAATTAACAGATACAAGGGCAAATCTTGTTTCCAAGTTTCTAAATATTCAATTACCAGATTCATGTTTCCAATCTCTGTCAAGTTGATAAAATCTGAAACATCCAAACTTATTTAAAAGCCTGAGTAGGCACCCCATGTTGGGAAATTACAGCCAGAGAGCCTGGCACCTCAGTGCAGTCTCCAGTCCTTCCACTGAGGGCAGGTTGTGTCACATTGTTTCTTGCCTCACCACTTATTGTCTTTACTGAACCCCCACCCAAAGACCTATAGGAATATCACTTAAGCATATCAATTGTGAAGATGCAGGAGAGGACCTCCCAAAAGCAGACAATTAAAGTCTAGATCAGGGGCCAGCAGAGTAAGTGCAAGTGTGAAATAATAAAAACAAAGCAACCTACCTTTTTAAACATAACTAGTGAGATGACAGCAGATGCTGTGAAAAGTGCTGCTATGATTATCATCATAATGCCAACAGGAATACTCTGGTTAAGACCAGTCAGAGACGAAATCCATCCACTAAACAATTTTTAAAAAAAGACAAACTTGATTATAGTAGTGCACTCTCTATTTCCTTTTAATGAGATCTTCATAATCGTCTGGTTCTCTACAGATTTGAGAAAAGGAATGGAAGTTATGAAATTTAAACATGCTCAGGTTTATAAAGTACTTTTAGAAGTTTAGTTTCTAAATGATGTAGTCTTACTTAGGGCACAGCTACGCTACAAAACCTTTTGCCTATTCAAGTTATACCTGCATAAAACCGCCCCGGTTAGTTTATCGCCTGCGTACATGCATACGTAACTCCTTGCATAGCAGTGTGCATGCTCACCGGCAGCGCTTGTGCTAACACAGTGCGGTGCACAAAAGGTAGGTATACCCGTGCACAGCTCACCACTGTCCAACGCAATGGCTTTTGGGAAATTTTGGCAATACATGATGGGGCAGAAAAGAGTCACGCAGGAGGGACAGGCTGCAAGGTCAAGTTCCTGTCATGTACCTTTCCCCACCCCATAAAGCCATCTCTACCCCATAGTTTTCACACATACTTTGAAAATCTCAAAAACCCACAGGGGAGCCTGCACAGCTCTGCACTACTGTCATGAGCATTACAAGTATAGGATGCACGATCCTCTGGTATTCACAGAGCCGCAAGGAGAACTGCAGGGAACATGAGGATTTCCTGGAGGGCAGACTGCTGTGGGACATAGCATGAACCAATTCAAGATTGTTGGTGGAATTCACAGAAGAGCCACAAATGATGGCACATCGCTCCGGGCCTAAGAAATGGGCACTGACTGGTGGGACTGCAATAATGCAGGCTTGGGATGACTAGCAGTGGCTGCAGAACTTTTGTATGCACAAGGCCACATTCCTGGATCTGTGTGCTGAGGTCACTCAAGCTGTCCAACACGGGTACACCAGAATGAGAGCTGCACTCAGAGGCCTGGTCTACACTTACCTTCCAGATTCAGCGACAGTCGACGGGAGATATGTAAGTGACGTAAAACACTTGCGTATCTCCCGTCGACTTCACTGTGTCTGTTCCATGCGCCGTCCACACTGCACTTCACCACTTACAGGGGTGGTTTCCTCCGTCGATTTCTGGATCGACTGAGCGGGTCTACACAGACCGCTTAGTGGATCCAGAGACAGCAATCTGATGGCAGTGAATTTGCCACCATCAGTATAGACCCAGCCACAGTAGAGAAGCAAGTGGATTGCACTGTGGAAATATGTAATGGCATATTGTTACCTGTCAGTGAGAAATCATTTTAGAGCTGGAAAATCCACTGTGAGGGCCACCATCATGCAGGTATGCAGTGCCATTAATCATCTCCTGCTGCACAGGACTGTTTACTCTCAGCAATGTGCAGGACATAATGGACGAATTTGCAGCAATGAGGTATCTGAATTGCAGTGGTGTGATAGATGCCACACATGTCCCTATTTTGGCACCAGACCACCTTGCAAAAAATTACATCAACAGACTGCTATTCTTCTACGGTTATGCAAGCGCTGGTGGATAACTGGGGACACTTCACTGATATCAGTGTTGAGTGGTCAGGAAAGGTGCTCACATCTGTAAGAGCAGAGGACTGTTCAGAAAGCTATATGGGATTCTCTCTCTCAACCGGTGGATTACCACTGCCAATGTTGAAATGCTAACAGTGATCCCAGGGGACCCAGCTTACCCCTAACTCCCGATTCATGAAGCCATACACCAGCCCGCTGGACAACACAAAGAAAGATTTGAGTTCCAGCTCAGCAGGTGCAAAATTACAGTTGAATGTGCTTTTGGTAGATTAAAGGAGCACTGATGTTGTTTACTCCCAAGGCTGGATCTCAGTGAAAAAAAATATCCCAATGGTTATAGCTGCCTGCTGGGTCGTGCATAATATTAGTGAAGCAAAAGGGGATAAGTTGCCATCACAGAGGAGAAAGGAGCCAGAGAGGCAGTCTGCTGAGTTTGAACAGCCACACACCAGGGCTATTAGAAAAACTCAATGCACAGCTATATGGCACAGGGAAGCACTGAAAGAGCACTTCAACAGTGAGCCACAGTACTCAGTTGTAGTGTACTAGACTCTCTCTGGCCCTGCAGTTGGGGGCCTGCTAAGAAAACGTAGTTACTTACCAGTAACTGTTGTTCTTCGAGATGTGTTGCTCAGATCCATTCCACTTAGGTGTGTGCGCGCCCTCGTGCACAGCCTTCCGGAGAACTTTTCCTAGCAGCCCCTGCAGGGGCCGGTCTCAGCGCCCCCTGGAGTCCCGCCCTTATGTGGCGGTACATATAGCGGGACCGGCCCCTCCCCTCCTCAGTCCCTTCTTTCTGCCGACTCCGACAGCGGGGACGGAGGGTGGGTGTGGAATGGATCTGAGCAACACATCTCGAAGAACAACAGTTACTGGTAAGTAACTACGTTTTCTCCTTCGAGTGGTTGCTCAGATGCATTCCACTTAGGTGATTCCCGAGCCTTACCTTGGAGGTGGGTAGGAGTCAGCGGCGAGCTGCCCTCAGCACGGCCCTGCCGACTCGCGCGTCGTCCCTTGACTGCTGGACGACAGCGTAGTGCGCAGCAAAGGTGTGCACCGAAGACCAGGTGGCAGCCCTGCAGATGTCATCCAGGGGGACCCTTTCCAGGAAGGCCGCCGACGCGGCCTGGGCCCTCGTCGAGTGGGCCGTCACCACTCCTGGGAGCTGGACGCCTGCACGCTCGTAGCAGAGCCGGATGCAGGCGGTGATCCACCTGGCGATGCACTGGGAGGTGACCGGGGAGCCTCTCATCCTCTCTGCCACCGCGACGAAGAGCTGCGTGGTCTTTCGGAGCGGCCTCGTCCTGTCCAGGTAGAACGCCAGCGCCCTCCTCACATCGAGGGTGTGCAGTCTCCTCTCGTCCTCGGACCCGTGCGGTTTAGGAAAAAACACGGGGAGGAAAATATCTTGGTTACAATGGAACCGGGAGACTACCTTAGGCAGGAACGCCGGGTGAGGCCTAAGCTGAACCTTGTCCTTATAGAACACGGTATAGGGGGGCTCCGAGGTTAAGGCCCTTAGCTCAGAGACCCTCCTGGCCGAGGTAATGGCCACGAGAAAAGCCACCTTCCAGGAAAGGATCATCATTGGACAGGTGGCTAAGGGCTCAAAGGGGGGACCCGTTAGCCTATCTAAGACCAGGTTCAAATCCCAGGGAGGCACCGGGTCACGGACCTGCGGGTAAAGCCTCTCTACACCCCTGAGGAACCTCACCGACATGGGGTGGGAGAACAGGGAACGTCCCCCCACCGGCTGGTGGAACGCCGATATGGCCGCCAGGTGTACCCTGAGGGAGGCCAACGCTAACCCCTGTAGCCTAAGCTGCAGCAGGTAGTCCAGGACCGCCTGCACGGGGGACGTACCGGGGTTTTCGCCCCGCGACTCCGACCAGCAGGTGAACCTCCTCCACTTGGCCCTGTAGGCGAGCTGCGTGGAGGGCCTCCTGCTTCCCAACAGCACGCGTTGGACCTGCTCCGAGCAGGTTCTCTCCTCCTCCGTCAGCCAGAGAGCCTCCAGGCCATCAGGTGCAGGGAGTCCAGGTTGGGATGCAGTAGCCGGCCGTGGTCCTGGGAGAGCAGGTCCGGTCTCCTCGGGAGCTCGATCGGGGGAGCGACAGACAGGTCCAGGAGCAGGCAAAACCAGTACTGCCTCGGCCACGCCGGGGCGATCAGAATCACATCCGCTCTGTCCCTCTTGATTTTCAAGAGGACCCTGGGCAAGAGCGGGAAGGGGGGAAACGCATACAGGAGGGCCCCCGTCCATTCGAGGAGGAATGCGTCCGAAAGAGAGCCCGGCTCGCGACCCCTGAGCGAGCAGAACCTCGGGCACTTCGCGTTCTGCGCTGACGCAAAGAGGTCCAGATGGGGAACACCCCACACGCGGAAAATCCTGTCCACCACCTCTGGGTGGAGAGACCATTCGTATTGAGGTAGGAATGACCTGCTGAGGCGGTCCGCCTCGTCGTTCCTGACCCCAGGCAGGTGAGAGGCGGTTAAACAGAAATTGCATCTCACCGCCAAGTCCCAGAGTCGGAGCGCCTCCTGACACAACACCGAGGAGCGCGCCCCCCCTTGCTTGTTGATGTAATACATTGCAGTGGTATTGTCTGTTAACACCTGCACCATTCTCCCCAATAAAGAGTGGCGAAACACCTCGCATGCCAGTCTGACAGCCCTCAGTTCTTTCACATTGATATGGAGGGCCAATTCCCCCCGGGACCAGCGACCCTGCGTGGTCAGACCACCGGTGATATGGGCTCCCCACCCCCGGTCCGATGCGTCCGTGATCAGGGTGACCGAGGGGGTGGAGGCCCTGAAGGGAATCCCTTCCAACACAGTCCTGGGGTCCAGCCACCAAGTCAGTGACCCCAACACCCAAGGGGGCACCGTTACCACCTTGCTCAAAGCATGCCTGCTGGGCATGTAAACCCTGGACAGCCAACCTTGGAGGGGCCTGAGCCTGAGGCGGGCCAACCTCACCACATAGGTGCACGAGGCCATGTGGCCTAACAGCTGCAGGCAGTGCCTGGCTGTAGTCGTGGGGCACCTCTGAAGCTGCGATATTATCGCTGTCATGGCTTCGAACCTCGAACGTGGGAGGGAGGCTTTTGCCTGCACCGAGTCCAGGTGGGCCCCTATGAAGTCTATGCGTTGCACCGGACGCAGCGTCGACTTCTGCTCGTTTATGAGCAGTCCCAGAGCATGGCAGGTGGACTGGACGAGAGAGACCGCCTCGCACACTTGCGACTTGGTCTTGCCCCTGATTAACCAGTCGTCCAGGTAGGGGAATATCTGGACCCCCCTGCGCCGCAGGAAGGCCGCCACCACCGCCATACACTTGGTGAACACTCTGGGGGAGGAAGACAGGCCAAAGGGCAAGGCCGTAAACTGGTAGTGGCCACCAGCTACCACAAACCTTAGGTACCGCCTGTGGGCGGGAAGGATGGAGACGTGAAAGTACGCATCCTTCAGGTCGAGGGCGGCAAACCAGTCCCCTGGGTTTAGAACGGGAATGATGGACGCTAGGGATACCATGCGGAACTTCAGCTTTCTTATGAACCTGTTGAGCCTGCGTAGGTCCAATATAGGCCTGAGGCCTCCGTTGGCCTTGGGAACGAGGAAGTACCTCGAATAGAATCCCCTCCCCACCTCGAGTGGTGGAACCACTTCTATGGCTCCTTTGACTAGGAGGGATTGAACCTCCTGAAGGAGTAATTGCTCGTGAGATGGGTCCCTGAAGAGGGACGGGGGGGGTGGGGAGTGGGGAGGGGAGGCCAGGAGCTGAAGGGCATATCCCCAGCGCACGATGTCTAGGACCCACTGGTCCGATGTTACTTCCCGCCACAGGCCGAGATACGGCTTGAGCCTGTCCAGGAAAGGCGGGGAACCCAGGGAACATGAGACGGTGCCACCCTCGGAGACACCGTCAAAATTGTCTCTTCCCCTTAGGGCCCTGAGAGGGTCCTTTAAAGGAAGAGGAGGACGGCGGCGGGCGATCGCGCCGTCCAGAGCCCTTGGTCCTATCCCTGCCCCTTGCGGTGGGGAAGGGCCTAGGCTGCGGCCTAGACTGCTGCCGCTGACGTTGCGGCGGTTGCTGCGGCTGCTGGCGACTCCGCAGTCTAGCCGCCTGGGGCGTGTACAGGCCCAAGGAGCGCAACGTTGCCCTCGAGTCCTTGAGAGCGTGCAGCTTCTCGTCCGTCCTCTCCGAAAAGAGGGCGGCTCCATCGAAGGGTAGGTCCTGGATGGACTGCTGCACCTCCAACGACAAGTCTGTGGACTGCAGCCACGCTGCCCGCCTCATTGCAACGGCGGAGGCCATAGCCCTGCTGGCTGTGTCTGCGGCGTCCGATGCAGACTGCAGGGCCGCACTTGCCACAGACAACCCTTCCTCCAGCACCAAACCAAAGTCCACTGCCTGGTCTGGAGGGAGAGACTCCGAAAACCTCCTTAAGGAGTCCCATAGGTTCAAATTGTACCTGCCGAGGAGGGCCTGATGATTGGCCACCCTCAGCTGAAGCGCCCCAGTAGAATAGACCTTCCTACCGTAAAGGTCCAGCCTCCTGCCTTCCTTATTTTTAGGGGAGGCAGTCTGAGCACCCTGCCTGTCTTTTTGGTTGGCGGCATCCACCACCAAAGTACCCGCGGCAGGGTGCGCATACAAGTACTCGTGCCCCTCGGCTGGCACGTAGTACTTCTTCTCGGCGCCCTTAGAGGTCGGGGCAACCGAGGCAGGGGTCTGCCAGACTGACTTAGCCAGGCGCAGGACCCTCTCATGTACGGGAAGGGCCACCCTCGTTGGTCCCTGGGCCCCCACACGGCCGAAGAGGGGGTCCACCTCTTCCTCTAAGACCTTGACCTCAAGGC
This sequence comes from Mesoclemmys tuberculata, assembly GCA_007922155.1. Classification (NCBI taxonomy): domain Eukaryota; kingdom Metazoa; phylum Chordata; order Testudines; family Chelidae; genus Mesoclemmys; species Mesoclemmys tuberculata. The sequence goes on from ML675629.1 coordinate 39,471,232, forward strand.
CAAGGTTCAAAGCCACCCGCTTTAGAAGCTCTTGGTGGGCTTTAAAATCAATGAGCGGGGCTCCTTGGTCTCTTACCGCCGCCTCATCAGGCGATGAGGAGTAAGAAGGGCGGCGGGGCCCAGTGGAGGGTCCCTCCCCAGGGTCCTCCTCCACCTCCTCTTCCCCAGAGGAGCGGTCACCCTCCTGCACCGAAGGTGCTTGCTGAGTTTGGGTGACAGAGGCAGGGGCCGACATAGTTCCCTGCCCCATCTGGGCCGCCCACTGGGCCCATAACGGCCACTGCCAGGGTCCCTGTGGCCAGCTCAAAGGCGGCACCGGTGCCGAGGGCAAAGCCGGTGCCGCAACAGTCGGTGCCGGTGCCGGTAGCAGTATTGGGTCCGGTGCCGGCTGCGGTGCCGGCTGCGGTGCCGGTTGCGGTGCCGGTTGCGGTGCCGGCTGCGGTGCCGACGACCATACACGTTCCTGACGTCGAGTCCGGGACCCCGAGTCAGGAGAACGCAGGCGGTGATGACGCCGGGAAGGAGCGCTCCGAGATCCGCCACGCGACGACCTCGAGGAGCGACTCTGACTTCGGTGCCGACGAGGCGACGCCGAAGAAGAAGGCGACCGGTACCGGGAAGTCTTTCGCCGCTTTGATGCTGGGGAGCGGTGCCGAGAACGCCGTCTCGGTGCCGAGTCAGAACTCGACGACGAGGAGAGGTGCCGCGACGAAGAGCGATGTCCGGAGCGGTGCCGGGACCTGGAACGGTGCCGGGAGCGGTGCCGGGACCTGGAGCGGTGCCGGGAACGGTGCCGCGACGCGTCGTCCGAGGACGAAGATGGAGAG
>ML675629.1:39472158-39567202 GCA_007922155.1 Mesoclemmys tuberculata
TCCGAGCTCGACTCTCCTGCGTCGGGTGGTGGGCGGCCTGTCCACCGGTGCCGGGGCCGCCCACCCTTCGGGGCCCCCCATCGCGGGTTTGCCCCGGGAAACGGGCCCTGGCTCTCTCCGGTGAGAGAGTGCCGGAGGCGTAGGCAGCTCCAACAAAGCCTGAGCCGCCTCGATAGCCTCCGGCGTCGAAGGGTCCCGTATAGGGGGTCCCCCACTTCCAGGAGTCGGGGGAGCCTCCCTAGTAAGTGTCGGTGCCGGGGCCGGTGCCGGAGCAGGGGCCGGTGCCGGAGCAGATGCCGGCGGCACGTCCATGAGGAGGAGCACCTCCGAACTCGACCCCGGCCGCTCCTGCGGTGCGGGGGAGCGCTGCAAGCGTGGATGGCGCTTCTTCCTCTTCGGCACCGAGACCCCCGGTGCCGGAGGCGCACTCCGCACCGAAGACACACTCGGTGCCGGAGTAGTCCGCGATGGCTCGGACGCCGGACTTAACGCGGACTCCATCAGAAAAGCCCTAAGCCTCACTTCACGCTCCCTCTGAGTCCGAGGCTTAAAGGACTTACAGATACTGCACCGGTCTCTCCGGTGCAGTTCCCCCAAACACCGCAAACAACGGTCATGGGGGTCGCTAGCTGGGAAGGCCTTGCCGCAGCTAGCACATGGCTTGAAGCCCGGCGAACCCGGCATAGCCGGGACGCCTTGAGCCCGAAGGCTCCCTAACTAACTAAAAACCCTCACTAACTAAAAACTAACTTAGTTCAGGGTGAACTGATAAACTAACTACTCACTTTTAAAGGAGAAACACAAACTGTTGAAGAGCAGGGGTAGTTCTCAACTGGCCGTCACGGGCGGAAAGAAGGAACTGAGGAGGGGAGGGGCCGGTCCCGCTATATGTACCGCCACATAAGGGCGGGACTCCAGGGGGCGCTGAGACCGGCCCCTGCAGGGGCTGCTAGGAAAAGTTCTCCGGAAGGCTGTGCACGAGGGCGCGCACACACCTAAGTGGAATGCATCTGAGCAACCACTCGAAGGAGAACTGTAGGGTGTACTAGGTTGCAGGATCTTGGTGAATGTCATCCAGAGTCCTCTTCTTTCTCCTCCGCCTCATCTGGCTTAGGCATTCCACAAGTGTGGATGGGGAACTCCTGACTGCCAAAACAGCAGCAGTGTTATAGATAAAACACTGTCAATAGGCTCATAACAGAAAGCCGAAAGTTAAGATTCAGAACTCTCTTCCTCTGCTAAAGTTTTAAACAAGACAGCTTATTGATACGTCTACTTCAGGGTGCTTGTGCACAGTGCCATTCACAGCTCCAGCCATGGTGAGTACGGCTTGCCAGAGGTCATGGAAACGAGGAGGAAATTGCTTGGTTGCATGAAACAATGAGTGTAGAGCAAGAGCACTGCAGACTGGCACCATTTGCAATGGTGATTTTAGCTGATATCTTACTCCTGAGAGTAACAAAGGCACAGCTGCTGCTGGCATCCCGAAGGCACTGGGGCCTGTGTACTACACTGGTGCCTGTCAACGTTATTGCTGACTCGTATGGAAACGTGTTCTACCAGAGATAGAGACAAGGCTGGCATGCCTAGAAACCTTTGGGAAACATTGCTGAGTACTCCATGAAAGTTTCATTGAGATCTCTCAGGATGATTTAAGAGACATCCCTGTGAACAAACACTGTTCTGCATGCCTCCTCCCCAACTGTACACAGGAACTGAAAGCAGACAGCAACTCTAGCTTATCTAGTACAAGGAAATTAATGAAAGTCAATAGCCATATCCTACTACGTTGGAAACCCCCGTCAATGTAAAGGGAAATAAATTTATGCACTTATCCAGGTTTCCTTCCCTTGCATCAGGCTTGCCCATGTGTGACTGCTGGAACTGACTGGACTGCAGTGGGGTCTCAAAAAGATCCTGGCTCACGGCACAGCTGGACCCCCGGGGCTGCACGTCCCCCATCCTCCTCTTTGCTGTTCACTCCTTTGCTTTCACGCAGCTGATCCCTGCATTCCCTTTGCAATCTAGTTGTAGATATCCATGTTTTTACACCTGGTCTGTAGCTATGCTTGCACAGCTTCTCCCCCCAAGTCCCCTATCTCCTGCCTACTCCAGGCCAGAGCACAGGTGGAGCATGGGCAGTTGCACACAACAATGGAGAGTTGTTAGGTGTGCTTGCCAAGGTGGACAGTCAGGAAAAACCATTTAAAAATGTTTTAAGGATTTCAAAAGGACGGGGGAGGGAAGGGCCAGTCTCCATGACTCCTGGACAATGGCGTTCAATTGTGACCTGAGCAGTGTCAGGTATTGTGGGATAGCTGCTAGGGGACTGTCAGGGTCAACAGCTCATGTAGCATCTACATTTGTGCTGCATCAACCTCAATACATTCACCATAGCTCAACACTGCTCGGGGAGAGGGCGTTACTATGGTGGCATAACAGAGAGCTTACATCGTTGGGAGACAAATTTAAGTGTAGACACATGCACAACTAGATCGACAGAGAACAGCTTACGTTGACATAACTGTGTAGTGTAGATGAGGACCAACATTTTAAAAACAAACTTTTCAGATTTTTTGACAGGCTGTTACTGTTTTTGGAAATGTTTTGAAGAACAATAGTAGAATAGTCATGTAAATTCACACAGATAAACAGTTCTTTATTCTCTGATCAATAAGACGTTTAAGAAAACATAACAGATTACTTAACTGAGCAGTGTTTAGCTATACTGCTGCAAAATGGCTTAAGAAATAAAGGATGGATGAGAATGCTGGTAATATCAAGAAGTCCCATCTCCTGAAAGTTTCCTGTCTTGTTTCTTAACAACTGAGCCTCCAGCATGGTCATCCTCACTGAGGGCAGCATTGCTTCAATTCCAATGCATTCAATGCAAGAGTATCTTTTCCCAAGGGCAACCTCCCTTCCACTTGCAAAGGTTTTGAGGAAGGGCAGCCATCTTAACTGATGGCAGAGCATGGCTTCTCTCCCACTGAAAACCATGGGATAAAGGGGGAAGCTTTTCAAGAGGCAGTCTCATATTCACATGCAACTACTACATTAGAGACAGCATCATTACATCACTGAAGTGAACAATATAATTTCTCACCAAAGTAAACAGGATAATTTTATGGAAGAACAATTTAATTTGAAACTGTCTTTTCAATCTCAATTTTCAACATTTTTTATAAATAGGAAAAAAGACAGGAAAGAGACAATATAGCCAAACTCAACACAACAAAAATCAAGAAATAGTGCATCCACAGACCTGTGTCACCTTCTCATAAACATACACCCCCAGACACTAACACAAGATGTCCATTCCCCTAACAAGCAAATCAACCACAGTCACCAAGGTGACATCCATACACCATTAATTCTGCCTTCTGTAGACTACAGTATTATCAACCTCAAAAGACCAAAAAAAATCATGAATCAGACCTCCAAAAATCAAGAGTTTCTTCTTATGACTTTTTGGGCCAGACTAGATTGTACTGCTTTTTGGTTTGTTTTATTGGGGTGGTGGCGGTGGGTGTGCACTTGATTCTGATGAAACATGTTGCTTCTTCAGTTCAGTCAAGAAATCTGCCATCAAAACATTTGCTAGCATGTCCAAGACAACCCAATTTGTCTGGCAAGGGAGACAATCAAAACAGCTATTAGTTCATAAATTGTGTTCCACAGAGCACTGTCCTTTGCAAGATGAGGAGCTGATGTTTCAATGGCAATTTTTCTTCGTCACTGAACAGAACCTGTGTCTATATCCCTCTTCTACACTGACTGAACGATGAGCAGACAAAGCTGAATTAGAGTATCAACTGGGATCTGAAGCTGAAATATTCCATAAGCTAAGGGCAAGCAACAAAGAAACCACAGTGTACATCAGCGAGATGCTATGGCAGGAGTCAAATTCCACACATTCAGTGAATTGGCTCCTGAGTTCTTGAGGCATGTCCTAAAAGGATTTGACAAAGCTAATTCTGTAATCAAAAAGTCTGACAGATATGACAACAGTAGCACCGTGAAAGCTGCAGAAAGACAGTATAGGACAGGATCTAAGGTTGGATGCAAGAAATACCAGGTGTTCAGGGGACATCCTGTGACCCCATGGAAAAAGGTTCTATTATGACATCCAACAAACAGTCACTAGCAAAATTCCTCTGTGAATGTATGGTTCAAAATGCAACCGAAAGCATAGGAGCGCACACCACACAAATATTCCACTTTGCTGGAGGCTTTTTCATAGGTTAAATAGCAAAGTTCATCACCAGTAGAGATGTTGAAGAAGCCCAAGACGTATACAGTACTCAAGAGGAAGCAGACACAAAGATGCTGCTGTTACGTGCCAACATGGTTTTTGGGTCTCCTGGTATTAAAGGAACCATAAGAATTAGGTCACCTGATACAGACATTTTGGTCCTTGCTGTTCACTACTTTCAAAAAATGGAACACAGATAACGTGTGAATTATAACAGGCATCATTACCAGTGCAACTGAAAAGCACCACATCATACCTGTACATGCAATTTGTGACACACACACACTCCTGACTTATGCAACTTACGTCTGACTGCGTCATCCCTATTTGATATTGGGGAAAAATATCTGTGTATAATGTCAAAGCAAAGGGAGCTTACCACTTCAAAGCTCTTGCCAAACTGGAAGAGTAACAGACAAGATGCAATTTTTGCAATATAGAAGTTAGTAGTAGTGCTGTATGACCAGAGCAAGAGGGGGAAAAAAAAGGAGACCTACGGAGATCTGAACTGCTTGCACCTCAATCTAGCCAGCACAAAGGACAAGTCACTGGCCAGACTCCCATCGTGTGATGATAGTTTTGAAGAACGTATCAAAAGAGCACCTTGGTAAACAAAGATTTGGATGTCTTCACACATAGGTAAACCAGATATTGGATCACCATTGCAACACAAATGGAAAAATATGGATGATGAACTGGTTCCTGTATTCTTCAAGGGCCCAATGGCATCTGAGCTTCTACAAGTCTTTATTTGTGCCTGTATCATTTTGGGTTGCTGCTCAATCAACTGTGGCTGTAGTCAGAACAATCATCCCTGCACAGAACTGTGTATATAACCAGGCAATGAACACTGTGAAACCCACACACTCTCAACAGAGATCATAATGATGAACAAAATGATGATGACTAGAAACATCACCAGCTCTGTTACATTTCAATGATACCTGTACAAATTTATAATTAGATTTTGTTTTACCCTTCAGATTGTTGTTGTGAAGTCCAATTTTATGTCTTGAAATAATACGTCATTAAACTAACAAATGTAAATATTTCAAAGTGGTCATTTTAACGTGTTGATGGTGTCATTCTTGATCCCAATTTCTCTGGTAACAGCACCATTGGTCAGCTCCATCTTGTACCCTCACCTTAAAGTAGACATAATAAGCTTTCAAATGATGTGTGCGGGTGTAGAGAGGGTTCATTATGTCAACCATTATGCCATGATCCTAAAATCTTTTCCACTTTTGGGAATCCTACTCATTGGAGATTGCCTCTGGACTACCTTTAGGCCAGCTAAGCTTTACAGTTCTGTTACAGTGATGTGAGGTGACAGTTCCTGTGATGTTTGCCTCCACTAAGGATCTCAGGATCCACTAAGGTTGATTTACATGCAAACTTGACCTGACTATTATGAATATGGCTGCAGCCCTGCCTGCCAGTTTACGTAGCCTGGTGCAGGTTGAAACACACTAGTTCCAACATTTCCTGCATCAGACTAATGTCCTGGATTCTGCTGAGGTAGGAAGATCTCAAGTTAAGCCTTGTCTAGCAAAGTTCCTATGTATTTCAATTGTCTATGTGAGACAAGCAAGGGATGGCTTATGTGTAGTTTATCATGACTCCTAGTTATTCCAGTGCCTTGGTGGTGACATGTAGTGATTCTTAGACAACTTCCACAGTGATGTGCTTGGTCAGCCAAAAACATTCCAAATCGGAGAAAACATGTAATCCCAATCCTATATATACATAGTCCTAAGTATAGTCAAATATTTCATGACATGTGGTGCTGAAGCCAGCCCATAAATCAATTCACAGAAATAATCCCATTCCTTAATGATGACCTTAGTCAAATTTCTGGCAGTCTCTCAGGATGCTTCTGAGGGGGCAAAGATTTCAGGCATGCCCAACAAAACCCAAGAGAGATCTGGATGACATCACCAAGTCAGTCTTATAAATCATGCTTTGTCATATTTGACTCCAAGATTTAAAATACATCTGTTATCTTCTATGAGAGCAACCTTCCTGGTACAGTCACACTTCTTGAAACCACTGAACTGCTTGCCTTCCTCCTTTGCAAGTGAGGAGGACATAGCACCAAAATAGATAAAACTAAAATCTGTGTTGAGTACTGAAAATACACTGATGCGCTTGTAAGAGTGCTGAAGGCTCACAAGCTGAGTACTGATGAGCCAACTTCAAGAAGAACCCGTCCAAAAGGTGCTCAATGTAAAACTTTGATTCAGGAGATGATTCAATTAGCTCTTGGCTCTATGCACAAAGCCTCAATGTAATCAGAGCCTCAATGCAAATGCAGCAAGACACTGATATTGCATGAACAAAAACTTCCCAAAAGAAAACAAACAAAACCAGTGAGAAAGAGGTTACTGACACTCTCAGACCAGCAGATTAGACTGTATGAATCCAAGGCTTTGACAATGTTCAGTGCTCTGGGATCATGTCGCCATGTAACCATCAGAAGCATCAACAAGCTAGCTGGAAATTGGGTATCAGAAAAGGATACCATCTTGATAAAAGACAGAATATACAATTCCCTTGTCTGCTGGCTTTCCAAAAGGAACATATTTGAAGATTTTAAACAATGGCAACTGCTGGTGCACAACAGATCAGTAAAAGAAAGGAATCTCTCATGCTATCATCCAGTACCTCAGAGAGGCAAAATGTTTACAACTGATGTCTCCCCTGTCTTGTGTTGCAAGCACAAGAACTAAAAGCAAGAATCCTGTCTAAATGTTTTGTTTAAAGATGAGCACTTGATCCATAGTTTTATCTTCAATTACTAAAGGATTTGGACTGGTATATTAGAACAAACACCAAAAAAGTTACTTACCTGTTTTGTACCCTCAAAATTGAGATATGGGTGCAGATGTGCATTCCACCAAGGCATGTTTGCACCTAGCACACCAAGAGATGGAGACTTTTTTACCACAGCAGCACCTGTCAGAGCAGCATGTTTGTCCTGAGCCTCTTTGTGACCCCTCCTGAAGTTCTATAAGGGCAACAACACACACCTCTGTTCCTTAGCACCAGGAAGACTTACTAAGGCCTGGTCTATACTTACCTCCAAGATTTGGCAGCAATCGACAGGAGATACGCAAGCGATGTAAAAAACCTGCGTAACTCCCATCGACTTCGCTGCTTCCGTTCTGCGCGCTGTCCACACTGTGCTGCGCCGACAGGACCAGCATTCCTCTCGACGCAGCACTATGCCACTTTCGGACATGGTTTTACTAGGTCGATTTCAGGATCAACTGAACGGGTCATCACTAACCGCTCAGTCGATACAGAGAAATCTATCTGATGGTGGCAAATTTGCCGCCGTCAGTATAGACGTAGCCTTAGACTCCAAAGAAGGGATAGAGGGTGGGTCATGGAATAAACACAGCTGCATCCACATCTCAAAGAACAGTAACAAACAGATAAATAATCATTTTTCTTCATCATCAAGTGGTTGCAGACATGTATTCCACTAAGGTGAGTCACCAGAAGTACCCTTTGGAGGTAGCCTCAGATTCTAGTTAAACAATGACAGTAATGCTATTCTGCCAAAATTTGCATCCGATATGGATGCAGTACTGATTGCACAGCAATGCATGAATGTGTTTACTGAGAAGCACACGGCAACCCTACAAGCATCCAACATAGCAACATCCCTCAGGAACATGACTGATGTAGCTTGAGCCCGTGTTTAATGGGCTGAGAGTCATTAAGGAAGGGAAGCGTTGGCTATCCCATGCACCGTCATGATACAGGAGGTGATCCATCTGGAGATCATTTATGCTGATACTGCTTGGCCTTTCATATGATCTGAATAGGACACACAGGAGATTGTTTCAAAGTTTTATTCAGATAGAAGGCCAATGCCCTCCTAACATCTAACGTATATTTTATTATCTAAACAAAACGCTAACACTACTTTTGTTTAAAATTTTGGATGTGGCTTCAGGACTACCTTGTCCTTGAAAAGTATCATTGAAGGAGAACCCACCATTAAAGCTTGGAGTTCAGATGCTCTCCTGGCTATGAGGAAGATGATCATCTGACTTGGATGGGGCCAAAAGAGCAAGTAACCAAGGCCTCAATTGGCAGGGCTGTTAGAGCCACCAGCGTAGTGTTAAGGTCTCAGGCTGGCATCATATCCCTAATGGGTGGAGAAAGGTGCATCACTCCACCTAGAAATTTAGTAACCAAGGAGTTGGAGAATATCAAGCCCCCTTGGACTGGAGGATGGATAGCTGAGATTGTTACAAGGTGAACTCTCAGGGAACTCGTACAAAAGGCCTGAGAATTTCAAATGAATGAGATACTTAAAGATGCCCTGGATCTTTGCCTCTGAAGGTTGTACCCCCGATAGGCGGACCACATGGAAAATCATTTCCACTTAGCCAGATAAGTTGCTCCCAGTTGATTGCTTTCTACTGCTAAGCAGAACCTCTTGAAGTGCAAAGAAACGCGCCACTCACAAGCCATATGGTGAGATGAAGGCTGTTCAGGTCCAGATGTAGTGTATTTGACCATGCCAGTATTTGACCAGTAGGAAAAGCAGAAGGTGAGGAGGTTGAACTGTGAGACTGTGACGATCTGAGAACCAGCACTTCTGGGGCTATGAGGATTAACCTGGCTTTGATCTTATTTTAGCTTGTGAATGACCTTTGGGATCAGGGGGAAAAATATACATTAGACCTTGTCTGCACTCCAAGAAGAAAGCATTGGTGAGGAAGTCCAGACTGCAGCCCACACAAGAAAAAATTGGCAACACTTTCTGTTGTCTTTCATGGAGAACAAGTCAACTAAGGTTATGTCCAGAAGATGGACTTCAACATTCTGTTCTTGACCACACGTGGCTGTTGGAGAATCTCCCACTGAGGAAGTGAGCAAACTGAATCTGAGTGCCAGGTAAGTGTGCAGCTACAACAGTGATATCCTCTGTGAGGCAGAGCTCCCATAAACTCATTGCTTCTTGACAGAGTTGTATGGAGTGAGCCTCCATGCCCACTCCAATGTTCAGATAGTACACTACAGAGGTATTACATTGAAGCAGTATTGTCAGTCAAAATTTGGACCAACAAACTCCTAATAGGAGAAAGGAAGTCTCAACATGCTGTATGAATCATCTGGAGCTCATGGACATTGATATGCAGATGGAATCTTGCTTTGCCTGAAGTGCTTTAATTTATTACTTTCTTGGTGAGCATCCCAGCCTATTAGAGAGCCATCCATTACAACTGTCACATCTGGGGTATGGAGAGAAAAGGAAATGCCCGTACATACATTATCCGAAATCGTCCACCACTCCTAAGAAGGTAGTACAGCAGGTGGGAGGTGGACCAACCTGTCCAGGTGGTTTCTGCTCATGTGACAAATTGATATTACCCATGGCTGAAGAGGCAGTCTTGCATACTTGGTTACATAAGAACAAAAGGCTACGTGGCCCAGCAATCTCAGGCAAGTCTGGGCTATAGTGGAAGGGTGAGATCTGAAGGACATGCACAAGTCATGAATTATTTGAAACCTCTGTCGAGGAAGAAAGGCTGGTCAAATTCATAGTCACATAGGGCCCCAATGAACTTGAGCCTCTAAATTGAGTAAGTGCTGACTTTCCTCATACAGAATGAATCCCGGACAACTAAAAAGGTGGATGACGAACCTGATGTTGCACCAAACCTGGTCCTGGGAAGAACTTTGTACCAGCCAATCATGGGTAAGCCAAGATGTGAATACTGTTCGTTTTTAAAAAGGCCACCGCCATCCCCATACATCGGGAGAATAAACACAAGGAACCGATGGCAGGCCAAACAAGAATACTGTGTACTGATAAAGACATCCCCCACCACAAACCTGAGAAACTTGCTGTGCCGAGTAATACCGCCACATGAAAATACGTATCTCAAAGATCGAGTGCAGTGAACCAATGATTTCAATCTAGGGAGTGTACTATTGATACCAGAGTAATCATGCAGAATCTCAGTTGCTTGATGAACTTTTTGAGAACCTCAAGGTCCAAAATTGGTCTCAGTTCTGCCTTGGACTTGGGGATCAGGAAATAATGGGAGTAAAAGCCACATCACTGAAACTGCAAGGGAACTTCCCCAAGAACCCCAAGGGTGAGTAGATACTCAACTTCTTGAAGGAGCACAGATTCATGAGATTAGTCCCTGAGAAGTCAAAAGGGTTGTTTTCCTAATAGCAGGTTGAGAGCAAAACAATTGGGTAGACCTAGAATTGGCTGACCTCCTCTTCTAAGGCTTTTGACCTATCCTAGAAGAGTCATAATGCCCGATATTGTTGAGGATGCCTATATTGGTGTTTCTTGATGGCCAGGGTATAGGACTCCCAGGAGCAAAGTATAGACATTCAGGTGCAATACCTCATTACCAGCAGTCTTGTCTGAAAATGGATACCGACCATCAATAGACTGCTGAATGTCCAGAGCTACCCCGAAATCACATAACCAAGATATCCTTATTGTAACTGTGTAGGCCACAGTCCTTGAGGAAGTACCTGCAGCATCTAGAGCAGACTGAAATGAAGTCTTTGCCACCAGCTGCTCCTCAGTTAAGAAGGCCCTGAACACTTCCCTTTGTATCACCCAGCAATTTGTCTGAGAACTTTGACATCCTTGCAATTAAAAAAATCATATTTTGCCAGAAGGGCTTGCTAGTTCCTGTCCTCATCTGGAGCAAAGTAGAATAATAAATCTTTCTCCTTAATGCATCCAGTTTCTTAGCGTCTTTTTCTTTTGTGATTGACTTGAATTTCCCGTGCCACGATCTCTCATTAGGGGCTGTGACAACTAAGAAGTTTGGTGCTTGGTGGGATTAAAAACAGAAACCTCAGAGAAGGGACATGGTACTGTTTATCAGTATGTTTGGCTACTGGAGTGGCGTGAGCCACAAGGTTTTCAACAGTTGCAGAAGGGCATCATTAATCGGGAATAGATGCTTGGAAGATGTTCAGTAACTTGTGAGTATTTTCCTGTACCGGTTCAGATTCAATACCCAGGGCTGTAGCCATTTTCCTAAGTAAGTCTTGGTAGTATTTACAATCCTTCAAGACTGGAGAAGATGAAGTCAGCAGTGTTGAACTGTCCGAAGAAGATGAAGACAGAATAGCTAGGGCCGATGGTGCCTCTTGAGGCAAAGGTTGTTTATCTGGCAAGGGCTCCCGCACAAGGAGGATGACAGATATTGCGCCTTTCTTTAACGTGCTCCTCACCAAGACACAATAAGCAGTGTGTATACAGGTCACTATTAAGTCTCTTTTCCTCACACCTATATACAGTGCTTAAAATTAAGAAAACATTACATAACTCACTAAAACTAACACTACACTACTACAGGTACTAACTATTTACACTACAAAGTTTCTGCAAGTATCTGTGACGCAAGAAACAAACTATGAGGAAAGAACTGCATGGTGAGCTTTGACTTAGGCTGCTGGCAGTAAGAAGGAACTGAGTCGAAGTTGAGTGTAGCACCTTTATATAGCCTCGGGAAGCACCAAGGAAGCGCAGGGCACATGCGCTTCCCCCGCAAGTACTGTTGCAGGAAAAAAGGTTTTGGGCTCTGGCTGCACTAGGCGCAAACACACCTGAATTGAATGCACATCTGTGACCACTCAAAAAACAGTTTTTTTCTGTCCTCCAGATCTTTTGCAGCAAGACCACTTAAATGTGAACCCCCATCTGGAATACACACATTCCCACCAGTTCAGAACACCTACCAACTTCTTTGTATCATGCCCATTTACTTCTAAATCCTTTAAAAATAAGCAGCCAGGATATATGCCATTGGTTAGCAAGGTATCCCCAAAATAATAAATTTGTTTTCATATTCCAATATGTTAATATAAACTGAAACGGCTACAGAAGTTTGCTTGATTAAAAAACATGGTTACTTACCAGTAACTGTTGTTCTTCAAGATGTGTTTCTCATATCCATTCCACTTAGGTGATGGCGCGCCCTCGTGCACGGTTCTCAGACTTTTTTTCCCCTTAGCAGCCTCTGTAGGGGCCGGCTCCGGCGCCCCCTGGAGTGCCGCGCTCATGCCATAGTACATAGGGCGCCACCGGCCCTGCAGACCCTTCTTTCTGCCGACTCCGACAGCGGGGACGGAGGGCAGGTGTGGAATGGATATGAGCAACACATCTCGACGAACAACCGTTACTGGTAAGTAACAATGTTTTCTCCTTTGAGTGATTGCTCATATGCATTCCATTTAGGTGATTAAAAAGCCGTACCTTGAAGGTGGGTAGGAGTCACTGGTGAGCTGCCCTCAGCATGGCTCTGCCAACTCGCGCATCCTCCTTAGCCTGCTGGATGATGGCGTATTGCAAAGCAAAGGTGTGCACCAACAACCAGGTGGCAGCTCTGCAGATGTCGTCCAGGGGGACCCTTTCCAGGAAGGCCACCGATGAGGCCTGAGCCCTAGTTGAGCGAACTGTCACAATCCCAGGAAGCTGGATGCCTGCACGCTCGTAGCAGAACTTGATGCAGGTGGTGATCCATCTGGAGATGCACTGCATGGAGACTGGGGATCCCTTCATCCTGTCCGCCACCACAACGAAGAGTTGCGTGGTCCTCCAGAAGGGCTTCGTCCTTTCGATGTAGAAGGCCAGGGCTCTCCTCACATCCAGGGTGTGTAGTCTCCTTTCCTCCTCCAACCCGTGCGGTTTAGTGAAAAACACAGGGAGGAAAATGTCTTGGTTATAATGGAATTGGGAGACCACCTTAGGCAGCAAAGCTGGATGGGGTCTCTGCTGCACCTTATCCCGGAAGAACACGGTATAGGGGGCTGTGAGGTCAATGCTCTTAACTCCGAGACCCTCCTAGCTGAGGTAAGGCCACGAGGAAGGCCACCTTCCAGGACAGGATTAGCAGGGGGCCAGTGGCCAAGGGCTCGAAGGGAGACCCTGTCAACATAGAGAGGACCAGGTTGAGATCCCAGGGAGGCACTGGGTCATGGACCTGCGGATAGAGCCTCTCAACCCCCTTGAGGAACCTCACCAACATCAAGTGGGAAAACAGGGACCACCCCTCCAATAGCTGGTGGAAAGCTGAAATGGCCGCAAGATGCACCCTAAGGGAGGCTAGCGCTAAACCCTGGAGCCTAAGCTGTAGTAGGTACTCCAGGATAGCCTGTCTCAGGGATGTACCGGGGGGGTAGGGGGTGCCCCATGACTCCCCTCAGCAGGTAAACCTCTTCCACTTGGCCCTATATAGGATCCGTGTGGAAGGTTTTCTGCTGCCCAGCAGCACGTGCTGGGCCTGCGCTGAGAAGGCCCTCTCCTCCTCCGGCAACCAGAGAGTCTCCAGGCCGTCAGGTGCAGGAAGTCCAGGCTCGGGTGCAGCAGGCGACAATGGTCCTGGGATAGCAGGTCTGGCCTCCTTGGGAGCTCGATCGGCATGGCGACAGAGAGGTCCTGCAGCGTACCGAACCAGTGCTGTCTCGGCCACACTGGGGCAATCAGGACCACATCCGCTCTGTCCTTCTTGATTTTCAAGAGGACCTTGGGCAAGACTGGGATGGGGGCGGAAATGCATCCATGAGGGTCCCTGTCCATTCAATGAGGAACGCGTTGGAGATGGAGCTTGGCTCGTGACCCCGGAGCGAGCAGAACCTCGGGCACTTCCTGTTCCAGGACAACGTGAACAGATCCAGTCTCAGCTCAACTCTCCGGAGTCTGTTGGTGGGCAGCCGTTGCTCTGGTGCCAGGCACGCCTACCCTTCGGGGATACCCATCTCGGGTTTGCCCCGGGACACAGGCCCTGACTCCCTCAGCCAAGGGAGGGCCGGAAGCATGGGCAAGGCCAACAAGGCTCGCACCGCCTTAAATGCCTCCAGCATGGAAGGGTCCTGGAGAGGGGCTCCCCCACTCCCAGGAGTCAGGGGAGGTTCCCTCGGCATCGGTGCCAGTGCTGGAGACTGCTCCCGCAGTTCCAGCACCTCTGGGCTTGACCCCAGCCGCTCCTGCGGTGTGGGGAAGGGGGAGTGCTCCACACGCTGACAGCACTTTTTCCTCTTTGGCACCGGGGACACTCTGCACCGACGAGATGCTCGGTGCCAAGGGTCTGGGGCGGCTCGGAAGCTGGGCAAAGCACTGACTCCATAAGACTTGCCTTCAGCCAAATATCCCTCTCCTGGGTCCTCGGCCTGCAGGCTTTGCAGATCTGGCACCAATCCTCATGATGCTGCTCACCAAGACACTTGAGGCAGCGATCGTGAGGGTCACTGACTGGGAAAGCCTTCCCACAGCCAGTGCAGGGTTTAAACCCCAGCGAGCCTGGCATGGCCAGGTCGCTTGAGCCCTAGGGCTCTCTAACTTTCCTAACTAAACTATTCCTAACTCAACTGAAACTATCTAAGTTTGGGGAGAACTGCTAAACTAACTACAACAAAAGGGAAGAATACTTGCAGAAGCAAGCATTGTTCCAGTCACCATCACAGGCAGAAGTAAGGAACTGAGGGTCTGCGGGGCCAGCGACGCCCTATGTACCGCGACATGAGCGTGGCACTCCAGGGGGCGCCAGAGCTGGCCCCTAAAGACGCTGCTAAGGGAAAAAAGTCCGGGAACCATGCACGAGCACACACTCACCTAAGTGGAACGCATATGAGCAATCACTCGAAGGAGAATGTTAGTTATTTCAAGTAAAGCATAATTGAAAATTAGATTGGTTAATATGTTAAGTCTCATACTCTTATTACAACCGAAGTTAGGTTTAAGATTTCTTAGTTTTATTCCAAATATAGGACAAATTACATACATATACACAGTTGATGTGGTGTCTGGGCAGAGTTGATATGAAACTGGGTCAGTTAGGGGTTTAGGATGAAAAATTATAACATTGAGGCCAACCTAATATAAGGGGCACCTGCCTTCGGATAGATTTTTTCCTACAATAAGGGACATTCTACAATGGTATCCAGCCCCCTCATCACCAAAATGCCAAATGAAAATATTACCTACTAAATAATTTCTCTGCATATACTTATTATTCCACTATGAGATTTTATTGCAACCCAAAAGACCGATTTTACTCTTTAATATGTAACACAAAATTGAATAAAGCTAATCACTCACCAGTTACCCCATCTTTGAAATCCTGCAGCCTGGAGTACATGTACAGCAAACTGACAGATATACACAAAGAAGAACACAAAGAATCTGAAAGAACTGTCACTCCTGAAAGAGAAAATGTTAAAGAAGCTGGTCAGGAAGCTAAAAGCAAATTCATCAGATACACAATCACACTACCAAAGTAACTTTTTCTAGCACACTAATTATTGGAGAACTGGTTTTACAGACTGATGTACACCACCTTTAAACACCAAATGGTAACTCTTTTTAATATCTACATGGGGTTCTACTCTGAAAAATGAATATGTAAAAATGTCACCTTCTCAAGTCAACAGATCTGGCTCTCTGTATTTAGAATCATAGCAATGGTAGGGCTGGAAGGGACTTCAAGAGGTTCTCAAATCCAGCCCCCTGCACTGAGGCAGGACCAAGTAACCCTAGACCATCTTGACAGTGTTTGTCTAACCTGTTCTTTAAAACTTCCAATGATGGTGATTCCAGAACCTCCCTTGGAAGCCTACTGCAGTACTATCCTTACAATTAGCTTTTCCTAATACCTCACCTAAATCTCCCTTGCTACAGTTTAAGGTGATTACTTCAGTGGACATGGAGAACAACTGATCACGTATGTTAAGGACTATTACAAAAGGATGGTGAAGATTGTTATCAGAGCCCTGGCTCAGTCTTCTTTTCTAAGACCAAACATGCTCAGGTTTTTTTTTTTTTAACCTTTCCTCAGAGATCAGGTTTTCTAAACCTTTTATCATTTTTATTGTTCTCCTCCTGACCCCTTCTGGCTTGTCACATCTTTCCTAAAGTGTGGAGCCCAGAATTGAATACAGTGCTTCAGCTAAGACCTCACCAGTGCCAAACAAAGCAAGACAATTACCTCCTGTGTCTTACATACAACACTCCTGTTAAAACATCCTAGAATAATAGGCTTTTTCTTAATTGCATCAGATTCTTGACTCACTCAGGCTGGGTCTACACTGACAGCAGCAAATTTGCCACCGTCAGATCAATTGCTCTGGATCGACTGAGCAGTCTGTGTAGACCCTCTCAGTCGATCCAGCAAGCGACACAGGAAAACCACCCCGGTAAGTGGCATAGCGCTACGTGGATGCCGCATGGAGCAGACGCCACGAAACTGACGAGAAATACACAAGTGATTTACGTCACTTATGTATCTCCCATCGACTGCCACCAAATCCCAAAGGTAAGTGTAGACCGGGCCTCAATTTGTGATCCACCATGAGCCCTAGATCCTGTTTAGTACTACTACTGCCTAGCTAATTATTCCCCCCATTTGGTAGTTGTGCATTTGATTTTTCCTTCCTAAAAGTAGTACTTTGCACTTGTCGTTATTGAATTTCATCTTACTGATTTCAGACCACTTGGCCAATTTATCAAGGTTGTTTTGAATTCTAATCCTATCCTTCAAAGTGATAGCAACCTCCCAGATTGGTATTGTCAGCCCCCACCACTTAGGAACCCCCCCAAGAAGAAAATGAGGTTAATTTGGCATGATTTGTTTTGACAAATCCATGTTAGCTATTCCTTATAACTCTATTGTCCTCTAGGTGCTTTCAAAATTGTTTAATAATTTGCGCCAGTATCATTCCAGGTATCAAAGTCAGGCTGATTAGTATACAGTTCTTCTTTGCCCCCTTTTTAAAGACAGGTACTATGTTTGCTCTTCTCCAGTCCTCTGGGACCTCATGAATCCTCCATGATTTCTTAAAAATAATCGTTAATGGTTCTGGGATTGCTTGAATACCCTAGGATGAATAATTGCATCAGACCCTGCGAACATGAATACATCTAATTTATTTAAATATTTAACTGTTTTCTCTGGATTGCATTTCTTCCCTCATTACTAACATTAATTGTATTGAATATCAGGTCACCTTTTTAAATGAAGACTGAAGCAACATACACATTAAATACCCCAGCATCCTTGATTATTAGCTCTCATTCCTCCAAATAATGAGAGAAATAAATCTCATTTCTCCTAAAATATTTATAGAACCTTTTAAATGCCTTTTATATCACTTCCTAAGTGTAAGTCATTTTGTGCCTTAGCCTTTCTAATTTTTACGCCTGCATGCTTGTGCTGCTCTTTTGTACTCATCCTTGGCAATTTGTTCATTTTTCCACTTTTTGTAGTATCCCTTTTTGATTTTTAAGTCATTAAAGAGCCCCCAATGGAATCATATTGGACTCTTACTATTCTTCCTATCTTTCCTTTGCATTGGGATAGTTTGCAGTTATGCCTTTAACACTGTCTCCGTTAGAAACTGCCAACTCTCCTGAACTCCTTTTGCCCTCAGATTTTCTTCCCATGGGACCTTACCTACCAGTTCTCTGCATTCATAAAAGTCTGATTTTTTTAAAATTCATTGTCCTTATGCTGTTGCTCTCACCCTTTCCTCTCCTTAGAATCCTGAAATCTATCATTTCACGATCACTTCCACATAAATTGCCTTCAATCTTCAGATTCCCTTCCATCTTTCGGCCTTAGCTCCATTGGAGTGGTGCGCAGGGTACATGTAACTACATGCCACAGTAAAAGGCAGGCTAAAAACAGCAGTGTAGACGTGGAAGGCTCTGCTTGGAGTGTAGACAGCCATGGCCAGTATATTCCCTGGGATTCTGGCATGTCTGTATTCTACTTGCCTAAGCAATGCCTCATCATCTACATTGCTATATATATCCATCCTAGCTGGGCATGCAACATCTGTACTCTACATGCTGCCATAAGTGTAGATCTACCCTGAGATTCATTTTGTATTTGTTTACAGTGACAAAAATAAGCCTTTACTGGTTTTGCCTCCATAAGTATTGCATAGTCAACAAAGCTCTGAGAGGGAAAATTAGAATCTATTCCTTCTTCTGCATCTTCAACAGAATTGTTTACCAATTTCCTTTCACTTATTTCTGTGCAAACTCACAGAATGCAGTGCGGTTCCATTGGTGCCTCTGAGTGAATAATTTTGGGGATAATGCATAAGAAAGAAACTGATCAACTCTGATTGAAGTTTGCAAAGCTGATAGATAGGGGGGAAAATCCACACCTTTTACTTCTAAGCTGAGAACATCTGATATGGAGTCACTGAGACATAATACACACAGAACCGCAATACATCATTTCTACAGTTACATTTTCACCACACTGGTCGAGTCATTTAGCAGCAAAAAATTCTCATATTTTATAATTTTACTACCAGTTTATATACGCTATCTGAAAAGAGGGACTAAAGACAGGACCAAAAGACAACGACATAGGTAATGTTTTCTGGCAGAACTATCTAGAAGTTGTGGAAACTGGATGAATTTGTATCACCAAAGACAGAGAAGGGGGAAATAAAACAAAAACCTACCATCCATTCCCTTTCCTTAACGAAAAAAAATTGTTTTTCTCCCCTCCAGTCTAGTTGTAAGAGGCACAAGTGATGGGCTTTCCACTGCTTCCTTGGAAAAATTATTCCACAGCCAAATACATCTGTCTTGAGAGTATTTTCCCTTTCTAAGCTTCTTTCTCATTTCTCTTAGTTATGCTCTTATGTACCCAAATAAATAATTCTTCATCCTTGGGGTGTTTATACCCTTCAAATATCTGTAGACTTACGTTCACTCCATTTGTCATTAGATAAACACTATATGTTTAATTCTTTTAATCTTTCCTCCTAAGTCAGTTCCTTAAATGTCCTGATCATTTTTATTGCTTCCCTCTGAATTCCTTTCAGGTTCCTTTGAGCTCCATATACCAGCATCACTCCAATACATCTTATTTACCTCTCTTCCTACTCCTTTCCTGGTATGTTCAAGAGGAAAAGGTGCTGGCCACCTCTGACTTCATACTGGTTAACAAAAAACATTCACGTGCATAGAGTACAAGGCAGAGAAGGAAGGAGACTGAATACAAAGACTCAGCAGGAGATGCTCAACATCAGAAGTGTAACTTCCTTTCCTCAAAACAGCAGAGGTGAGGCAAACACCAATGTCTATTCTTGGTCCCCAGGCAGATTCCCTGCTTAAGCAGGAAAAAGACAGACACTAATGTCTATATTAAAAACATTACAAAGGCACACCTGCAGGTGAGCTGCTGTTGCACTGCAGTGTAGACACTACCATGGTGGAAAGGGATCTTCCATCACTACAGTAAATCCACCTTCTTGAGAGGTGGCATACCAGGCTTGGGTCAGCTTAATTGCATAGCAAAGGGCAGGAAATTTTTCATAGCCCTGAACGATGTAATTAAGCTTACCTAACTCTGCAGTGTAGACCACTCTAAGTAATAAATGGGAGCCCAATGCAATCACATGGATTTTATGCCCTTAAGATCAACGATGCATCTCAGAAGAGTAGTATCTTTAAAAAAGATACAGTGCCTTTTCTCACAACACTTCATAGTTTACATTTCAGTATGAGATTGGGTATTAGCCCTATGAATGGAACTTGAACTAGAAATAATATCCTGGCTTACAAGGATGTGTGCTACCAAATGAGTGAATTGCATTACAAAGAAGTGACTGTGACTCCAAAATTAAAGCTGAAATAGGGTTTCTGTTTAAAGCCCAATTTCCAAACTTCTCTAAAATCCAGATCTGTAGTCAGATCATCTTGAAAACTGGTATGCCAGTTCAGGACTCAGGGTAGAGCAAAGTTACAAGTATTAAGACAAGATGTGCCTGAGATATAAGCTGCCCTTAAAACATAAAACTTTTTTTGTGCTGAGGTAGGGGGAATAGGGGAGAGGAACATGAAACATCACAGTGATATCTCATGTCCAGAACCAACAATTTTAAAACCTAAAGAAATAAGTTTGTTCTTGGCTCTGCTGGATGGCAAAGGAGGCAGAGGGAAGCAGAGCTGTAGTTCTGAGTAGTGTACAAATGTGTACACTGATCTGTAGCCCAGAGTAGTGTACAAATTTGGGAGGAAGCTGGAAGCTGGGAAGACTGATACCATCCACGACTGTCTCCATGTCTTCCTCCTGTGTAGTGCAGATCACTCGCCATAAGCCTCACTCTGGAGAGCGTGGGCAGGCCAGCTCA
Source organism: Mesoclemmys tuberculata (assembly GCA_007922155.1). NCBI lineage: Eukaryota > Metazoa > Chordata > Testudines > Chelidae > Mesoclemmys > Mesoclemmys tuberculata. Next base: position 39,492,566 of record ML675629.1, read on the forward strand.
GAAGCAGGAAGTTCTAGCCCCCAGCTCCAAAGCATCAGGTAGTCTCAAGCCCTTGGGATTCCCAACCCTGTTTTATATCCCTATCCTCTACAACTGCTAGCACTCCCTATCCTGTACAACTGCTTACATACAATATCATGGGGTCACCGTGAATCAATCTAAGTTTGCAGTGAAGTTAGTTTTTTAGTTAACCACATCATCCCTTGCACAGCATACATTGAAAGCTATGCTGTTGGTTAAAAGGAAAATATACAGAACATGGTAGCTGCCCAAGTTATTGAAATATAGGTCTGAGAGAGAAGAGAATTTTAAAGTCAATAAAAATATAATGCTTCATTAGGACAACGAATAGGGTAAGCACGCAAGAATTTCAGAATACATGCCCACTCACAGACTTGCACCAATACAAACTGAATTAAAACTAACTTTGTTATTTCAATGCAAGTTTGTGTGAAGACCAGCCCTTAGACCAAGGTGCACCTGCTGAGAACAAGGCACATCAGTGCTTGTTGGACAGGGACCACTGAAAAAATTTAATCGTGAACATTTTAGAGTTAGGAATGCAACTGTGATAGTAAATGCTCCTTAATTTATGTACATGACAGGAAAAAAAGGAACAAAAGTGTGAGCGCTATGAAGGTTATTTAAACTTTATATTTTTCTTTTGGCCACTTTTACTATTTTTTAGAAAAATAAAAGGAAAATCCACAGACCATTTGAGCCCCCAAGAGAACCTTGTATATATAATCAAGGTATCAAAACCTTTACCCATTAGCAATCATTTGCTATAGCATTTCTTTTTATAGTAGGATTTAACACAGTATTTATCAAAGTTCAAATTAAATCCATTGATAAGCTCTCAAATATAATCCAAACTCAAAAAAGTTAATTTCACATACACAGTTTAGATACATGCAGAGGTTCAAAATATTTAACTATGACACCATTTTTTGAAAGGCATGACTCAATTAGGTTATTTATTAATTTACTGTATCACATTAGGGAGTAAGCTTTTATCTTTTAAGAAATCCAGAATTCTAATTTAATTTGATTAATGTACATCAATCATGACTATGGATTTGCAGACTGATGCATTCTTTTTGTCAATTAACCACAGGAAGTAAGAGTTACCACTGTAATTCTAATACCATAAAATGATGTTCACTGTATATGCTTACTGAATGGATAGCTCAACTGCTTTTTACAATCAATATATTAGGATGAAAAATAAATAAGTTGCACTTAATATTTCTAGTAACATCTCACGTTGTTACAGATGTGCAATGGCAGTTCACTTGTCAATGTATGAATACTTAAATATATTTTATGAAGCTCATTAGAAACTTCAAGTTTAGTCAGCACTTCACATGTGTAAATACTACCCTTATTCAGAACTGATGGTGATTTTGGAGGTAATAGGACAAAAGCTTGGCGAGAGTTTTACTGACAATTTAAGTCCAGCTAACACAGTACGTGTCACATTCTGTACAAATATAAGTTCTTAGTAGTAATTGCTACCTACATTTTTTTTTTTAAATGCCATTCCTATTTATTAGTTTCCTAAGCTAGCCTTTCATCATCAATTTGTGCTCTGGCTGCAGCAAGTGGGTTAATGTGACCAAAAATACTACTTGCCTCTTCCAACAATTAATAATAATGAAATAATAATAATTTCGGTTAATATGTCAAACTAAGTTGAGTAAAGTTTTATTTAAAAATGAACACATTTCAAACTGCATACTGTGCATTAAAAACATTCAAAACCAGACTGGTGTTACCTGAAGGCTCCATAAAGTGGTCTGTACCAGCAGACAAATGAACAAGGAGTAAAAAGCAAGAACCAGAGGATACTCAATCCAAAATCAACCCCTCGTCCAGGATCAACACAAAACCAGGCCAAACATCCAAAGATATTTAGAAACAGTGTCACTGCATGGACTGTAGAACAAAAAAATAGTTTGTATTAACCTGAGTTAATGAAACAAATATTTCAATTGTTGAAGTATTACCCAAAGAAATGTAAAAACTTTAAACAAAATACACCATCACTCTTATATCAACATCCCATCTCTGTAGTAGACTAGTCTGCTAGTTTCATACTTCTTCAGTCTGAAGTAATGATGAAGTTCCTACTATAGGTAAGTACTGAGCAAGTAAATTCAAGATTTCCAGGAAAAAAAAAAAAAAGAAAGGTAGTATAGAATGAGGGGAGAAAAAAAAAATCAAGATTTCATGGAAAATAAAACGTATTAACCTGAGGCACTGTATATCCAGGATTTCCAGCACCAAAAAGAGTTAAATAAATAAATAAATAAAAAGTTCTCTCAGCTGCAGTTGCTGACACTTCTGCTACAATAATTACTGGATACAGATCTTTGCAAACACCTTCTTATATACGGTTTAATTATTTTCTCTGAAAATCAGACCAGTAAATACGTACAAGAACATCAGCTACCCTATTATTAGATACACAGAAAGTGTGCACTATTCAAGTCTTTTTAAAAAGACTCACAAATTATACGAAGAAGTCAGTATTTAGCAAGTGAAATTTTCTAATTCAAAAAGGAAAGAATAATTATAAATCCTTTTAACATAGATGTTCTCTCAAGTGGAATAAAGCAAATTTAGTACCCTAATACAAAAGTATTTCACAATGAAAAAACTGAGGATTAATTCTATAAAAATGTAAATTCATACTGTACAGTCTATTTCTTAAAATGAGAAATCTGTCATTTTACACACACACAGACACCTTTACTAATATTCAGAACTATAGTTCTCAGTCTCCTATTTTAGTTAGTACATGACAATGTCTTACCAAGTGAGAGAGATCAAAATAGCTATTAAAGATTAGCTTTTTCTAAGGTTTACTGAAGAATTTAAACCAACATTATAACCCAAGAATTAATGAAAAAGTATTTAGATTTGTCAGGGTAGAGAAGACGCAGCAGAAGTAAGAGACAGTGGAACTCTCACTCTCCAAACTGTCTGAGGCTAAGAACATTACAGTTAGTGTCTGTCTGATAACACTGACTGGTAGATGAAGACATTGTCTAGGCCTCTCTTTTCAACACTCCCCAGTGGCCAAATCAGGAACAAGTGTGCCAACACAAACGACAAGACTCTGGCCTTGTGGACATAGGGCCAAGTGCAGTAGTTATGACAAAGTGTGAGATGGGAGAGACGTGTCAAGCAATATTACAACCTCAGACAGGCTATATTTTTTAAATCATAGAAACTTTGAGCTTTCTCAGCCCCTAACTCAAAGGAGAGGGCAATTAATTACCAAAGTGTTTTTTCCATTGAACTACTGTATGATTTTGTGAAACTGGTGTTTCACAATCTTTAACCAGTCTCATTCAGGTTTCACTATTTTGTTACCAATGGTATGTGATAAATCTACTAGCTCTTCAGTTAAACCAGTCTCCCAGGAAAAGCAGAGCAGACGGATCTGAATTTCTAATGTAAAACACAAAACCAAGGAAAATGTTTTTGTTTAGTAAACACATGGAGCAGACCATATATAACATACAGAAATAAAACAAAAAATTTGGGTTTTGTAAGAGTTTATTTTTACAAAATCTAAGACTAAGAAAACCTGGTACTTTTCTCAATAAAAAATAAATATGTTTTATGTATATGCATAGTCTTGTCATTTTTAACAAAGCTTTTTTAAAAACATAAAATAAAGCATTAAAAAAAAAAGGGGGTAAAAAACCAGGTCACCATCAAGTCTTCCTTCTTTGGTGGATATGAGACAGTTTACAGATTGGTAATTGCAGGGCTTGGAAAATATATCCTCACCCACTCATCAGTGGAAAATGGGAAAAGTCCACTGGCTAGTGAAAGGGCCAAAAGCCATCAATTTATGTAGAGTTTTAGTTTTCTGCTAAAAAAAGTGGAATGTTTAGCCTCTGTAGTTGCAAAGATATTTCACTTGACATTTGGAATGTAAGTCAATGCAGCAGCATCTTCCTGCATTTGAAAACGATTTCACTATCTCTGCTGATGCTCATGTCAGTAGCACACTGACACCAACAATATGATCTGTTTCACTGCTGCTATTTAGAACTTTGTACTCAGTGAAAGCATGGTAAATGTCAGTTCCACTCTGCCACTGCAAACTACAGACTCACCCAAACACTGGAGCAATTGTTGCCATTGATGGCTCTCCCATCTCTAGCCATCTCTGGCAGGTAACTTAGAGTAACTGATAAATTTAAGCTCTGGATAATTGTTTTAAGCACCTCTCTCTTATTTACCCCTTCAACTGGTAAGCAGTTACCAAAAGAGCATCCCCACCTTCCAAAGCAACATATTCTAAATCAAAAAAACCACTCTTGTTCCAGAGTAAGTGTGTCTACACTGGGAGTACTATCAGTATATTAATTGCAGTTTAAATTCAGAGTTCACTTTACACTGATATAACTTTTCCATGTAGATATTCCCTTACTGATCTTAGCAGACATGCATCCCCATCATAATTAATAATATCTTAAAGCCTCGTTAACCCTGAGGTCTCTCTCCAACATTGAGGCCCACTGGTAGGAAAGTTTCCATTGCTGCTGCTTGTGCTACACGTATTTTGTGGATAAACAGAAGATGTCATTTTGCAGACCTACCCATATGGTACTTCTGATGAAAAGAAATTCATCTACAGCAGTTTTTGTAACAAGCTCTGCTTGAACAGGCTAAAATTTACCATTATTATTCTGGAGAAACAAGAGCTTTGCCAGAGTATATTAAATGAAGAATAAAATTTTCCTTTCTCCCTCAGCTCCACAGGACAGTTATTATTGTTATTGTTATTATTACTTAAAGAACAGTGTTCACTACCGCTCATTCCTGAAAACACTCCTTAAAATGAGGACTCCTCACTTACACCAAAATCCTAATCTGATTTGCTTTTAAATGCATTTAAATCTACATTGTAATTTTTACAGAGTGTCCAAAACCTACTGGGTTCCAGGCAGAGGCATAAAACACCCTTGAAAATCAGAATGAAATGACTGCCTGCTGCCTAACTTAGCAAGGGAAAGGTTCATGGGGGCTGTCAGAGAAGAAAAATGCAAGGAAGGAGTTGTCAGATCTTAGAAAGAGAGGATTTCTTACCAGGAACTGCTTGCCTTTTTGTCCTCTTTTCCCATTCTACAACAGTGTGTTAGAGAAGAGACAGTGAATGCAGCAAACAGCTTCTCATGGGGGGGTACTATCTTACTGTGCCTGGAAAATTCTTAAAAACTATCTTTCCACAAAGATTGCAGATATGGCAGGCAGATTACAGGTGTTTATCCTCACCCATTCTCCTGACTGAGATCACTGCAAGAAGGAAGGCCCTGTTAATAAAGGGAGCAAACTGGAAAGTCTGTTCTTAAGACAGTCTGAATCTACAGGACGAAGTGCTAGTCTTTGAGACTCTTCTTGAATCCCATCAGGAAGGAAGTCTGAAACATCCTGGGTCAGCAAGACTGGTCAATAAACACATCCGATGCCACACCAGGCCATGAAAATCTTCCAGCAGATTCACTGCTCTCCAGACACATGTAACCTCAACAAAAAACCAGTTCTTGAAGAAATGGTGGTGTCCAATTCACATGCAGCCAGCCTGAGATAAATGTAGTTGAAGAGCACAGGCCCTTGAGACGGCAGGTGCTGGGTCTCAGCAAATGTCAGCAGAGAGGAGGGATGAGAGAAAGGCTTACTAATAAACTCATCAAATCTGAAGACCAGCAGCAGAGGGGCCACCATGGAGCCAGCAAATATAAGAGGTTTGTCCTCCCTGCCCCTCAGAAAAAGAAGATGGCAGCAGCATCCCAATTCCCCACTCCAACTTTATGCAAAACATCATAAAAGCAGGGCAAAGGCACTCAACATTCAAGAACACAAACATGGAACCTTGGCAAACACCACCGAGATAAATCAATCCAAAAGGTGTGTGCCTCAGACTCTGGTAAACATAGCTGAAAAGTAAGATCATGGCTTCTTTCTCCCAGCAGTTTGTGACTTAAGTCTAAAAGGATGTTACTGTGGCCCTCCAGATACAGGGCCCTCAGGGAGCAAAGGTAGGTTTCCATCCAAATTCTCAGGGGAAACGATCTCTGAAAAATGGGGGTGTGCTGAGAAAATTCCCATGGTTGTTGACAGAAGCCACCACTGTTCAATTGTTATAACTCACAAGGATGTGGGAGTTCAGGGAAAGAAAAGCCCTCCAGTTTGAGACACACAACCCACTAAATGAATGTAACGGACTCCAAAATGGACAGGGAGGATTGCAAAGGCCAAAGATACATTCATGCCCATGGAACTAAATCCACACAGGCTATTAAGAGTACTAACATCTTTAAATTGCTCCTGACAAAGAACAGGCAGAGGTTCTATATCAACAGGTAAGGACTGAAGGGAATGAAAGCATCTTCAAACAGGTATTCAAGACCACACCCAAATAAAGAAGTTTCTTGTAAAGCAGGACTAGGCCCAGTTTAATCAGGAAACCATGTTGAGACAGATACGAGAGTACCCTGTCCTGGATAGTAGCATTCGGAATGATTCTGCCGGAATGAAAATGTCATTAAGTTAGCGATAAAAATGGAGGTTGGCAACCAAGTCATTTCAGATTTTTAGAAAATAGCCTGGCACTAAAGAAAGAGCAACGGTCAAGGTGTTAAAGTGAATGTAGCTGTTACTCAGGGAAATACACGGACAACGACAATGCGGTGGAAAGATGTGTGTCTCAGATCCATTAAACAGAAACACATGAAAACAGGCACTGGAGGACTATTTTGGCCTTAGAAAAACCTGGGCAGTTGCCAAGGAGCTGAATTTATCAGAACTGGGACTGGCTGCTATTATGTCCAGGGGCCCCTGGACCTTGTGGAGGCAGAGAAATTTCTGAAGAGTGGGTAAGCTGTGGAAAAGAATTGCAAGCTGAGGCAGGATGAAAAAATGCCAGACAAGTAGGCAGGTAGCTTGCTAGGGCAATGAATACACCCAGTGGGGGAGCCCAGTCGCTCTCCTGAAGTGGAGAGCGGAGCATGTAGGCATTCTAAGTAGTATGAGTCACAGAGTCTAATTAAATGGCCAGCCTCAACTGAGACCCACCACATGGGGTGGGGAACATTAAGAGCTCTGGCTTCCACCCATTTCCCCTGTCCTTAAGCAGTTTCTTCCGGTTCCCAGCTTTTGGCCTTGCTCTTTTCTCTCCTTTCTTATCCCCTCTTTCTTCCATAGTGTGCCTACAAGACAAAGAAAGGGAATGAGGCGCTAAACTAGGGAAAACACAAGAGAGGCAAGTTAAAGCTTTCATCTTCCATAATGAAGATAGAGGAGGTGTGATCGAAATTAATATAATCAAGGACAGGCTTTCGGAATGCTAGTCTCCTTGCTTCCAGTTGTTGACATTATAATGCTGTTTGTTCCTTAATCCACTGTTGTAAAATGAGAGGAAAGAGAAAAAACACAATGTGATTACAAATCTCATCTTGTTTTCCCCACTCTCCCCATGCATGAAGTTTGACATTTTTAGGAATCAATCCCATAAATGGCTGAAGTTAAACTAATGCTGATACCTTCTGAAATGCTGAATTCCAAGCTTTCAGACTGGATCATAAACCTATATCACTCTTATTAGAGTGACTAGTTTTACACTTTACAAATATTGGGTTTTTTGGTTGTTTGAAAGAGTGACGATCCAGTAACAAATACAGCAAGTTGTGGACATCAAACTAGAGTAATTTTTCATGGTTAAGTACTGAAAGCTGACTATGTTTGATTCATATATGAAATTGAGTTAAAATAATATTTTAAAGAAAGATAACCAAGTAAAGGCGTCCAGATTTGCTCAACCTGGAACCCTACTGGAAATGTGAGAGGAGCCACATGTGTGTCTAATAAGGAAAATGCCAGTACACAGACACTACAGTTGTGGTATCAACATACCATATCCAAACAGCCACCAGCAACTGGAGACAATGACAGTGATCACAGCACAATATACATTAAGATCTTGTATTACATGTTCCCACTGGTTGCTGGCAAGCTACTCTGATAAAAACAAAGCAGTGTATTTTGAAAGAGTGCAGATTAAACAAAGCCTGCAGAGACTGCTTTGAGCACTCCTGGTGTAGTTTAATGTGGATTATATTCTTTTGTTTATTGACACTATACTATTTATCTTTTTAAAGAAAATAAATCCACATTTAACTGTAGGCAAATTATGGTACTAGTATAAAGTGAACAATCACCAGGCTATACATTCTAATTATGGCTGAGTGATTGGCATACTAGATCGGGACTCAGGAGACCTGAGTTCTAGCTGTGGCTCTGCCACTGGCCTGCAGGTTAACCTGGGTAAGTCACCTCACCTTCCTCACACCTCAGTTTCCCCCATCTGAAAAGTGGGGATAATGATAGTTACTCTCCTTTGATCTATTGGGATCTACTGATGAAAATCACAAACAGGAGAGCCATTACCATTAAACTGGAAATTTTAGGAAAAGCTTTATCTTTAAAAAGAAATTCACGTATGTATTAAAAATAGCAATAAGAATATATTAAGGCAGTCAACGCTTGGAGACTAGTTTGAAAAGGGTAGACATGTTTAAAAGGGGAAACCACAATATATTATAGCAGCTCTACTCACATTATTTGTATGGTAATTTTTCCATAGATAATATCTAATTATTTCATCTTTAAAAACAAAATTAGAACGATTTCTATGTTAGTTTTCCATAGCACTTTTCATGATAAGTTACTCACCTCGTGAAGTAACAATGATTCTTTCAGATGGGTGCTCCACTGTACGTGTGCTTGCATCCCCGTGCCGCTGATCAGAGAACTCTGGTAGCAGTATCTGTTAGGCCCACACATGCATTTCTTGTCCTCGTGCCCCACCACAAGACTAGCCAGTGTGCGCAGCCTAACCTCCCTAGTTCCTTCTCTACCGCAAAGTCATTGAAGTAGAAGGGAGGAGGGTCAGTTCTGGAGCACCCCGAGGGACACATCTCAAAGAACCTTCATTATTGCACAAGGTGAGTAACTACTTCTTCTGCAAGTAGTGTCCCTATGGGTGCTCCACTGTAGGTGACTCCCAAGTAGTATCCCCACTGGAGGGCTGGGACTTCGAAATCTGGTCAGTTACAGATGACGGTACTGTGGAGCCAAAGATAGCATCAGAGGCAGAGTCCCCAGTGATGGCATAACGTTCTGCAAAACTGTAGACTGACATCCATGTCGTCACTCTACAGATCTCGGAGATAAAGACATTCTTGAAGAAGGTGATGTAGAAGGAGAAGATGATCAACTTTGTGGAGCGTTAATGAACAGTGTGTACAGGAGGTATATTGCGAACTTGGTGACACTGCATGATGCACTTGGAGAGTTTTTGGGCTGAAATTGATTGCTAAGCCCTTGGATCTTTCTGAAATGGAGAGGAAAAGCCATGGTGACATCCTGAAAACCTTCACCCTGGCCAGGTAGAAAGCTAGGATTCTCCTGACATCTAGAGTGTGTTATATAGCCTCCCTGTTGTCTCAGTGAGGTTTGGGGTAAAAGGTTGGAAGGTGAATCAATTGGTTCATGTGAAACAGGGAGGAGGTTACCTTAGGAGTGAATTTCAAATGTGGTCTGAGTGTAACTTTATCCCAAAAGAATACCAGGTAGGGAGGACGCGGCATCAGAGCCACTATTTCTCCTGTTCTCCTAGCCAAGAGAACTGCTATCAGGAAGGCTGTTCTCACTGAGAGGTATGTAAGCGAACAGATGGCCATGGGTTCGAAGGGAGGCCTAGTCATCATTTCAGTACAGGTTTAGGTCCAATGTAGAAGTAGGAAATCAAAGCTGTGGGAAGAGGTTGACTAAACCCTTGAGGAACCTTTCAGTGGTCGGATGTGATAGCACTGAGTATCCCTCTACTGGTTGGTAGAAGGCTGTTAAAGCCACTAGGTGGTCTCAGAGACCTTAGAGCAGGGGTCGGGAACCTATGGCTCGCGAGCCAGATGTAGCTCTTTTGATGGCTGCATCTGGCTCGCAGACAAATCTTTAATAAAAAAATAACATTAAAAATATAAAACATTCTCATGTACAGTGATCCCTCACTTATCGCGGGTATTAGGTTCCTAGACCCCCCGCGATAGGTGAAAATCCGCGAAGTAGGAACTGCTCTCCGCAGTGAAATTGACTCTGACTTGTCAATTTCACTGCCGAGCAGGGCACACTCTGGGCAGTGAAACTGACTCTGCCTTGTCAATTTCACTGCCAAGCGGGAGCAGGACACACTCTCCACAGTGAAATTGACGCCTTGTTAATTTCACTGCAGAGGACGACACACTCACACACTCTCCGCAGTGAAATTGACGCTGCCTTGTCTGTTTAAAAAAAACCACGATGCAGTGAGGCCGCGATAACTGAACCGCGTTGCGGGTGGCTGGAGCCAATCACAGCTGTCCTCCGGGACAACACCAAATTTTTATTGGATAATGCGTAACGTACACGGATCGTTGTGAGGTCAGGAAGTAAACTTCCCTCCTTTTAATCAAGTAGTCAGCTAGCTAATTGCAGAAACCCTTTTATCGAAGAAGATGGCTAAAAGAAAAAAAGATGAGTATCGTACTTTTCAGCAGGAATGGACAGAGGAATTCGCCTTTGTGGAGAGAGCAGGTTCTGCAGTGTGTCTAATATGCAATGATAAAATTGCATCGATGAAACGGTCAAATATAAAGCGGCACTTCGACACACGCCATACTACATTTGCATCGAAATATCCTGCGGGGGACAGCAGGAAGAAAGCATGTCAAGAGCTACTGTGCAGAGTGCAAGCTAGTCAGCAGCAACTCCATGTTTGGACTCAACAAGGTGACTGGAATTCGGCTAGCTTTGCTGGTGCTTTAGCAATTGTGAGAAACGGAAAGCCATTCACAGATGGGGAGTATGCCAAAACATTCATGCTTGATGTTGCCAATGAACTTTTTGACGACTTTTCGGATAAAGACAAGATAATCAAACGAATAAAAGACATGCCTCTGTCGGCAAGAACTGTTCACGATCATTCCATCATGATGGCAAATCAAATTGAGGCAACACAAGAGAAGGACATAAATTCAGCACCATTCTTTTCTCTCACTTTGGATGAGTCAACAGACGTAAGCCATTTATCACAGTTCAGCGTGATTGCAAGGTATGCTGTTGGTGACACACTAGGTGAGGAAAGTCTTGCTGTTTTGCCTATGAAAGGGACAACAAGAGGGGAGGATTTATTCAAGTCTTTCACTGAGCTCGCTAAAGAAAAAAATCTACCAATGGATAAACTTATTTCGGTGTGTACTGATGGTGCTCCGTGCATGGTGGGGAAAAACAGGAGGATTCGTAGCGCTTCTTCATGAACATGAAAAGAGACCCATCCTAAGTTTTCACTGCATCCTACACCAGGAGGCGCTTTGTGCTCAGATGTGTGGCGAGCAGCTTGGTGAGGTGATGTCGCTGGTCATTCGGGTGGTCAACTTTATTGTTGCCCGAGCTTTAAATGATCGCCAGTTTAAAACACTGCTGGATGAAGTTGGGAATAATTATCCTGGTCTGCTTCTGCACAGCAATGTGCGTTGGTTGTCAAGAGGGAAGGTGCTCAGCCGTTTCGCGGCTTGTTTGAGCAAAATCCGGACTTTTCTTGAAATGAAAAACGTCGAGCATCCTGAGTTAGCTAACACTGAGTGGCTCCTGAAGTTCTACTATCTCGTGAAAATGCAAGGCGTTGGAAATACAGTCTTATCCCTTCAACAAGCAGTGTTTGCATTTGAAAACAAGCTAGAACTCTTCATCGCCGACATTGAAACAGGTCGTTTACTACACTTTGAAAAACTGGGAGAGTTTAAAGATGCATGCACAGCAAGTGACCCTGCTCAACATCTTGATCTTCAGCAGCTAGCGGGCTTCACATCTAATCTCATGCAGTCATTCAAAGCGCGCTTTGGAGAATTTTGTGAGCGCACTCGTCTTTTTAAGTTCATCACCCATCCACACGAGTGTGCAGTGGACAGCGCCGACCTGAGTTACATCCCCGGTGTCTCCGTGAGAGACTTTGAGCTACAAGCTGCTGACCTGAAGGCCTCGGACATGTGGGTGAATAAGTTCAAGTCACTGAATGAAGATTTGGAAAGACTTGCATGACAGCAAGCAGAGTTGGCGAGCAAACACAAGTGGGGAGAAATGAAAAAACTTCAACCCGCGGACCAGCTGATTGTCAAAACTTGGAACGCGCTTCCCGTCACATACCACACACTGCAGCGTGTGAGTATTGCTGTACTGACAATGTTTGGCTCTACGTATGCATGTGAGTAGTCTCTCTCACATCTAAAGAACATTAAGACCAACCTACAATCATGTTTAACGGATGGAAGTCTCAACGCCTGCATGAAGCTTAACCTCACCACGTATCAACCAGACTACAAAGCCATCAGCAAAACCATGCAGCACCAGAAGTCACATTAATGATAAGAAGTACTTTATTCATCATTGGTTAGCAACAGCATAACAACGTTATTAAAAAGAATTCAGAGACTTATTGTACACACATTTACTTGTATTTAGTTTTAAACATATTGGATGGCTCTCACGGAATTACATTTTAAAATATGTGGCGTTCATGGCTCTCTCAGCCAAAAAGGTTCCCGACCCCTGCCTTAGAGTAAGCCCTGATCTTTTTAGGGTCAGTGCATAGTCTAAGATATGGGGAAAAGTCGTGGATGTCAGGGAGATTTGTTGGGAAACATGGATCATTTTTGCAGGGAAGTACATCATAACAAGAAATTTCTATTGTGTAATAACACCTCTTGTATCTCCTTCAAATAGGAGCTTTCTAGATGTTGGAAACAAGGAGCCTGCCTTGAGGCACAGAATCCCCAGGTTGGGATGTAGGGTATGAATGTTCTGCAAGAGGAATTGGTGGGCATGTCGCAAGCTGTGACAGGTAAGGGTACCAGGTCGGTCTCAGCCAAGTAGGAGCAATCCATCTCTATTTTCAGCAGGACTTCCAGCAGTAGGGGAAAAGGAGAAAAGGCACAGAGAAGGTCCCTATCCCAAGGGCAGGAGAGTATCACCCAGGGAATCTTGTCCTATCCCTGCTTTGGAGTAGTAGCATAAACATTTCTTCTTCAGGAACGTGACAAACAGATTTGTGGTCGGTGTCCCCCACCACCTGAATAGATCATGAAGTACTATTGGGTCTAGCTCCCACTCGTGGTTGTGTGGGAATTTGTGACAGACTGTCCACTATTGAGTTTTGTGTACCCAGTAGGTACACTGCTGACTGTGATGTCGTGGGAAATACACCAGTTCCATAAACTCATTGCCTCTACACAGAGGGATGGCGACCTGGCTCTTCTTTGTCTCTTTCTGTAGTACATATACAGACTATGTTGTCTGTTAAGACTCTTGTGTATGATCCTTCGATCAGTGGGAGAAAGTGGGCACAGGCATTCCTGATCACCCTTAGCTCGAGGAAGTTGATAGATCAGTGGGTGACACTTGCCTTGTGTCATGAGATTGTTTGGATGTGCTCCCCACCCTGTGATTGATATGTTGATGGTGAGAAGCAATGATGGAGGTTGCAAGGAAGGGATCCTTTTGTAAACGTTGGATGAGTCTTTCCACAAAGTCTAAGAAGTTCTTGATCCTGTAGCAGTGACAGGAATTTGTCTAGTCAGTCCCTGTTTGGTCTGTAAAGGAAGCTGAACCACATCCAGAGGCATCGCATATAGATTCTTCTTTATTTTTCTTCCTCTGCAGCTCATAGTAACATTGAGCTGAGTGTTGGAAGGTGCTTAGTTTGAGCTGTAGCTGAGGACTAAACTTCCTCTTTTGTCCTGATGTATAGATGCCCAATGAACAAAGAGTGGCCAGAGAAGCCTTCAGGGTGTGAAGAAAGGCATCAGTCTTTTCCGTGAAGAGTTTCGTGCCTTCAAAGGCAAGATCTTCAACAGTACCTCCTTTGGGAAGCACGACAGATGGAGCCATGACACAAGTTGCATCACCACTGCCGTGGAGATGGACCTGGCCACTATGTCTGCTGAGTCAAGGGCAGATTGTAGCATGATCTTTGCTACTAACTGTCTCTCCTGAATATTGGCCTAAAATTGGTTGCAGTGTGACTCAGACAGCTGCTCAATAAAATTGTTCAGTTTTGAATTATTTACTTAGTCCTATTTTGCTGTCACGGCTTGGAAATTGGCAATTTGAAACTGAAGCATGGCCAAGGAGTATGCCTTCTTCCCAAAAAGGTCCAAATGCTTCTAGTCTCTATCATATAGAGTGGACTTCATCCGGTCTTGATGGCTACAGGAATTAACATCCACCACAATGGAGTTGGGTGAAGGATGGGAGAAGAACTCAAGTCTCCCTTGCCAGGACATTATTGTTGTTTTTTTGGTTTTTTTTGTCTGCCCACTTGCAGGTAGGTACCACTGACAATGGTGTCTGCCAAATGGTTCTTGCCAGGTCCAGAACAGCCTAGTAAATAGGTAGGACAATCTGAGGAAGAGGACAAGTGGAGTACATCAAGGAAACAATGATGAGTGTCCTTGACTTTTCTTAGTGGTATTTGGAGAGTGTCCGCCACTCTCTTAGGTAGGTCCTGGAAGAGGTGAAAGTCATCAGCCAGAGACAGTGGGGGAGGCATGACAGTCTCATCCACGGAGAAAGATAACATGGTCCTCAGAGTCACTTATTCCTCAACACCACCCTTCTGTTCCTCCACAAGTTCTTCTGGAGGTTTCAAAGCTTTTGATGCCACAGACAAAGCGGTGCACCTCGAGGCTTCTCAGGTGGGGCTAGCAGTTCAAGAAGCATGGTGGCATTATGTACCCCAAGGGTATCAAATATTACCAGTAGGGGTTGAGGGCACTGATGGTGGTGGTGGCTGTGGGTGGTGAACCAAGATGGTGGTGGTGGGGCCATCTGAGGAGATGTTCAAGGGCCCTGTTGACACTGGGCACCATAAGGAGCCTGGAAGGAGTACTGTGATGCAACTGCCTTGTTTTCACTATCCAAGATCTCAGTAGAGAGCAGGGAAGCATGGCAGGGCAGCAGGGAAGTCTCCCATGTTGGGCAAAGACTCAGGTGAGGAGGTCGGAGCACTGAGAAGAGGAGACTCCGATATGTCACATGGAGGATTGTGTACCAACAATGTCTTCTTAAAGGAGTGCTTACCCCTCAGTGCTGTTGACTCAGTGCTCACCCATCAGGTCTGTAGGGTTGTCAATGATACCTGATACTGAGGACATCCCAGTCTGGTACCCATGGCTCACGGAAGGTCTCAGTGCCAATGGTACCGAGAATGCTGGAGAGGGCTTGTGGCTATCTCAGGGCTCACTCTGGGAACTTCTTGCTTTCTTTATTGATGATTTGTGAGAGGGGTCAGCAACTTGATTCTTCGACCCACAGTCTTTAGATGTTGTGGGCTGTGAGGAAGACTCACGTTTGCCAGGTAGCTTGAGGTGTGGGTCCACAGAGGGTTGGAGAGCCATCTCCATGAAGATGGGGAGCTCAGACAGAAAACTATCTTTCCAAGACCAGGGCCTGAACTGCTGGCAGAAACCACAGTTTTGCTGAACGTGACCTTCTCTGAGGCACTGAATGCACTTGGAGTGCTTTTCTGTAACAGGGATTACCTCTTTGCAAGAGAGGCACTTGTTGAAGCCTGGTGAACTGGACATACTCCCTTGGGGGGGAAAATCTCCAATGAGGGAAAAAAAAGTTGGAGAAAAATAGTCTTTTTTTAAAGGAGAAAAAATAAAGAAGGGAAAAACTACGACTATAACTGCATTAAGTACTAAAAGTTAACTAATTCTAGAAATACAAAATCAAAAGCAATGGTTGTAATGGACTGCGAATAGCTCCATCTCTAGTCAGGGGCAGGGTGAAAAGCAACTGAGGGGGGACGGGTTAGCCCACACCTGCTGGCTAGCTTTGTGGCAGGGCATGAGGGGAGACAACCCATATGCTGACCTAATGTATATTGCCACTGAAGTTCTCTGATGAGCAGCCAGAGATGCAAGCACACCTATAGTGGAG
The DNA here is from genome assembly GCA_007922155.1 of Mesoclemmys tuberculata. Lineage (NCBI taxonomy): Eukaryota > Metazoa > Chordata > Testudines > Chelidae > Mesoclemmys > Mesoclemmys tuberculata. The sequence continues at coordinate 39,508,622 of ML675629.1, forward strand.
CACCCATAGGGATACTACTCAAAGACCATCTATTTTCTTGGAAGGGTTTTTTTTTTAAATGAGGAATACTGTTAAAAATGTTTATGTAATTTATACAAACTAAAACTGTATTCTCTTAAAAATGAAGCAATTCTAACTCACAAAAAAAGATTTCACTGTAATATCTCACTGGCTTTAAAAAAATCTTTTGAAATGTAGATGTTGATTAGATCAAAACAACAAATAAACTGACTGCTAGGGTTCAGTAATTTTTTACTTACACATCCACAAATAGTACATAATCTTTACTGTCTTCTGGAATTCAACAGGAATGTCTACAGAAAAATCCTGGTAGAAACAAGGACCCACTGGAAAATTCCCAGGCACAGGAGGCCAATTATTTTTCCTGCCTGCAAGACAAAAGAAACCGAGTTTATAATACAATTTTACTATTTTCTTCTCTCTGCATGCTAAAAAGAGATTTGCCTATTAAATTCGATCTGCTCTGTTCTCCAATTGTCTTACACATAGTCTATCAGTGGGTCTGCAGGGATGCTATTTCTTTAGCTCAAGTTAACAATCCACTTTATGACGACGACAAACGGCAGAGCTAATTGATAACAGAATACAGCTAGATCAAGGAGAACATGGTTTTCACTGGCCTGTGCAAAGGATTGTGCAGGGGACATATGGATCTTATAAAATAACAAAAGAAGAGAAAACTTCCCCAAATACTTCAGGTAAAAGAAGCAGGAGCAAGCAGAACAGAAACCTCAAAGTTCCCTGGATCTACAACTTAAACGTACATGCCCCCTCCTGTGGTCCAAGTTCAGCAGGGTCCTACAGAAGGTTGGCAAATGAAAAGCATCCTCTACACTCCTAGTATCAGATTGACTGAGATGGCTGTGATACCTAGATTTGGTAAACTATACTTGATATATACCAAACTAGATTTAGTAAACCTATACTCTTCCTCAAACTTTCATTAATTCTAGATCTGTGAACAAAAGGCCAAGTACTTTCATGAGGATCTAGCACACTTCGTGGTCTTAATTTTGCTGAAGAAGGGTGGATGAAAGTCAATTATTTGTTATTTTTATTTTAAATTTTTTTTTTTAAATTTAACACATTTTTTATTTCAATTAAACACATTTTTCTTTTGAAAAATAAAATTTAATTTGAAATTATGACCATCTATCCAACTTCCCAGAATCATTAAAACATTTAAATGAAAATTAAAAAATAATATTCCGGCATAAATGTTTGTTCTAAACATTTTAGAAATAGTAAAACCACTGAACTGGTAGAAGTCACTCGCTGGCTAAGCACATGAACCAACATTCTATTGATGTGCTCAACCAGCTTTTGACAGCAATAGCCTCTTCTACAAGTGCAGAGAGAATATTTTCATCATTTCAGCAAACTCAACCAATTCTTTCAAAGTTGAGGAAACCAGGAGTTGAAAAAAGTTGGAAAGCTTGTTTTTCCTTTCCAAACTACGAATAAAAATGAAGTATGAGAGGAGGAGATCTACTAGTTTGTTTCTGGTTACCATGTCCTTCCAGATTTTAAATCAATTAAATGTTTCCTTTTGTACTTATTGTGACAAATGGCCAGCTTCTCCCTAGTGGGCCTTGCACTTTTGCCTCTCGTAGTGGGCCAGAGCATCGCCAGTTACCGCATCTCCCCATGGAAGGGGGTAGGGACCCGGGCCCCCCTACCCCTCCAGGTCCCAACCCAGGGGCCCTATGAGTAGCAGCTACGTGCTGCTGGCACTGTACTTGCAGCTACGGACTTTTCCCCTGGGCTACTTTCCCCCCCTCTGTCCTTCTGGCTTCTTGAGCCCAGCACCTTCCTCAGGACTCCGCCTCTCTTCCACACACCACTGTCCTCTGTTCTGCTCCTCTTCACAACTCCACACACCCCTTTGCTCAGTAGCTCAGCACACCTACTCCTCCAGCTCATGCACTGTCTCTCAGGAGCAGGGTGTTTTTAATCAGGCCTGGCTGGGCCTTAATTGGGCTCAGCTGCCCGTAACTGCCCTCTAATGACTCTGGCTACTCTACAGGGAATAAAGCCCGGATCATTCTAGAACAGCGGTTCTCAACCTGTGGGTCGCGACCCCGGCGGGGGTCGAACGACCAAAACACAGGGGTCGCCTAAAGCCATCGGAAAATACATATTTCCGATGGCTTTAGCCGCTGAGAAGTCGCGCTACCATCTGTAGCAGCGCTATTCAGCTGGAACGCACACCGTTATGGATGCGCGTTCCAAACTGAATGCCTGCGCGCATGCGCAGACGTGATTGCATCATCCGTCCGGGGCCTAAGGGGCGGGGGAAGCGGGGGGAACGCTCCACAGTCCATAGCAGCGCATTACGTGTGTCCGGCGCTTGCTGACGTCATCAGTTTTGAAGTAGCCACCAAAATTATTTTTTGGTTTGGGGTCACCGCAATATGAGGAACTGTATTGCGGGGTCACGGCATTAGAAAGGTTGAGAACCACTGTTCTAGAACTTACATACCGCCCTTCCAGAATTTTCCTACAGCCCTCTGCCCTTGCTATGCCACATTATATATACAGAATATTTAAGATGGTTTCATTTAACCATTAAAAACCATTGTAAAATACTGTTTTTCTGCATTTTTCATTGAATTCCAATTTCCAGCTAAATGCAGCTTGACAAAAACATCACAAGTAAAACAATCATACAGTAAATAAATTAATCATTCATTTTCTAAAACACAATAAAACTGTAAAAATTAAGAATCTGAAAACGTATATGTTAAGCTACATAACTGCTTAAATAGATATGTTTAGGATATAGCGTATCTTCTTGGTTAGGAAAATATATCACCAAATTTGGTGTGAAGGCTATAGTTAGTTGCAAATTAATATATTTTAATGGTTATACCAACCAATAACAATCACTCTCTCTTTAGGAAAATAACTAAAAAGTGCAAAACAAGATTAAAATCAATGCTTTAAATCAAAGATTCCCGGAAGCTGATTTAAACATGATTCAAATCAATCCACCTGTTGTTAAGTGCACAAGCATGAAAAAGAGGGGCTTATCAAGTACAGTGATCTCTACTGTGGCATAGTCAAGCAACCCATTCACATCAAGGGCATACTACTCTAACCTTTGGAGACCCTTGTGTCACAAAGTGGGGATAGTGTTGATCAAAGACATGGCACCAGTCATCCTGGATTTCCTGCAAGCTGGTCTAGTCACCAGCTACAGTATCTGTTCCCATTAGAGTTCAAGCTATAGCAACTTGTGGTGCTCAGAGGTTCAATAAACAATTTCAACAGCATGTTACCCTAATGTTTGCAGGCTATACATAAACTATGTATGAAGGCTATACATAAACTAAGACTGACAATTAGTTACCTGATTTCCACAGAGACTTGAACTTTTATCATCATCGTTAGTTATAATTTGTATTACCATAGCATCTAGAAGCCCTAGTCATGGACCAGGACCCAATTGTGCTTGGTATTATACAAACAGCAAAAGACAACTTTTGAGGAGGGATATGAAGGAAGATAATGACGTAGCCCAGTAGATGTTTACAAGGAATGCCTCCGAAGTGCATGAGGCAGCATGAAAAAACTGTCCTGTGCAGGGGTACAGGGGGTTCGTAATTAATGGTCTCAGTGGTGAGAAAGAGAGCAACTGGACAAGGAAAACGCTTAAGTATTCTGTTTTATTTGGCTAAATTGACAAACCGTGCTCTGTGTTCCTCCCAAGCCAGCATGTAAACCTGGTATACGAGAAGCACGGTGAGTAGCACGGTAGACAGGATGAGCAAGATTATGATCTTAAAAGCAATAGCAATAACAGCCACACACTGCTACAATCCTAAAGCATTGGAAGAAAGCACCTACCAACAACAAAAGGGTGGGGAGATCCATCATCCACCCTGCAGGTAAGTCGCAACCAGGGAACCGACCAGTCTGGGGCATCCGATAAGGCCTTGACAGATCTGCATAGAGTCTCAAACAGTGTGGTATCTGGGGGCATCTAATATACCCCTCTCCTTCAAAGCTTAGCAGCATGATCTACCTAGCAACATGCTACATACTTCTCAATCCATTTAGGGATTGGGCCTCAGCACTTGGTTTTTCGTTAGTCTATTGGCTAACAGCTTGAAGTAGCTAAATTAGCAGTCACGGAGGGGGAGCTGACCTCCTTTGATAGTCTAAACTATAGTCTTGTGGTTAGTCTACTGCTGTTATGTGGTTAATCGCTTGATGCTGCTATCAGGGTTTCTTATCAAGGTCAGGCTTACCTTGGGTCTACATCAGTATATCCTAACCGCTGACTTTGGTTAGGATTCCATTCAGTAATTTCCTAGCAGGGGCCTACTATTGCTCACAGCCTGATTATGATTTCGAGGGCCTTGTCTTGCCATACTAGCTGCCCCTGCGTTACAATATTCTTCTGCTCCTTACAAAAACAAAGATGCTTGTTTGAAAATGTAATAAGTGAGCAATAGAATCTGGCATCCTAGACTGATCAGAGGTAAGCACTGACCGCTCAGTAGAAATAGAGATGATAGGCAGACTGGGGATGGACCATGTAGGGCCATGAAAGAGTCTCCAAGCAGCTTATGTTTGATACAATAGGAATGGGAAGCCAGTGGAGGGATTCAAAGAGACATGAGAATTTTCCTGGCCTGTAGCTTTGACCTTTGCATCAACGATCTGAACTGATATCAGTGGGAAAGAATGCATTTATCAAGGCCAGAGAGAAGGACATTGTAGTAATTGAGGTGCAAGACTATGAGAGCTTGGATGAGAGTTTTACCTGTGTGCATGGATAAGAAAAGCTTTATCTTAGAGATACTATGCAGAAAGAATAAGCAAGATTTAGATATAGCATAAATACAAGAACCTAGAGAGATATCTAAGTCAAAGATGATGCCCAGGTTACAGTAACAGGTATAGTAGCACTGTCCACAACGATCAAGAAGGGAGATAGCGGTGAGGGATTGAGTGCATGGGAGAAGATTAAGAGCCCTGTTTTAGTCAAGTTTAGCTTGAGCTGATGACCAGACATCCACAAGATGTCAAAGAGAGATCAAGACTTTAGACTGAACAGAAAGAGAGTTAGACCTGATAGTTAAAGTTGTGTTTGTGGGTGAAGCTGCCCAGAGATAAGGCACAGAGGGAGAAGAGAAAGGAAACAAGGACAGAATCCTATGGAACCCTGCAGTGAATAGGTGTGGCCTCCCTTCGAAACTGACAGGGAGAAACAGGCCCAGCCTGTGGGGGCAGAGCCAGAGACAACCTGTCTGCCCATGCAGAAGCAAGGGGGTGGGACAGGAAGTATAAAAAGAGGGCCAGGAGCTTAGTGGGGGAACCAACTCCTGGAGGGGAAGGACCTCCCTCCCCGTCCTCCAGAGCTGCCTGCAGCCTGGTACCCGGGTAAGTAGACCAGGGCCTGGGTCCAGGCGCCGGCAAATGAGCAGCAGGTGGCCTGGGGCCCAGAGGTACCCCTGGAGCCAAACACCCCACTGGACCCCATGATCCAGAGGGACCAGGACCTGGAGGAACTGCCGGACACAGATGAGGAAGAGTTGGCCATACTGGGGCCAGACTTGGAGGAGTTGCCCTTGGTGTCGCCAGAGGATGATGAGGAGGTGTGGGCCCTGAAAGGACAGGACCTGGAGGAACTGCCCCCTGCCAACCTCCCCGACAAGCTGCCTGACCTACCACCCCCCAACGACATTGAGGGGTTCTGCAACCTGCCCCTGGGCAACTACCCCAACAAGGGCAACTGCAGGGTGGCACACGAGGTACCTAAGGGAAAGGGGGCAGAAAGTAGCCAGGAGAGGGGGTCACCCAGTCCAGGGATTGGGGGACCAGACTGTGAGTGAGCGTGTTGCAGTTGGAATTCCGCTGACTCCGTGGCATACCCTTCTGCCACAGCTAGGGACCTGGGCTGGGATGCAGTGGAGTCGGGTGGGCCTGCATCCTCCTCCCCCCTTCCTGACAACCTTGAGGGCCTCTGAACCGTGTGCTGCCCTGCCTGGGGGTGCTAGGCTGTTTGCTGCCCCACCAGGGGCCTTTAAGAGTTTGCTGTCCCACCTGGGGTGCTAGACTGTTTGCTGCCCCCTTGGGACCTCTGAACTGTTTGCTGCTCGTTGGGGCTCAGGCTTTTGCCTTAAAACTGCCCTGCCTGAGCCTGGAGACCATTTCCCTGCCCTGGGCTGGGCCAACCCCTGCCATAGCAGGGTAGGGAGTGGGTGTGGCCTCCCTCTGAAACTGACAGGGAGGGACAGCAAACCACACTACAAAGCCTCACAGAAAGTTGGTGGGCAGTTGAGAAGAATCCTCTGAGGGACAACACTGAAGGAGCAATTAGGGAGGTAAGGAAGAGAACTAGGAGAGGACAGAAATCACAGAAGCCAAGGAGGACAAGATTTCAAGAAGAGGAGCATGGTTGACTGTGTTGAAGGCAACCGACAGGTCACGGAGGAAGGAGATAGATGGAGTACTGGTTCTGAACATTAGCTAGGAAGATGTTATTAGAGACTTGTGAGAATAGTTTCAGTGCAATATGAGGGGCAGCGGCTGGATTAGGTATGATCTAGGGTAGGACTGGAGAAGAGAAATCCCTGACAGTGATTGCAGAGAGTGCATTCAACATGCTTAGAGACAAAAGCAAGCAGGGAGATGGGATGTTAGCTGGAAAGGCAAGTGGGGTTAATGAGTTGAACAGCTGCTCCTTTTGAAACTCCAAGCTTTCACCTGTGATTTCTATCTTAAATTTTATCTTTATGAGCAGTATGTTTCATGAGAAAAGGAAAGCAGCAGTTTTCCTGGAAACCTGGAGGTTTCCAACCTGTGGTTCTGCTACAGGGATCCACGGAAAAGAAAAAGATTACAGGGAGGGACGATGTGGAGGGGCTGAGACTCGTGCATGTGCAGAGGTCTAGGGGAGAGCCCCAGCAGTGGTGCCAGTTGAGTAGGTAGCAGAGTAAATGAGTCAGGAGGCAGTGGCTGAGGTGTCCCCGATCCTGGGGCAGTGCCAGGAGCACAGCGGGGACAGGGGTCAGATGGGTTTGGGAGGTGGGCAGGGCACAGAGCTGCTTTATTGCTCCCTCCTATGGGCTTGAGGGCGGTGGGCCCCACATGCCAGGGCGAAGACTAGGAAGTCAGGGCGGAGGCACCTCCTTGCTCCAGTCAGTGTGGCCAAGGCCCTGCCCCCCCTGCCCACAGCACCAGACAAAGTCCACCTCAGCTGCTTGAGTGGCCCGGGTAAGGCAGAGACACCTCCTGCCCCCCAGTGTGTAACTTGCTGTGCTGGCTGAATAGCCACTCCACTCCCCAACACAGCTGGCTCCTCCTGGGCGAGAGCTCCATGGCAGAGAAGCAGCAGCTGCAGCCAGGCACCTTGGGGAGCCCCATACACTCCCCCACTCACCTGGGTGGTGCAGCCACCACAAAGCATGCTCAGCAGAGGGGATCCCGGTATCCTCTCCCTGCACATTAGATTTCCATAAAAAGCAGAGTAGAACGCGGTGGTCCACAAAATATTTGGAGGTTGAAAAGTTTGGGAACCGCTGCACTACTATATAATTTTTCACCATTATAAGATCACACTGAGGGCTGCCCCAGAATCCTAGCCTAAGACACTGACTCCCTTTCACCTGAACCTAGAAATCACCCTACCCACATTTGGCCCCAATTCCAGGACTCCAACAGAGAGAGAGCCCTATGGATTTACCCAGGAAGAAAGTCATAGGTTGGGCAGTCTCAGAGGCTTCCATCCTGCACCGGAGCTTAAAGGTTAAGATCTCTTTGTATTCACCATCTCTAGCTGGATTTGAGAATTAATTTCCTGTTGCATCGTAAACCTCTATTCAACAGAATCTTTTAAATCTCACCTTTCCTGTTCAGTAAGATCATGATGTGAAGAAAGAGGGAGAACTTGTTCTAATAGGCTTCTGCTGACACTTCTGTCAGACATTACAGAAAAGACGTGTAGCTGTGACCTTTTGCAGAAGGTGATCCATAAAATAGTTGAAATACAATCCCACACAGTTTAAAAAAATAAAAAAAAAAATGCTGCTTTGAAAAGCACCATGCATCTGGACAGGTACACAAGTCCTACGAATGGGAGAAATACTCTTTTCCTTTTAATTTACTTAGGCCCAGTCTACACTTACCTTCGGGATTCAACGGGAGAGATGCAAGTGACGTAAATCACTTGTGCATCTCCCGTCGACTTCACTGCATCTGCTCCGTGCACCGTCCACACTGCGCTGCACCGAAAGGAACAGCGTTCCCTTTGACACAGCGCTATGCCACTTACTGGGGTGGTTTTCTTATGTCGATTGCTGGATCAACTGAGCAGGTCTACACAGACCGCTCAGTCAATCCAGAGACATTGAACTGACGGCAGCGAATTTGCCACCATCAGTGTAGATCCTGTGTCAGTTTGAGATAATTTACACCAGATTCTTATTCTGAAAAATTTAGGAAACTGCATCTCTCATTGCTGAGAGTTTTAATGTAGAGTCACTGGTCTGTTTAGATTTCTTATAATTATTCAAGTTGTTAACTATTGAACAATAATGTCTGCATTTTTTTTTTATTTGGTACAGCTTTCAGAGTATTCAGCTACAGGGCATACAAAAGGGTTTGACATCCCATGAGAGGGTTATGTCTCCATCTACTGCTGGAAAGACCTATAATCCAAGACTCCGTTTAGATGGGCAAGACTGTTTTTCAATTAAGTTATTTTAGCTAATATGTTAGCTTACCCAAGGCTAACACAAGGCCGGCAAACAGCTTCAAGTGTGTTCACCTGCATCTTAACTGTGCTTTTCAATATTTGTTAAAGTCAGTCCAATGAGCCTGCACACTGACAAACACATACCCAATATACCCATCAAGGCATACTCCAAGCAAGATTAGGAAACAAAATTTCTCCTTCACTTATGTCAAAAATGCCCAATCTGCTATGCCTCCCATACCCGAATGATAAAACCCAATGTCTCCCTTTTGATCCTCAGGGACTAATGTTTTCTTTTTCCAGTGATCCAAAAAGGAGCCTTCAAATTTCTCATATATCAGAACCCTTGATGCTCACTGCTGCAACGTAAGGGAGGCATAGTAAGAAACAACAGGTTCCACACATCCTGAAGCATGTCTGGAATCTCAAAATTCCATGTTACTTAAGATGCAGTAAAAAGGAATAAAACTGTTCCTAAGTCTAGGAGACACAAGCTGAAGAAACAGGGCACGTTAGACCATTAATAAAATTTATCTGAGAAAAGAATGAGGGGAATTTTGAAAAGACTGCATGCAAACTACTGAATAAGGAAAGAAAAAGATGACAACTACCAGAAAAAAGACAAGATAACCAAAAGAAGTTAAAAGGGGATTATAGAAGGAAATTTTAAGAAAAAAATCCCCAACTCCTGAGTCTTTGATTCCAGCAAGTGACTGGCAGGAAATTGCCCAAAATATTTGAATTCTCAAGTAACTAAGCCAGCTGAGCCAACTGAGTTGGTACAGTGGCCTGTTGTGCTTCCAAATGTCAGTTTCTTTTCTGAGCACATGGAATTCCTTCCAACCAAATGCTAAGAGCCCTGACCAGGTGCAAAAATCTTACTTTGAGCAGAAAAAATAAATCACACAAATTCAACATTTTGTATTTGTATTTTTCTTGTTTCAGCCTGAACTACTTCTTTTAAAGCAGACCATTCCCTCATTCCAACTTTCCAGCACAATATCCAGTTTGAACCTCAGCATTTTTATATCCTGCTCCTCTGTAGCAGGTTTCTGCAATTAAAAATTGTAGTAGAAACACTAATCATGCTGCACATCACACTTACTAAAAAGCAAAACCTAAAAACAAGTGAATTGACGGTGACATCTGGTAATGAGGTATATAGCAGGATACTTACTGTCACCTTACAAATACAATCAAGCTTTAGTCTGAACTTTTTAAAAACCTACTACAAAAAAAAAAAGAGCAAAAAGTTACTCTCTCTTTTCTGTCAGTTTGCATTTGATAAGAGAGTTTTACTCTGTCAGCTCATGGAAGGAAACATCTACCTTTGTGTTTGTACAGTGAGGAGATCCGCATCAGGGACTCTTCTCGGCACTAGCATATTAAACAGTAATTTATAACAACCAGAACATTTCCTTTGTTTGTGTGGATCTTTAACCCAGCAAAATAGGAGAGAAAACTAGGAAAATTATTGTGCAATGACAAATATAGGCAGAAAAGAAATCAGGCAGGTGCAGTATATGAAATTACTTTTAGCGACATTTTTAAAATTGACTGTTTCAAGTTGTTAGTGTTACTTTAATTTAAACCAAGAATTAATAAAAAAAAGTTAATACAGTAAAGTACTGAACCAACAAAAAGCTGCACATTTACATTACAGAAATTCACACATGATCTCAAAAGCTAAGTGTTTTATGCAGTCTTCTGAAAGGAACAGCAGATTTCTTTCATGAATGAGACCCTAAAATAAACATCTCATACCTTTATTTTAAACTGGCAAGCACAAAACAGAAATAGGTTCTCAGAGAAACACAGAACTTCAGAGTTTTAAAACTTAAATCTTTAATAAAAAAATTAAGATTTTGATGCATACCACCCTGTCGATTGAGATTCTGCATTTCCCTTTCTCTGCGATCTAGCTCTGCTGCTTTTCTTTCTAGTTCTTCTTGGCGTTTAAGCAACTCAGCCTGAGCCAACGCATGCTCCTGAAGTAAAACAAGCACCATAAAATATAAACAAATGCACAGACTTGGAGTTTTTGTTCTTTTGTATATGTTCTATAATGTTGCATTCTCAGTCATGAATCAAGATAGACCTGTTATTTTAACTAATTACTGCAACAACTTGTACCGTAGTACAGCACTTGTTTCTCTAAAGCGTAGTATTGATTATGGAAAATAATGCTGCATTGTAGAATTAACATTGGCCTAAAAGAGTACTTTTAAATATGCAATTAGAATTTCTTTTGCAATTAGCGCATTCCCAAAATGTTATTTACCAACCTTTGCTATTTGAGTGTAAGCAGCTGGCTCCTCTGTCGGTTTCATTATAGCTGGTTGTGTACTGGGTGCATTAGGCATTTTCACATTTCCTGGTGGAGGCTAAGAAAAGAAAGTGAAAACTGTAAGGAGACACTTTCACAAACAGATGCTTTATATTATGAAAGACTGTAAGGGATAATCTATTGTACTTTTTTATTTTTTTAAAGGACATAACAGAAACAAAAAGTCTGTGGTAAGCTGCCTTCGGTATCTATGATCTTTAGAAAAAGTCATTCCTTCTTTTATGATAAAATATTATTTATGCAGCATGTTGCCTGCCAGACATGCAACATATTTTATAAATAATAAGTAACACAAACACAGGAGTTTAAACTGAATCAGATATGAACTGGGATGAGTGTAGTTATCAATTATGGGAAGCCTAGGAATTTGAAGCAATCAAATAAACCTCATCCTATTTATAACAGTGCTCTCTAGTACTTTTCCTAGCACAGACTTTTGTCACTTATTGACTAATTAGAAAGATAATATACCCTCCTATTCAGTTTTTCAAATCTGAAGATAGTTGTTCAGTGTTCATAGTCCATTGTTTTACATCTCCATCAACACTTGTTTTTACAACATACATTTCAGACATTATAGGAACTTTTCAATTATCTACATGAAGGACCAGTTACAGTTTACACCTGATGGTTACAAAATAAGCTTTTACTGGTTGTGCTATTCCTCTCCCACTAGTTTCCAAATCCCTTCCTCTACAGACCACTTACCATCCACACTGTGAAACTGTTACTTCTCAAAACCAAAGGAATAAACGGTAGCTAGAAAAAAGCTGCCAGCCAAATGTGCTAAAGCAGTTCAATCCATTCCTGCTATCCCCATGCTATTTTACTTTTACAATACTCTTTAGCAGATACTATCTTTCTGTGTAACTTTTGTGATGTGGATATGAAACTCTTGTGCTATTATCTTCTAAGAAGCAGAGAACCACCTGGCTTGCACGAGAATTAAATCCAAAACATAAAAATAATATGAGAAGTGTTCTCTTTTGATTAACTAAATCCAGACCACAAAGTGACATCTAAAAACAAAAAGTACAAAAGAATGACTAAAGGAAAAGAACACCAACCTGGCAGATAATGACCTGGCCATTGTCACATATGGTTTTGTCACCTGCCTTCTGAACTACAGCAATGCAATATACTTGGGCACGAAGCCACAAGACCTTCAGAAACACCAGCTAACACAAAATGCTGCTTTTCAACATGGGCTATTGTGTGCACATCAAACCTGTCCTCTGGTCTCTTCACTGGTTTCCCACAGAATGTTGAGTCAAGTTCAAGGTCTCTGTTATCATCATCATCATCATCATCATCATCATCAAGGCACACAAAAGCCCTACACAGTATATTTAAAAGATCACCTAAAAACCATAGTTGACAACTCCACTTCTCAAGGACAATGGAACACTCTGCCATCAAGGGTAAAGCTTGGTGGTGCAGAAGACCGAACGTTCTTGAGGGCCAATAGAAATAACTGCTGTGAGAACAAAGGACCACCACAAAGCTCATCACCTTTTGCTCCATGTTCAAAATGCACTTCGATTTTGACTTCAAACGTATAGCAGTATATCCATTTTTTAAAAACGCTACTAAAACAAAACCCTATGTATGCACTACACTCCCTCTGGACAAAGGATGACAAAAAAATAAATCTCACGTGACAGATGTTAGTTACATTACTTAATGTGCTACTAGAAGGCACTCAGATAATCCAGTGATGAGGAAAGTATAGGAACTTTTACAAAACAAAACTAATAGCAACATATACCACAACAAAAGAGTCCTAATTCTAGACCAGAGAATAAAACAAGGATTAGCTTGTCTTACTCTCTTCACTAAGTATCATCTTAAAATGATTTGGCTGTCTTGACCCCATCCTCGTTCACCTCTCACTAAGAGCTGGTCTATATTAGAAGCGCTGCAGCTGCGCTGCTGTAGTGTGTCTGGTGAAGATACTCTATGCCAACAGGAGAGAGCTGTCCTATTGGCATAATAAAACCACCTGCATGAGAGGTGATAGCTAGAGAGCTGTCCTACACCAGTGCTTGGGTAGGTTTAATTTACGTCCCAGGAGGGTGGCTGATTCACACCCCTAAGCGACGTAAGTTATACCGACAGAAGTGGTAATGTGTACTCTTCACAGCCCCTCCACTATCAGCTTCCCTATTCCAATTCCTCTTCACCGCCACTTTCTTCTTCCCTCTTCTTCCACTCCCAACACTTATTCATTAACTCCCTAATTCCTGCAATCCCCTTTCAGACTACCTTTGCTTTTTACTTCAGAAATAAAATACTAATTTTTGGCTAAGTAAATTAATTATTTTATAAAAATACTAACAGCAATAAAGCCATTAGCATTTTAGCCACGCACGAAGAAATTTGGTATATCTGTGGACTTCATGAAATGCTGTTTTGGGGGGATGGGGCCTGTATCTCAGGAAGCATGTCTCTTGGGAAGTCCTTGGTCAAATGACCCCAAATTTGGAACACTAACCATAGTCCATGTTCTCAAGGTACATCAAATTTCAAGGCATTCTAACTAAGCATGAGCATTTCAGATCACTTGGAAGAGCCAAGTGTTAAAAGGACAGCTAGTTTAGACGTTAACTACAGCAAACCTGGTGGTCTACCATAATGCTGAAAGGGGGACTTTTCAGGAAAAAGAGTGAAGGAGCTCAACACATCCATCTGCATAACAGGAGTCTCAGAGGAGGTGTGAAGGCCCCCACTCAACTCAATGACAACATGTTCTCAGCTGGGTGAGGTAGTATCTTTTCTTGGACCAATTTCTGTAACAAAAGAAAGAAGCTTTTGAGCCATACAGAGCTCTTCTGGGCCTGAAGAAGAGCTCTGTGTGGCTCAAAAGCTTGTCTCTCCCACCCACAAAAACCAGTCCAATAAAATATTACTTCACCCACCTTGTCTCTCTAATATCCTGGGATCAACACGGCTACAACTACACTGCATACATGTTCTCCACTGAGTAAGAATGGTCCATGGAGATAAATACAGCCTGAAATAATAGATCTGAGACATCTGAACTGCTCCATTCATGTCAACAGATGTTCCCCTTTCCCTGTGAATGCGGAGAGGGGGCACAGACACTGCTCACTCCCAACTGAGGCAACCCACCCAGATCCAGGCAACATATCGGAGGAGAGTAAGGCAGACAGACACTCTGCCCCTTTTCTTCCTCAGTCATGTCACTCACCTCCATGTCCTCTTCTAGTGTCCCACTCCTGCCCTCCCACTCCTTCACACAAGCCTCCAACACTTCTACCCCGCCCATTTAATCTCCTCCCGATAATCTCCCTAGCAGCAATCCCAAACTCTTCTCAGTTCTACTCCCCCACTCCTCCAATCCCAATCCCTCTCCCCCACCAAACATTTGCATGTCTAATTTTTCCCCAAAACACATTACATTGCCCAAAAATAAATAACTTCCCAAACAGAAATAATGCCATCATCTTTTTCCCAGATTTCTGCCCAAAATGGGACTTGAACTGACACTGGCTGGTTAGAGTAAGGTCAAAGGACTACAGTTTATCCCTTTGAGCTCTCGAACAGCAGTGAAACTTTCAAGGCTGGAAAGCTTATAGCCTCCTTTTTCTGCATATATGCCGTCCTTTTACTTCATGGGCTGTAGAAACATTAGGCTTCAGCCTATCTAGAGATACAAATTCTCTCTTGAATACCATTTTCAATTTTGCTCCCCCAAAGAGTTAATGGGGTTCCATGTCCTCTCTCAGGATAAACCTCAAGCAAATGATACTCCTTTCCCAGAAGCAGAGTCATATTTGATCCCCAAGTCTGAGCAAAAAAACATCAAAAACGTAAGAGCCGCCATACTGGGTCAGAGTAATGGTCCATCTAGCTCAGTATCCAGTCTTCAGACAATGGCCAACACCAGCTGCTTCAGAGGGAATGAGTCGAACAGGGCAATTATCGAGTGACCCATCCTCTGTCATCCATTCCCAGCATCTGGCAGTCAGAGGCTTAGGGACACCCAGAACATGTGGTTGCATCCCTGACCATCTTGACTAATAGCTATTGATAGGCCTATCCTCCACGAACTTGTTTTTGCTGACCTTCTCTGTAGCTTTTTCAATTCTAATAGATCTTTTTTGGGATGGCAATGAAAACTGCATGCAGTATTTAAGATATGGGCATACCATGGCTTTATGTATTTTCTGTTTTATCTAGCTGTTACCTAATGGTTTCTAATATTGTTAGCCTTTTTTTTACTGCTGCTGCACATTGACCAGACATTTTCAGAGGTCTATCCACAATGATCCCAAGATTTCTTTCTTGAGTGGTAACAGCTAATTGAGACCCCATCATTTGTTTTTATATTTGGGATTATGTTTTCCAATGTGCATTGCTTTGAATTTAACAACATTGCTAAAACTTCAGAAAAAGCTACCACACCAACTCTTTTAATCAGTATCTCAAATAACTTCACAAAGACGTCAGTATTAGCATCCCCATTTTACATATGTGGAAGCAGAGGCACAAATAAGCGAAGTGACTTGCCCAAGATGACCCAGCAGCTGAACAAAAGAGATGGGACTAGAACCCAGGTCTCCCAAGTCTCAGTCTGTGTTCTATGCACTAGACAACACTGCTTTTCCTCAGACTCCACAATAGTTTCAATCATTTTGAGTTCACACTGTAATTTTAATTCTAAACTCATCCATTCTTGTGCCCAAAATTAAAGTAGTACGTTAACAAATTGGAGAGGGTTCAGAGAACAACCAAGGAAATGATTAAAAAACATTTCTTTGAGTGATAGATTGAGAGTTCAATCCTTTTATGTTCACAACAAAGAGAAAGGTAAGGGTGACTTGATTACAATCTACATGGGGAACAAATATTTAATAACGGGATCTTCAATCTAACAGAGAAAGGTATAACACAGTTCAATGGCTGGAAGTTGAAGCCAGACAAATTCAGACCAGGAATAAGATGTACATTTTTGTTAGTGAGCATATTTAACTACTGGAACAATTTACTATGGGTTGTGGTGGATGCTCCATGAACAACAATTTTTACATCAAGATAGGATGTTTTTCCTGAAGGATATGGTCTAGAAATTATTTCAAAGAAGTTCTGTGGCCTTTGATATAAAGCAGATAAGACTAGATAATCACAATGGTCCCTTCTGGCCTTGGTATCTGATTCTTCTATGGATCATAGCTGAGTACAGTAGAAAAAAAAATTTAAAAAAAAAAAAAAAAAAAAAAAAGAGAATCTCAGCTATTTCTCCTTGATGTCTCCCTCTGGTGAAAGCCTGACTGAGTTCACTCCTTTACAATATAAAGATTGAGATTGTGTGTAGTAAAATATTAAAAATAAACTAAATAGTAACAGTCAATATCCTAATCTGATACAGGATCATGGGATCCACGAGGCATATTAAATATTGAAACTTGTTCGTAAGTGTTGATTAAAAATAACCTTGTGTAAGCACTAAGAATACTGGATATCTTTTGGGGCCTGAATAAATTAGCATAGAAGAGATCAGAATTCTCCCTCTAGTATACCAGAACTCCTGTACATACCTCTAAATAGACTGTAGAGTAATTAAACTTGAATGTAAATACATTACTGTCCTTTAACTGAAGCAGGTTACCTGGCCTAAAACAGTGATGAGGATTGTCTATTTGAATTCAGTAATATTCTGTTGGCATTACAAATTATACAAATGTTATCAAAACATACAAAAAAGAAGCCTCAAGAATGTATGACTAGCAGGTACAATCTGACCAAGATTATTATTATTTGTATTACATTAACACCTAAAAGCCAAACCAAGATCAGGGCCTTATGAATGGATACTGTGCACACAATAAGACAGCTCCTGCCCCAAAGAGTTTACAACTGAAATATGCTAGTATAGACATGGCCTCTGTTTGCATGGTATTTTATGTACCCTAGTCGACAGCTCTAGTTTAAGGTCAATAATTCTATTCTTGGCAAGGCTGCAATAACTGTACATTTTACTATCATAAGGTAGTCTCCAAGTACACACTGCTGAGTAAGTATCTAAGAATCTAGCTTGTTGCTTTTAAGTTGTTTTTCCCTTATCTTGTACATTTGATGTTCAATCATCTACTCTCTTGATCATTCTTTAACTTAGGATGAGGATGTCTGCTCCATTGGAAAATAGGTTATTGTCAACATGAGCTATTTAATATCATTTGTAGAAAAAAAGTGATAGTCTAACTTGTTAGGGAAGGCATGATCAAGGGAGACAAGGTGGAGGGAAAGGACGAGGAAGATCTAGATCTGTTCCACAGTCATTGTTGCTTAAGTGTGTGTGTGTGTGTGCGCAAACTACTAGTTTACAAAACTGTACATTTATCTCCTCTTGAGTATTCAGACCAGTTAATAAGAGAAACACAACTGATAACTGAACAAAACCAAGAAAAATTGGTTTCCCAAGAATATCTGGAATGCTGATGACATTTCTCCAGAAACAGTAAGACACACAACCACTCAAATAAAATAAAAATAAAACCCACAGGAGCAACACACACAGGATCCAGATGGCAAACTCGGGCACCAGCAGAGGGATCGATTTTCAAAACAGTGTGTGCATATGAACACAAAACCACTGAAGTTAACAGATACTGAATAGTGCCAGAGTACTACCCTCATCTGTCAGATTATGTACCCTGACCTCCATCCTAGCCATCTATTAGTTTCATTGATGTTATATTTTATTTGCATTAGCGCTTTTCAAAAGAAATGATTTACTAACAGCTCCTAGAATCAGTGAATGCCTTGAAACCACTTATAACCTTGATTAATGTCATATGAAAGGGCCAAAATATAAGTATCTTACCAAAACACCCATATAGCACATTCATTACAGACATCTATTACATATTTTATTTTTCAGGTGTTTAGTGGAAGTATTGAAGTTGGGGAAGATTAAAGCTTGCCTGTTAGGTCATCATATAGACTGAAAAGGGTAGGGCTGAAAAAAGAAAAACCTATTTCATTCCAACCACAAATAATTTAATAGAGCTAACTGAACCTTTCATTTAAAAAAAATGGTTCTTTTTTCTAAATGAAAATTTTCATGAGAATTTTTGGTTTAAGAACTCCCAGCTTATTGTGTTTGCTTGTTTAAAAATTGCTGAAACTGGAAAGTTTCAGCAAAAAATTTACAGTTTAATTTTCCAAAAGCCTCTAGAATCTAAACTGGTTTAATTGATGTAGGGCTTGAGGGAAAGCAAGAGCCTAAGCGATAGCAAAGAGGCTTCCTCACAGGCTGAAGGACAGGGGAAGAGAAGACTCCCACTGAGAAAATGTGAACTGTTCTCTGATCCACTGTAACCGGTTTAAGTGTCTTAACTCATTTAACTTTTCAGAGTACTAAACTAGTTATGACATGTAAACTGGTTCTTTTACTCCTCCCCCCATTTCTTTAATCTGAAGTGAAATCATGACCCTAATTAAGTCAATCAGCATACCCCAAATGAGATCTTTCACCACTAAACAGAAATTAAGAAATCTTTCTAAATAGACAACAGATTCTAACTGCAATTTCCTGGGACTTGATTCAGTAAGGACATCTCTAGGTACACACTGTGGAAGCTCAGACACAGTCATGAAAACTATTCAAGATGCATTTCTTCATAGCTTCTATTGTAATGAAGCTGAGCATGATGGTTGCTCAGAAGCTTTTAGCACGAAAACCTATCAAGGAAAAAATCCCTCCAACTAAATGCTGCTCCTGTTGCACTTCAGGTATAGCATCTGTATTAAAATTAGTTTTATGTAACGTATTCGTAAAATTGACAACATCTCATTGACCCTAAAATGAGTGTGCATCTTTAGTTTATCTTTCACTAAATTCAAACCTCCCTACTCCCTTACCACTGCTACCAAAACAAAAAAAAAAAGAAGTTACTACCCACATTTTGTTGTGACTAGCATCTGGGATGAGGCCTACCTGGCTTCTTTGGCTATAAGCCCCCAAGTGCCCAATTAAGGGCTACTATGTTTAGCTGCTCCCCTTGACAGAACAGATTCAGAGATTAAAGTGCATTTTGTTATCACGTGAGCTTACAACAACAGCATAGCTATAGCTCTGGAATTCTCCAGGAGGAAGAATACGTGGCAAACTACAGATAGCTAGATTCATTTTGCACGTTTCCCTGTGCTCATCTATGTGGACCTGCAACAAGACTGCTATTCCAGTTCTTGACTTCTCCAACACAGTGGCTACCAAAACTGCATGACAGTAGTACAAGATAGATAAATGTCAACCAGAGAATAAGATGTCAAATTGTAAATAAAATAAATTTAAATCAGATTTTAATTTAGGACTGAAAGTCATCATACTATAATTTCCTTTAAATAGTATTTTAAAGTTGCAGTTTTTTGTTGCAACAAATTGGATAACATTACTTTTAAATTTCAGCAATAGAGTGGGTTTTGTGCAGCCGTCCCCCATACATGCACACACTGATTCCTTTCCAGGTATTTTTTGAATAGCAAAGGCAAGGCAAACTAACAAGTCATATGCTTAAGTCCCACTGAAGTCCACCCACATGATAAATCCACCACATGTTAAGGGCCTATCTTCATTTATATAACATTTTCACTCATTAGTCCTTCACATTCTTAAGGTGCTACTTCCAAATTTTCTGTAAAAGAATTTCCCAAAGAACTCAAAAAAAAAAAAAAAAAAGACTTAAGAACATATTAAAGAATTAAACAAACGTACTTACTGTTCTGGAGTCTGAGAAAGGATTGTACTCGTCTAATCCCGGGGGAACATTTCTTGTCACTTGCGTAACTGAAGGATCCTACAAGAGAAATGTCATATAAAATGTGCATATACTTACTAACCATAATAATATTGCCGATATAAGAAGTCGAGACTTTCATCACGTTAATTTTTTTAGCGGTATACAACTGCTTTCCAGATCACATACTTTTTGAACCACAACCATATTCTCCCATCAGCTTTGATATAAACTGCTCTGCTACATTTCCTAAGCTCACAATATTAAATAAATTAATTAGAAAAAAGATCAGGAGAGACCGACTGTTGGTCTTGTTTTACTTAGGATCTTTCCCCAACATATATCTTATGGTCCAAGTGTTCCATTCATTTCCGTAGAAAGTTAATCAGATTTATAGATTACCACAAAAGGATATTGATATATTTCTTCTCTTGATAAATATCTATGTGTGTATTATATATCTATATATGCACACACAACATTTTTTATAATAAAAACCATGCATATCATATCAAGGATAAGACAACTGCACTGGTGCATTAGGTAAGGGTTATCTGAATGGATACTCTCAGGGTAAATTTAGCCTGAAATTTAAAATTTTGTAAATATACACTTTTTTAAATGTAATCAGCTGAGATGTTTCTACTTTTTTTAGTTCATTGCCCAAGCTGAGAAAAAGGCATAAAGTAAGCATGACAAGTGAATTTGTATTTTTAACATGTTCACGTATTAGTAACAGATAAAATATTGTTCACAGATATGTTTAAGACAACGTCACTTTAAAAAAGGTTTCAGGACAGGTCAATGATCACTAGTGAACAGAAAGTACCTGAAACTTTCTTTGCAAAAATAATCTCTGATAGTTCCAGAGTAAAGCTGGTTTTCATTTTTGTAAAAAAACGAGACAAGACAAGCCCTAAAAATATCTGCCTTTCCTCTAAAGCATATTACTCCATGCTGATCGTCTCACAACACTAGACTGACACGTGCTAAAAGCTGTTCCAGACAGCTTATTTATAATAGGAAAGCCCTTGAGAGAGAAGCTGCTGAAGACCTCAGGTGAGGGGAAAATTGATCCTAATCACAGAGCCATCCATGCTCCTCAACAAGACATTCAAAAGGAGGGAAGATGGAGAAAGACGTTTCATTTTGCCTCTGGCTTTTCTCAGCCTCGCTTTCTCCTTGAAGCTTGCTCAGAAAGGAAGCAGAGCTGCTCAGGAGAATCTCCCCAAAAGGCAAATGCAGTCCTAGGACATGGCTGGGAATTACATAGACAAACGCTGAGCCTATCAATCAGTCAGAAATTGTCAATAAAAGGTTAATGTGTTCCCCAGAATAGCTCTGCAACAGGGAGGGTCTTGTTCCACACCACTGGTTGTGAAAGCTGCTTCAGGGGGCAGGGCATTCCCATGCTGCCAGCAACCAATAAGTTTAGTTCTGCAAGCAGGATGACGTATTCTTTGTAATGGATCTGTGGATCACAGTTGGAATATATGCAATTCTTCATCAATCTGAGATCTCCTCTTTCCCAAACAGAGTTTTTGGTTTTTATTAAAAAAAATCTAGCTTTTAGAATAATCTAGTTTAGGTAATCTTTCTGCATAGGGAGTCATGGGATAGTTATGGTTGATCTCCACCATGTTATCTCCATAATATATATTTTTAATTATGGAACCAGACTTGAATGTAGCGTTCCAAGTGAAACCTCACCTGTCCCTAAATAAACTGTCTACGTTTCTGTGGCAGCAGACATTTGATGCAGTGGCATCGATTGAATGGGTCTATGTAGACCCACTCAGTCAAATGAGAGAGCACTCACCCACCAACTGAATTAGTCCACCTCCCTGAAAAGCAGATGGCAGCATCGACGAGAGAGCATCTCCTGTCAACGTAGCGTAGTGAAGACACTGCACTGCATAGACATAGGTAAGTCAACATTAGATATGCTAGTTACATAATGTAATTAGCATATCTCACATCAACCCAGGGTGGCAATTCAGACCAGGCCTAAGTCTCCCCAGATCTCAGGATTGATACTGATTGCTGCTCAACTTAAAGCATTGTGCTTTAGCACATCAGCAAAAAAAAAATAAAGCTTCACTTCTCAAAGTTCAACTGCAGATCATATAAAAGCAAGCTTCTTGCTAACTCTCTGAATATAGAGACAAACATCATAATGAAGGATTAAAAATCCAGTCAGTGAAAAAGATTGACTTATGCACAAGACTTGCTTTGAAAAGAGGATACAGAATAATTTTTAATGAAATATTTGAAACTTTTATAATTCAACAGCATTATAAAATATTTAATAGAAGCCTTTCAGGCTGGAAAAAGAGCTGTGTAATAGAATCTTATCTACAATAGAGAAATTTACACCAGACAAATAGAAGAACCTCACAATACATAGGTGTACCTGAAGTTTGCTGGGAAGAACAAGGAGAGAGAAAGAAAACTGATCCCTGAAGTTTTAGGAATAATCCCCAAATCTCCATTTTGTGCTAGTATAGATTCCAACTGCTGTCATCTTCATGTCACCGAGAGTGCCCTCTGTACCTTCCTCATGCACCCTATTATCCACCCCAGATATGTCCCCAGTTATGTTCTCTCACACGTATACACCACCCACACATGTACCTCCTACATTATCCCTGTCTACTCTGGCAGTCCACACCAAGTAACCCAGTTTTGGACCACCACCTAAAAAGGCACTCTGCCACATACCTACACTGTCCAACAGCATTCACACATACTCTAGTAATTCTCTGATCACTAGCTCTGCAATTCCTCAGTCAGCAAACCACTGAAGTTTCAACAGCTGTGAGTAATTTGCCAGAGTAATATCACCATAGGGCCCACAGAAAGCAGGAGGCAGCCAAGAGCTGAAGTGCTATTAGGAGTTAAATTACCAAGCTTTTCATCTCCTGCTATAGGCTCAGCCCAACAGAGAGCTATCTATGTCTCGCCAGCTGATGTAGTTCAGAACAAAACTTCCAGTGACAGTTTGCCAGCCAAGGAGTTGCACAGATGGAGGAATTACTGGAGTTAAGTGGGGGGGAAAGAAGAAATAAAATAATTTTATAATTCTGATATTAGGCAGAGGGTGAGAGTGCAACCGTCACCTTGTTATTCACAGTAGGATTTCTGAGACCCTGCAGAGCCATAGCAGAGGAAATACTATAGAGCACTGCTTCTCAGATTGGTTAAAACTCCCACAGGGGGTTGCGGTACGGTTATGGGTGGATCACAAGCTGTGAGCCCTGACCCCAGTCACGTGCAGGGCTGTGAGCCTCCGTTTCCTCTCAGTGAAGTAACAGGGGTGGGGGTGGTCCGTGCGAAGCAAACAATGACACCTATATACTGCCCACCCCGCACCCGCACCCCCCCTCCCCACAACATTCCTCCATGCCTCCAATGGGGCTGTTGGAGGAGGGGATGCGCAGCGAAGAGCAATGCCAGGGCTCCTTACAACAAAGTCACTTTCCCTACCTGGGCAGTGCTTTGAGGTGAGCATCAGGAGCTACTGCTCTCTGCCCTCCCCTTACCCAGCTCAGCTGGGGAGAGCGACATGGATTCAGAGAACCCTGACATCACCATAAAAGATATGGGTTGGAAGGGACCTCCTAGTCATCTAGTCCAACCCCAACTAAACCACCCCAACCAGGGCTTTGTCAAGCCGCACCTTGAAAACCTCTGAGAATGGAGATTCCACCCCTGCCCCTAGGCAACCGATTCCTGTGCTTCACCACCCTCCTAGTGAAAAGGTTTTTCCTAATATCCAACCTAGACCTCCCCCACTGCAACTTGAGGCCATTGCTCCTAGTTCTGCCATCTATTACTACTACCGAGAACAGCCTAGTTCCATCCTTGCTGGAACCCCCTTTCAGGTAGTTAAAGGCTGTCATCAAATCTTCCCTCATTCTTCTCTTCTGCAGACTAAACAAGCCCAGTTACCTCAACCTCTCCTCCTAAGTCATGTGCTCCAGCCATCTAATCATTTTTGTTGCTCTCTGCTGGACTCTTTCCAATTTGTTCACATTCTTTCTGTCATGGGGGGGGGCCAAAACTGGACACAGTACTTTAAATGCAGCCTCACCAATGCCCAATAGAGGGGAGTAATCACTTCCCTCCATCTGCTGGCAATGTTCCTACTAATGCAGCCCAATATGCCATTAGCCTTCTTGGCAATAAGGGCACACTGTAGATTCATATCCATCTTTTTGTCCACTGTAACCTCCAGGTCTTTTTCTGCAGAACTGGTGCCTGGCCTGTCGGTCCCCAGTCTGTAGCAGCACATGGGGTTCTTCCATCCCAAGTGGATGACTCTGCACTCGTCCATGTTCAGCGTCATCACATTTCTTTCGGCGCAATCCTCCAATTTGTCTAGGTCACTCTGTATCCTATCCTATTCCTACCCTCCAGTGTATTTACCACTCCTCCCAGCTTAGTGTCATCTGCAAACTTGCTGAGGGTGCAATCCTCCAGATCATTGATGAAGACGTTGAACAAAACCAGCCCCAGCACCGACCCTTGGACACGTCACTTGTTACCAGCTGCCAACTAGACATCTAGCTATTGATCACTACCAGATGAGTCCAATGATCTAGCCAACTATCTATCCATCTTGTAGTCCATTCATCAAATCCATACTACTTTATCTTGCTGATAAGAATACTGTGAGAGACCACATCAAAAGCTTTGCTAAAGTCAAGATATATCACGTCCACCACTTTCTACACAGAGACAAAGACAGTCATCTCATCATAGAAGGCAAACAGGTTGGTCAGACATGACTTGCTCTTGGTGAATCCATGCTGACTGCTCCTGATCATCTTCCTCTCTTTCAAGTGGCTCAAAATGGATTCCTTGAGGACCTGCTACATAATTTTTCCAGGGCCTGAGGTGAAGCTGACCAGACTGTAGTTCCCAGGATCCTCCTCCTTCCCTTTTTTGAAGAGGAGCACTATATTTGCCTTTTTCCAATCATCTGGGACCTCCCTCAATTGCCACAAGTTTTCAAAGATAACGGCTCCACAATCACATCAGCCGACCCCCTCAGCATCCTCGGATGCATTGCATCCGGCCCCATGGACTTGTGCATGAGCAGCCTTTCTAAAGAAGCTCTTTGCTCTCCCTTCCCACCCTCATACACACAGCCCCCTGGGGGGCATGGAGAAGTAGCATTCAAGAGGGAATGAAACAGCAATGCCATCTGTTCCATGTATTAGGGTCAGTTTCCCCAGGTGGGTGCAGGGGGGGCGGCAGGATGCAGGGATTAGGGGCAAAGGGTGCACAGGTTAAGGGCAAAGGGGAGGAGCCAATGGGAGCAGGGGGTTGCACTCAGAGGCTTGCTGTTTGAAAGGGGTTACCAATACAAAAAGTTTGAGAACCTTGCTATAGAAGCAATGGCAAAAGGGACAGAGAGGGAACTCCCAGCCAATAAACTAAACATGCTCTGCAGCTGAGGGAGCTGTCAAACAAGAATCACGCTACCTAATAGGTGTAAGTGTGGACACAAGGGCAAGCCAGTGGCTATGTCTACACTAGGGAGCCTATGCTTGCTTTCTAATGTAGATACAGCCTACACTGACAGAAGGAGTTTTTTATTATTAATGGAGGAACACCACTTCCCCCAAACAACATTGCTTCTTTTGACATAGCTATTCTTCCACTGGTATAGCTGCATCCACGGTAGAGAGTTTGGCAGCATAGCTATGTCTGTCAAGGGTGTGGTTTTTTTCTATACTCTTGATGGATGTTGATATGCAGACATAACTTTTAAGCAAAGATCAAGCCTTACACGGACTGATGTTAGCTAGCTGTGAATGCATTCAGTTGTTTGTACTTCAGTCAATTGTTATTTGAAGCACAAACAGTTGTGTACTTTAGTATAGACATGACCAAAAAGTCTCCCAAGCAGGAAGGTTTAAGGTATTTGTTTAGTCACTGTGAAGTACACTATTTTCTTACCCAATGTTATAGTTCTACACTGTCTTGGATGTCTTGGACCGCAGACAGAGCTGCAAAGAACACTTACATTTAACCAATCCATTTCTGAGAATTATTACATGCTTTCTGGTGTGTTGTGAGGCACAAGGACAAGAGCCAGGTATCTTCCATCATCCCAGACATGCAATTATCTCAAGAAAGTAACAACTGTTTCACTGCCATTATAAAATGGCAAGAATAAGAATAGGAAGTCAGAAATGTCTATATCCCATACAATAATGGATTACAGTAACAGAAAGACAGTGATCATTTTAGTTTGTAGTGATATGGAAGGCTAGACACAAATCCAGTGGCTGACTTGGTAGCATACAACTGAAGCATACAGTTAGAACCCTGGGCATCCAATCTGAGATCTGCAAAAATGGTCCACAGATATCCACATCTGCAAAGGTGGATATAAAACGGATACCCACAGATTTGCAGGGCTCTATATATAGTTATTACATAATTGTCCTAATGTAGTTCTAAATTAACTTATTTGCTTGAAGAGCACATTTTAAACCTTGGCTTTTTACAAAATTGTCAGTGCACTATTACATAGATGAATGCAATCTGGTTCCCACATTTCCAGGATGGCAATTACAATGAGCTCAATACCTCCCAATCTAGCAACCCTGTCTGAATAAACGGATCAATGACAGGCTATGGAGATAGCCACTCAGCTCCAACAGACTGAGTGAAGACTGAAAGGTAGAAAGAAATTAAGCTGTTCAGGCTCAATTTAGAAGATTGGTTTGTATTTACACATAGTACACATGCAACAGTAAATATTCAAAGGAAGAAATAGTGAGAAAAGGTTATTTCTGCCGCTTCTCCCAAAAAGAAACTGTTTCTGAAAACAGGTAAAAACCTCAGGAAGATTTACTTCCTTTCACTACAGTGTTACCATACCATTGTAACACTGGCTAGCAAAGATGGCAGGAACAAATGGCTTGTCTACCCGGGAACACCCAAGAAAATTAATCAGAACTAAAGATATTATTTGAAGTGGAGTCGTTAAATCATATTAACAGGGACCACACAAGGAATTAAATCACAATTAAAGTGGCCTTAGTTCAGTTTGGTTTAATTCAGTTTAGATGTGAATTAAGAAACTGTATTAAAGCCACTTTAATTCTGAATGAGGGTGTTTTCACCCTGGTTTAATGTGGTTTAACTAACCCACTTCAAATTCACATTTTGTTAATTTGGATTAACTTCCCTGGATGTCACCACATAAGCAACCCCAAAATTCCTCTTGGTTCAGTTAAATTAGCAGATTACTTCAAAGTAACCCCAAATTCCTATTTAGAGTCTAGAAAATCTTATCTGAAATACATAAAATAAGTACCGCAGAGAATACTGAAATAAGAAAACTGCGAACACATTACAATTGTACCCAAATGTCCAGTCAGAATTGGCCCTACTGTGCTTGGCACTGTACAAGCATGCAAAACAATCCCTGCCTCAAACAGTTTATAATCTAGAGAAGTGCGTTGTGGACAGTGGCATGATACACAAACAAATGAATTTGGCTATGGTTGGCAGTTTTCTGAGTTACATCCTTTGTTTATATTTTCAGGTGAGGGATGTAAGAGGGAAAGTGACAGGAAAGGGGATGCTAGTGCTCATCACTGACCCTAACCAATTGGCAGGCAGGGTTTTCTAGGCCTAAGAATGGAGGTGAATCTTAAGGAGGGATTTGAAGGATAAGGTAGTGGCTATACAGATTTTTTTCCAGGAAGTTTCTGCACCATGCACAAGTAGGAGCATGGAAAAGATGCATAAGTGTTTGAGGGAAGATGACTATTGAGCAATAAATGCTAGGAAAGCTGGTATGGTAAGGCAGTGGTCAACATCACAATTACTAAAGCAACTACCTAAGGTAGTTCAACAATGATGGATTTTGAAGGTAAAGACAAAAAAGTTTCCTTTTGATGCAAAAATAGAAAGGAAGCGAATAGATAGTCTCTAAGGGTATGTCTATACAGCCAAGAAAACCCATGGCAGGCCCACACCAGCCACCTCGGGCTCACAGGGCTGTTTCTTTGCTGTGTAGACTTCTGGACTAAGGCTAGAGCCTGAACTCTGGGACCTTCCCACCTCATGAATGTCTAGTAGCTGTGTAGATGTATGCCAAGAACAGACTGATAAAGTAAAAGCAATCACTCAGGAACAGAATCTATGAACAGCAGCATTGCAAAAATGAAACCTTTGCACGTAATGCAAGTGATTTTCCTTAAACCAGTAATTTTATGCTTCTAACTTGCTGAATAGTGCTTCTCCCTCAAAAAAAAAAAAAAAAAACTCAGAATGGCAGTCCCACTATTTTTTCCTATCTTAAGTCATGCCCTTCTCAAGCTCACCACACCCTCGTTTTATTTAATGGAAAAATGTCCATACTATACTTGAAGAATGAGACAGTCCTTGTTTGGTCCTCCATCCTTAAAAAGCTGGGGGGAAAGTACTCTTTCAATTGTGTTGACAGAGGGCCTCTACTATGTCATAGTTCATATCTCCAGAACATTTGTAGTGTTAAGAGATGGTTAACTAATCTTGGCTTAACTAAATGTAAAAATGATGATTTCACAATTTCCTATGGTTGCTTGTTCTACTCCCTAACTGTTCTTAGTAAGCTTATTATAATGCTTAACTTTTCCCTACTGCACCTTAAAACCCTTACTTTTGTTCTGACTTCGTTCATTAAAAATAATTGATCTCAAGTCTCTTTAGAAAATTCCTTTATGCATTCATAGACTGTTCTCTCTCCTCAGTCTGCCTACCCCATGAGTAAACAAGCTCAGGTCTCCCACCACTTCCTCATGGGTCTTATTTTATACATCTTTTATCATTTTTGATGCTCTCCTATGAATTCTAATTAGTCTTCTTAAAATGTGATGCAATATCAAATATAGTATTCCAATTTTGGCTTAACTATTTTTCCAACTACAGCAGAATTACCATCTTCTTTAATACATAATAGAGCTAATACAACCCTTGCTTTTTTGTGAGTAGCTCATTGTTTTTTCATTCAATTGATCATCTAATATAACCCCTAAATCCTTTTGTGATAAGTGTAGGCAGCAATATATATGAAATTCACATATATTTGAATAAAGCTAGTAGAAATATAAAGTAGGTAGGGGAATATCTTAGTTACATCTCATTTTTACAGGTTTGCAATCTATTTGACCAATTTATCATGAAGGTAACAATATCGTACACTCTTTCAAAATACATAAAGCTGTTACTGGAAATTTGAAGGCTTTTATTTAGATTTATTTTACTGTAGCAAGTAGGTGTGAGTATTAGGATTGAATTCAGTGATCTCCTATGGGACACCAAGCAACTCCAAACAATGTTACCCTCCACCTTGGGTTGGTTAGTTCTGTGTTTTTAAGTTTTCTCAATGCCAAAGTAGATGTGAAAAAGTGTTGCTTTTATCACACAAGCTCCTCATGTGGCTCTAGTGCAAAAGTTCTCCAACTTTTTTGTTGAAGGATCCCTTTTTTTCAAATGCAGTGTAAATCATGGACCACAACTGAGAAACTGACAAAGGTATATGTACTTCACATAAACACTGTGACAAAGCTCTTCCTTTACCTTCGTGGGTCCAGCACTTCCTTCTAGCACAAGGTCAGGAAGCTGCTTCACCCTTCAGTGTGCTTTCACTGGTGGTTCTTCCCAGAGGTGGGAGAGGATAATACAGCCTCTCTAAGGCCCGGTCTACACTGACCTTGGCAATTCGGTGGTCGTCGACAGGAGATACGCAAGTGACTATGTCACATGCGTATCTCCCATCGACTTTGCAGCATCTCCTCTGCGCGGCGTCCATACTGCGCTGCGTCGAAGGGAACAGCGCTACTCTGCTTACAGGGGTGGTTTTCCTGCGTCGCTTCCTGGATCGACTGACCGCGTCTATACAGACTGCTCAGTCGATCCAGAGCAATCGATGTGACGGCGGCGAATTTGCCGCCATCAGTGTAGACCCAGCCTGTGATAGCTGCTGTCTGCTGGCTCCCGGTCCTGTTTCTGGTTCTCACAGGCCCGTGCTTCTTTGCTGGGGCTCTTGGCCCCATCCCACCCTTGACTCCAGGCCCCAAGCCAGGGACCCTACAAGTAGCAGCCTTGTGCTGTGGCTTCAGGAAAGCTGCTAGCTTCCCTGGGTTACTTCCCTGTGCCCCTTGACTTAATGTCCGTACCATGCCTGGACAGGGGTCCTTCCTAGTCTCCTTGCCAAGGAAGTCTTCTGTGTTACAGATGTGTTGCCCATATGATCCAGCTTTTCACTGATGGTGATCTGACAACTCTATCATGTGTCAAAAATAAAAAGCCTTGTCAAGTTTTTCAAGACCTTTCTGATGATGAATTCAATTCGGCTTGTGACCTCCCAGTGGCTGTGTTGCCTGATTTATTGGTTACATTATTGATTTAGTTTCCCCAATTAGCACTCAAATTTGGTAGGTTCTTGTCTCAAGATCAGGCCTGGCATTATCAGAAATATTGTTCAGTTGGGAGCCCCAACATGCATGGTTGCAACACACTCACTTAGGAAATCACACTATATTTATAACCATTTTATTAACACATTTAGCAAAGTTAAACACTTTAGAACAGCAGGGCAGGTAAAGAAAATAATGAGCTGAACATCTATAGATTTACACCATTATTTGCAAAACAACTTTGTCTTCCTCATCTTCTCCCCATCATCACCATTGGACATCATCCTTTTATGTCTGAAGGGCTACCAATTTCCCTCCGAAAGCACACAGGTTGGGATGCAACTTTTATAATGTGTTACACCAATGCTATTATGCCTAGTGCACATTCAGTGTGGGTTTTAGACCCTTTCCCTCACCCTACTGATGTTGGGTTCTTCCATAGGCTATTAATCTTTTTTCCTCAAGCTTATTAACATACATGTTAGTTAGTTTCCATGCATCCCTGTAGTCAGACATCTGCTGATGTCCCTAACTAAAAATGTCACAAGCTAGTATAAACTATCATCTTGCGTTTACTTAGTTTATTGATTACACTATTCTTACTTGTGATCTAGGGTTACTCTTGGTTAGCTGGTTATGCTAAGGCTTTTATGCCTTAATTTGACAAGAGCTCCTTCATCATGGTAAAAAGGATTTTGTCCTTCTGGCATTCTAGCTACAAAGGCAGAAATTCTTTTAACATTTCCATGTATTATTTACATGTACAAAACAAAACTAATCCGTTTGGAGAATCTTCCATTCAAAACCAGAAATGGAATGAACACCTCCACTACTAGGAAGTTGGTGACCATGTATTATAATTTAAGATCAGAGAAGAAAATGGAAGATGAGCTAAATTAATATTCATCAGATAAGGAAGGAGATACTGATCAATTTAATTATGATGACAAAGATTTAGATGAGCAGCTGAAACTGATGAAGAAAAAGGTAATGAAAAGAAAGGTGAAGAGTTGGCATAAATGGCATTTAAAAGTGAGGGGTTTCGGGGGGGGTTGTTTTGTTTTTTTTTATAACTGCTGCATGTTTAATTTTCTTTTGTAACTGTTGTCTTGCTAACCTACCTTTGCTAAAATGTTAATTATTCTTTCATGTTCTAGAACTTTATTTCTGTCTGTTTTGCATTTTTCTGAGTTAAAAATAACTCGGGTAAGTAACTTTTTTTTAATTAGGCATAAGTATTCATCTAAAGCTAACTCTACTGAAGACCATAAAGTCTTACTCTTTTGTTACAGTTCTAACAAATTAGTGCTTTAAAATATTTCACCTTTTTACATTTAATATTTGACCAGTCAATTGACCAATCCGACTTGCACAAATAGCTCTTCTCTATTTCAGTTAGAAACTGTTCACAGAATCCCATTTCTTTTTACATTCTATCTTGCAATTAAATTATTGTATGTCTCTTCTGCAATAACCAGCAATTCACTTAGCTTTATTTACTAGACATGGATGACATGAATACGACATCTATTAATGCAAAGCCCCCCGAGTCTGACACTGAAGAACTGCTTAGAATCATTTTATAGGGCAGACTGCCTACCCAATACACTAGGGATTCCCCATTTTGATGCAAATTTTCACTGCTCTTAGTGTCAATTACAATGTTAAAATCTTTGCCTCTGAGGCACAGCTTCCAGTGATTCAAAGAACAAAACTGTAATCTTTCACTTGGTACCCACACAGAGAGAAAGTATGCTCCACAGACAGAGTAATCAAAGATGCCAACCTATGGAGAAACATATACGATGTTTTAAAGAACTCAAACAACTAGGCACAATACTGCAACGAATTTCCATTCCTGAATTTTTCTCCCATCATTTTAGGTGTCAGGAGGAAGATGCTGATGAAACAATTTGAATGACTTCACAACAAAGCATGGGTAGGGTTTTGTGGCCTGCCTTGTGCGGGAGGTCAGACTAGATGATCATATTGGTCCCTTCTGACCTATGAGTCTATGAGTCTATGAGTAAAACCTACACAAAAGTTTTTGCTAGCTCAATAGTATAAAGAGTTTTAGTGTCTTCCTTCTGCAGCAGTGCATACTAAATGTATGACTGAGCCACTACTTGTCAAGAATCCCTCAGGAAATCACATCCCTAACATTTGATGAGTTGAGTTAAATATTCAATCCACATAATACATGTAAATGAAGTAGTTCACACTATTAAAATTTCAATTAATATGAAAAAGGCTTACAGAGAAAAATGCTGAGGAACAGCTTACATTAATAAACTAAATAGAAAGGGACTGGAGTATTCCATATAAGTTCAACAGCCCATTTACTTTTAACCAGTGTCAACAGAACACATTTTATATATTAACATATTGGCGAAATAATCTAGAGCAACACCTATTTTTGCTTTATACGCACCTTCCCCCTCTTCCAACGTTGACTATCAACCATGTCCCAGTATTACTAGTACAGGATGCATGTAGTATACTCTTAAAACTCTAACTCTTATTTAGGAAAAGTTCAAAGAAAACCTACATCATTAAAATCTCCAACAAATGGAATTTTGCAAGGATTTGAACAGATGAGAATATATTAAAATCAGAGTGGCGTTGTAAAGTATAGCAGAATAGTAAAGATCTTACATATATGCATTGCATTTAGTAAAGAACTACATACAGAGAAATTCACGAGGTATATTTTCTGTGTGCATCTGACAAGCATTAAGAGTAGTGCACGTACACTTAAGGCAGCAAGGACAATTCTGGGATTTAAAAAAGGCTTTGGAAGTGCCCTATGGAACAAACTATGGACCTGAGCCTGCAAACACACAGGACTTGTCTTCACTGCACTGTTAACTTGAGTAATGCATACTCAAGTTAACTCCTCTTGAGTTAGCTTAGCTTGTGAAAGAGGAATCATACTGCAAAATACTCAAGTTGCCACAATGTTTGTATCAGCAGCACAGAGTAGCTGAGTCTCTCTACATTACTAGCTCCAGCACCATCACCACTTGAGTTTAAAGCACCACTTAACTCAAGCTACAGACTTGTGTACAGGGGAATCTGGGTTAAGGGTAAGCACTTGAGTTTACTTCAAGCTAACACTGCAATGAAGACAAGTCCTTAGTCACATGCTTGGCTCTACTCACATAAGTAATCTCACTGAGTTCAATGGGACTACTCGTATGCATGCAGTTAAGCATGTGCTAAAGTATTTGCAAGATCAGGGTCCATGTTATAATCTAGCAAAATATGCTGTATTCTGTTCTTGTTCTCCTACCACACCCATTACTTTGCACTAAGTCTTTAGATCTGATGTACACTACAAAGATAAAACAACCTATATTAGGTCAATTTACAGCCACCGCATTAATTACTGAGATGTCTGATGTCTACACTATCCTCCTTAGTCGGTGGTGCGTGTCCTCACGAGGAACGCTTCCACCAACCTAAGAGGGGCAGTGTGGGGAGCTGAGAGCCTGGTCTAGCAGCTCCCTTCCAGGAGCCTGGCTGCACCAGAGGCTCTTTGGCTGCCCCCCACACACACACTCCCCAATCTCCACTGGGCTTCTCCCCTCCCTGTTCCCCACTTCCATAAGTTGAGACAAGCCACCAGAGGCTTCTTGCCCTGGGGAGCCAGGTCCAGTTGCCAGGCTCATCTGTGAAATTGACAAGGCTGCCCTGGCTTCTACCAGGAAAGGGGGGGGGAACCTGCTCAGGCTTCTCCCCTCCCCATTCCCTACCAAGATTGGGGTCCAGCCACCCTCCAGGCTTTCTTGTCAATTGACAAGAATGAATGCCAACAACCAATGTAAGGAATGCAGTCTCTACACTGACATTGTGTCGCTCTACTTCACTAACATAAGCCCTACACCTCTTGTTGGAATGGTTTCATTATGTCAGCATAGCAGGAGTTAAATCAGTGAGAGGAATATTTCAGCATGTACACCTACGCTATTTTGTCAACAAAACTCTGTAGTGTAGACAGCCCCTTACTGTAAGAGCATTAATTTTCACGCTTCTGAATTAAGCTTATTTTATGCTCCAATCCCACACTGAGCTCTGAACTTGCAGGCCTTGTGTATTTGCTCAGAGCCCCAATGAAGTCAACTGGAGACTGACAGTGCAGAGCTCAATGAAGAATACAGAGCTCAAACCTGTAGTGAAGTAGAGGCAAAACCTTCTCAAAGCAAAAGGAATATGAAACTACTGAGGAAAAGGAAATTTCCTATCTCAGTAATTATTCCTATTCTCTGAAATAATGCCAATATATCTGTTGTGGAGTTTGACGAGGTGTATACTCCACACAGGTGGTGACAGGGTTAGGGTGGGCTTGAGGCCAATTGACGTACCCGGAAGCCCTTGGAGAGTGGGCCAGGCTGAACTAATGAAGCCTAGCTCTTGGGCGGGTGGGAGTGAGGGGGAGGAGAGGAGCACTAGAAGAAGACTATAAACAGGAAATTTAGAGCAGAAAGGGCTACAGCAAGAGACAAAGGAACTTTACAGTCACTCTGTGGCATTAGAGAGCAGGGAAAGTAGGAGGTTAAGGGAGGGAAAGCAAGCCCTGGAATTCTTGTCTGAGGAGAGAAGGCTGGCAAAAGACATGGAGAGAGACCTCTGGTGGTGTGTCCGGAAAGAAGGGCAGGAATTAGCCTTCCTGGTAGAGAGCTCTGGGAGGCAGTTAAATGGGGAATAGGACATGGGAAACTAGAGGGACAACAGCTCAAACCCAAGGAGGGCAGAAGTGGATTTAAATGTATACTTACTGATTTGGGATTTTGTTGAAGGATTCCAGATGAGAGACCTGAGAGTCCTGACCTTGAAAATAGGGTGGACCTAGAGAAATTATGGTGGAGAAAGCTACAGTAGGAAAGAGTTCAGAAGGGCAACAGAAAGGAGCTGAATAAAAGCAGAAATTGGTCACAGGTTATAGGATCTCTGGACAGGAACTGGCATAGTGGGAGGGCTCAGGTTCCCCCACCGGCCACTGCAGTAGATCCTCAGAGTTATGAGCACCTTGGAAACGGAGGTTGTTCATAATTCTGAAATGTTCCTAACTATGAACAAAATGTTAGGGTTGTTCTTTCAAAAGTTTACAACTGAACATTGACTTAACACAGCTTTGAAACTATTATGCAGAAGAAAAATGCTGATTTTAACCATCTTAATTTCAATGAAACAAGCACAGAAATAGTTTCCTTACCCTGTCAAAAAACAATTTAAAACTTCCCCTTTTTAGTAGTGTAAATTTAAACAGTACTGTATTTCAATTTAAAGTAGTTTCTCTTGCTTCTTTTTTAGTGTTCATTATCCATGAAAAACATGCCAACACAAAAGCCCACCAATGTAAATGTCCATTCAAATAGCACTAAAAATTGCTGCAGCAAAACGTACCAGCACTAGTTTTAGAATGACAATTAAAAATTAAGTATCCAAACTTAACTTGAGTCCTTAAGTACTACAGGATAAACCATGCAGACCGGAAAAAAAATCTTTAATGGTACTCTGCTTGAGGTTGCTATAATATGCATTTTTGCTGCCAAGGTGCGTAGCTCTTGAAGCATCATTAAGTTCGTTGTTGTGGCCTCAGATTGTAGTTCAAGCCATTGAAAACAAGTAGTGCACTCTTCTGCTTGTGAGAGAGATTTTCTGCACATTCTCTCCCTCCTCCTTGTCACTGTCCAGTTGTGCTACTTCTTGTACAATACACCAGCTTTTTACTGCTCTGTTGTCATTGGCTTCTTTTGCAAATTGCTTTATTTTTTCCTGGCTCTTCGGAACATTGGTGACCGTTGATTTCCTGATACCATATTCTACTGCTTTGTTGCTAAGGTTACCACCGTTGTTGAGGGATTTTTGTTTGTTTTTAAAACACTATTTCTAGCTTTTTGTCAACTGAAAGCGTGATGCTTTATGCTTCTTACTGCTTGCCATTTTTAGTCATACAGTATTTGTTTTTTTGTTTGTTTGGTTTTTTTTTTGGTCTCTGCTGCTGCCTGATTGCATATTTCCGGTTCCAGATGAGGTGTGTGGACAGTGCAGTTGACCAGTCAGTTTGTAACACTGGTGTTCATATCTCTGAGTACATAGTTAATTGAGGAATAAAATATCTTTAGATAAGGTATCTATACAAATGCACAGCTTAAAGTATTATTGTGTTTCCTTGTGGAAGAAAATTGCCCAGAATAATTGTATTTAAGACTTGAAGTTACATAAATGAACACCAATTAGTGAAAAAATACAAGTAATTCAAAATAGTTTGATAATATTAGCACTATAAAAGTATCAAGCATGACTCCTACTTCACTGAAATAGTACATTGCATGGATTTTTTTCCAGTAGTTTTAACTACAGAATGAACCTTCTGAAAAGTTCAGACATAGCCGTTTACTATTGCCTGTTTTATTCTGTCATTTTCTCTTGACCCTCAAAACATTTGAGCTTGAGTTTTGCACTCCCAATCTGAAGGCTAACCAAAGCTAATTAAAAAAATTCAAAAGTTGGAATGC
Organism: Mesoclemmys tuberculata; assembly: GCA_007922155.1. NCBI lineage: Eukaryota > Metazoa > Chordata > Testudines > Chelidae > Mesoclemmys > Mesoclemmys tuberculata. Next base: position 39,545,407 of record ML675629.1, read on the forward strand.
CATGTAGAGGTATTGTAAGCACTCCCTAATTAACAGTATTCTGTGCATGTGCCAAAAATATAATACCATAAAGACAGAATATAACTTGAAAACTAACTGTTGCATTATAAAATTAGTTGCTTTAGTTCCAGCAGATACCCCATTGAAGGGCATACTTTAAGGCTTGTCTATACTTCAAATCTCTTGTGAGTTAACTTCAGTTATTTCATATTAAAATGTCTTCTATCCAAAAAATATTTTTGTTGTTGCAAATCATCTGGTGTTTTAATGCACATTAAACCCACTTTGCAAGTGGGTTTATGGATCTGCAGGATGAGTTTACCCACAATACAGCAGGTATGGATGCATCCCCATCCTAAAACAACTGTTGCACTTCTTCCAGGTCTTCCTACTATTATCCCACACAACTTGGTTGGCTACCTAGGTCATCCCATCTGTTTACCTGCATGTTCTCTAGTGCTCTGGGATATCATGATTGGATGTGAACTCCCTATTCAAATGCTGGAGTGTGGAAAGATTTTGTCTTTTGCTATTCCAGCTTGCGTGGCATTCATAAGCCTAATTATTGATCAGCCTTGACTCATGCTTCACTGCAGTATTGTGCTGAGATCCAGTGCTTCATTGCCCCCTGGGGAGAGATGTTTGGCAAGTCACATATGAATGGCAGTCATTTACCAGCTGTACAAGCAGCTACAACAATAAATGCAGGACAGAGGATGCGACAGTCGCAGTAAGGCAGAGGAGGAGCGCTGGCTGATGTATAGGACTGGTAAGTACTATGGGACCTTTGGGAGACCTACCAAAATCTGCTGGTACTAGGAGAAGTGGGACCACATGTTTGCTGGAGATCACCCCACTCAACCATAGCATGTTGTGGATTCCCCAAAAGATCCTCCAAATCAGGATCCTGTTGTATGCATGCACACACAGACTTTAGGGTCACTCTTTAATCTGAGAGTATGCAGCCTCTCATCAGCTTTTCCAGGAAAGAGCTCAGGACTTGGAAAAGGGAGGTCTTGGATGGTCTGATGAACCTCTGGAGGGAACCAGATGACTGCAGCCGTGGACACTGTCGCACAGTGATGGCAGAGGCCATGGTTCAAGCTGCAGGGTGAGCAGCCTGCAAAACCATTCTGGCAATTAATTTGACCGCATCCGCTGTTGCTGTAAATTCCTGTTTCAGCACATCTGAAAGCTTGTCCTTAAATTTTAAAATGTTGTCCCAAAGGGTAAAATTGTAACTAACTACAACAGCCTGATGGTTTGCACTTCAAAGCTGTAACCGCCCAGTTGTCTGCTTTTTGGAGTTGATGACTGGTGACCCTGTCTCTTCCTTATGTTAGTCTCTGCAGAGACCACCAGGGAGCCTCGAGCGGGATGATTATAGAAATGTTCAAAGGCCTGCAAAGGGACATAGTACCTCCTCTCTGTTCTTTTTGCCAGGAAATGGAGTCTGCCATAGCACTCCAACAAGCTCCAAGATATCCTCATTCATAGGAAGAGCTACTCTAGAGGGCCCTGCAGAGGATAAAACGTCCACAAGCCTGAGACTTTTCCTGGACCTCTTCCAGTTGAATACCCAGAACCACAGCAATCCTCTTCAACAACTCCTGATGAGCTTTGTAAACATCAGCAGGTGAAGAAACAGACTCTGCTACCACCAACTCATCAATGGATGAAAAACTAGAGGCAAAGGATTGATGAGGCTGAGCCTCCTCCGATTATCCCAGGAGCAACTCCTGAAGGCTAACATCAGCACGCATGGTACCAAGTCCAGTACCATGGATGGGTTGATTCTGGTGAAAGTGCTCATAATAAGCACCTGAAGAAGCAGGATGTGAAGGGTGTACAGATGCTCTACATGAAGAAGGGAAACTCCAAGGTTCCAGAAAGGCCACTGATATGGTGCTGGACGCCAACTACGTCCAGGCCATGTGTCCTTTTGATGCTGCAACTGCAGCCAGCACCATGGTGGACAGTCACTCCTCAGAGGCTGCTGAATATGTCCAGGCTGTGACATGTACAAGTTGATTTTGGAGTCCGATGAGGAATCTGCTTCTTCTGACCAGTGGGGAGCTGACCCCATTGGTACTGACTAGGGAAACAGCTTCAGGAGACAGAGGTACCAGTGAGATCAGGGGGTGGTTTCTCCCAGTTGGCACCAATCTGAAAGGCATATTAACTATCAGATCTGGCTCCAGTGCTGCATACAGAACCGTCAGAACAGTTGACATTGATATCTTCAGTACCTATGCCAGGCAAGAGTCCTGAACAGCCAGGGACACTGGTATGGATAGGTTCAATAACTCCCAATCAGCCACAAAAAATTCAGGTGTGGATGGCACCAGGAAAGAATCTTGATCCTGTGGTACCAATACTTGAGCCAACAACATGAAGGCAGAAATTTAAGTAGTCAGTCTTGGCAGGCCCGACCTAGGCTCCAGGGTCAACAACCTCCCATGATTTAAGACCTGTACCGGAGAGTGCCACTTCTCTGAGCATGCTATATCCTTGCATGAACTTGACATCTGGGCCAAAGATCTTGAAGGGTATGGTACCAAGTTCTTATAACATTTACAGTGTCTTTTCTTCAGTTTCTGAAACCTTGATCTGTCCCTTGCCATTGCCAAACTAGGAAGAGCACTGCTAACTGATTTGGACATGCTCAGCACCCACACCAAGCAGGATGGATCTGATGATGGATGGAGAACTGACTTCAAGAGTAAATACTTAAGTCTGATCAGCCTGCCCTTCTTAGAGTGGGACTTAAACCATTTAGAAATGTGGCACTCATCACTGACACTTCCTCCAAGCATTTAAAATGGCTGGGGCGGGGCAGTGGACTGCGAACAAGCATACATTTCCCGCAAGAGTAACAGAAACTGAAGCTGGAGATCAAGACATAACTCTGATACCCGCTCTTGTTCCCATATAGAAATCAGCAAGTCCAAACTAACAGCTATTAATCTAGTTCTAATATTAAACATTGAACTAAGCTAATAAAACCCTTAACATGAGCCTATAACTGACGAACAGATACTATATACAACCAAAAAATGAAGGACTTGCACAGGCAAGAACAGTAGCTCCAACAACTGTCACAGGCATTAAGAAGGAACTGGGGGGGGGCGGGGGAGGAGGAGAGAGAGAGCACGAGTGCGCACGCACGCGTTGGGGGAGAGGAGGGAAGAATCAGGATCAGCTCCACTCTTTCCAGTTGCATGCAGTAGCATGCGGCAGTAGAGGGCACTTAGGTTGCCCTGATGGGTGTCACTGAGAAAAAAAACCCTGACAACTGTGCACTGGGAGCATGCATTCCACTGCAGAATGGACATGAGCAATCACTAGAACAACGAGCAGATCTCATCCTGTCACATGTTTTTATTCAGACTGTAAGAAGAAAACAAGGTCCTGCTTTTTCAAATCCCCATTGATTTTTAGCTTTGAACTATTCAACTAGCTCGGTTCAATCACTAAACTGAAATGAATAAAATTGTCTCCGTATCTGAAGAGGCTACTTCTATCAAAAGCTGGTTTACCACTTCCACAAACTCTGGTTCCTGGTACTAAGCTACTGACTTTCACCAGTTCGGTAGTTTGACTTTTTTGAAAAATTGGCAACAAAGATGTATTGCTTAATATTTTTTTAAACTATTGTAATATATATTTTATTATTTTAATATATTATAAATGTAGGCCATAACACAGGGTGTTAATTTCAAATAGGTTTATTGTTAAGAAATATACATTTAATTTTAAAAATCTGATTGAAATAAAGATCTTACATTTTATTTTTTTTTTAAATAATCAATTTTTATCCACCTGCTCAGTAGCAACCCTGCCACAGGACATCTGACCAAGCAGTCACCTCTCAGTAGTTGGTGGTTTTACATTAAAAAACTCTCCCCCCGCACACACTGATGTGAAAAAGACAAAAAAACAGATGAAAGGCTATACTGTCAAATTATGCCTAAAGTTATCAAACATATCCAGAAAAACTAGAAAAAAATTCTTATTGCTTTCATCTATAACCTTCAGCATTATTACAAGTATTACTATCATCACCACCACCAAGCTCTTATATAGCACTTTTCATCCACTGATCTCAAAGTGCTTTACCAATAGTAGGTAAAACAGTAGATAAACTTCAGAACACAACTGCGATGTGTCAGTGTTCCTTTTGGAGTTCACTAATTCTATATATTGACAAAAAGATTCTTACTGTAATTTAAAAATTCATAAAGCCAATGCTGTACATGTGATGGAAGTTTACAGGTACAAGAATAAATCCTCTCATAAACTTCAGTAGTGGGCAAGGAAACTGATGCTTTCTGCTCCAAGTGAAGACCTGGATTAATAAAAAAGTTGAGACTGTCCTTTTTCTATTTGGTGGAATGACACACTGGAACTACTACAGGTAGATGACAGAGTTGAAAGATGTGAAAGTTTAAAACATAAATAAATAAAAGTGGCCCAGAAAGGGACAAAAGGCAACCTCCCTAAGACTAGTCGCTACTGCCAAAAAAAAGGTGCATTTTCACAATGAGACAACACTTTAGTTACTTCACTGTAAAATCCTAGTGGAGACAAGGCTCTCTAGTCTTTAATCATGATGTAGCCAGATGAAGTTAGCTGTTGTTGAGAGGGACAGATTGTTGACCTGCCTAGCTACATTGTGACTGAAAACTACAGAACCTGGTCTCCACTAGGATTTTAAAATGAGATAGCTATCTCACATACCTCCCAGTTCCATTTTTAGCAGAAGGTTTAGCCTAAATGTCACTACGCTAGGGAGAGTGGGAAGAAAGAAAAGGCACTGCAAATTTGCTTTTTTGACACATGAAATCAATGATGCCTCACACAAATTACATTCACCAAGGTGATCACCATCAACATAACACCCAATAGTCCTCATTGCAAATATATGGCTCAACAACTGACAACTCAATTTAAAAAGGCTTCCATTCATCCAAGCAATATCCTAAATGCAGTGAAATTTAACACTAATTTGAGCCTCATATGTTAGCAAAGGAAAATATGACAGCAAGATATGGCAAAAATACAACAACAAATAAGATAAAATAATTAGCTTTGGCTGTGCAGAAAACCAATTGAATGTGACAGATATGGCAATATCCTGGACAAAACTTACTGAATTGAGTTTAAGTATTTTAGGAGCTCTTTGTACTAAAAATGCAAATATTTAAGTGCTATTGTGGAATTGTATGCAACTTCTTTTATGAGATATTCAAATACACCTACTTCAAGTATGCAAGAACTGAGCTTTCTGAAGCTTTATCCTGAGAGGGAAACCCACTGTCTAGCTAATTACCTGTTCACAGTTTCTTTGAAGACCCAAACCGGATGAAGGAGGGACTCACCTATTCATGAGCCTCATATGCTTGGTCTGAGCTGAAGCTATGATGAACTTGTAGGGGGGGAGGGAAGGGTACTTTCACTGGGGTTCAAAGGACTAATCACCAACCAGAGCCCTTGCTGGGGTGAGGGTAAATTAGGTGGGGAAATGATGCAACACTTAAGTGTCTGGGGAAGGTAGGACAACTAAAGCAGGAGTCCAGTAGCTTGTCATACCAAAAACAGTTTTTGAACTTTAACTCACATCCAAGAAAACCATCATGTACAGTTACCACAGCAGTTATAAATACTTGCATCATAAGAAAACACCTAGTGGAGATCAGGGGAAAGGAAATCTTGGCTAACATAAGGGGGGAAAGACTGCATATGAAGGAATCAAACTCAAAAGTAAAAAAAAAACAACAAAAAAACCGCATTTGTTTCCTCTCAGAGTGGAGTTTGTACAGGTTGTAACTGTGGAGTGCTGCTTTTTGGAAGACCTACACCAGCTCTAGGACTTGTTTTAGGTCGTCATGTTGCTTTTGTCTTTTTGTTATTACACAGATCAGCCAGACCAGCTAGCACTTATTGGTGGGAAGGGGTGTTGTCACTTGTGCACACAGATCCGCCACGCAGCATCTACTGCCTGATGCCTATGGGACAAGCCTCAGCAGAGTTACTACAGCGATCGGCCCTCCCCGGGACGCAGAACTACAGCCTCCTCCAGCGGCCCCCCAACAGCCGCGGCTGGGGGCCGGGCGAAGCTCCAGCGTAAGAGGGCAAAACAGCGCCCGATGTGCTGGCTCCCACCAGTGGGGGGGAGGGGCAGGGCCTGCGGGAACCCCACCGGCGGGGGCGGGGGCAGGCCCGGGATGAGGACCTAAAGGCATCTCTGCCTTGCTTGCCTGGGCACAAAGGCAGCCTGCCGGGGCCTGGGGAGGAAGGCCGGGCGGGCAGCCCCCCGCCGGCTGCGTTGACCTCAGCGCATAAAGGAGGCACCGGCGGGTCGGGTCGGCTCGGCTCCGGTCCGGTCCGGTCCAGTCCGGTCCAAGCGCGCAGACTAAGAGGGGGAGGGACGTTACCCCTCGCCCGAAGCCGCGGGGAGCCCGGCAGAGGGGCAAGCCCCGCCCTCACCTTGAAGGGGTTGTTGAGGTCCGGGTCCGCGAAGGGGTTACTGTCGAAGTCCGACATGGCGGGACTAGGTGGGCGCTGCAATCCCCGGGCGGCGGCGGCGGCTCCGCTCCAGCGCCCCCCCCCCGAGCTTAACCCGTCCCTCGAACCGACGTCACAAGCAGATCCGGCCTAAATCCCGCCCCCTGCCGCCGGAGCAGCCAGCGACATCCAACATGGCCGCTGCGGAAGTGAGGGACAAGGCAATACCATCTTCGTGCCTAGACGGGGGGAACGCCCCTGGCGGCAGGCCTGCCGCGAGCGTAGAGCAAGGAAGGGAGTGGAGTCCACCCAGCGGGGGAGAGAGAGGAATGGTCTCGTCCCATGGAACCCAGGATCGTCTTTCCTGCCCTCCCTCAGGAGCCTCCCGCCTCAGACGCCGCCGCCCCCATGGGAGGAGCCGGGGCTTCCCTAGCCCTGCTGCCTCAAAGCTGCTGATACGCCTGGGACCAGGGCTTTGCCCCTCCCTTCCTGAGCGCGGCTCAGCCCCTTCCTTTCCCCACCGTGCGACCCCCTCGGGCCAGCTCAGAAACGGGGGGGGACAAGGGTAATGAGTCAGGCTCCCGCTGGGGGGGCTAAGTCATGGTATTTCCTCTCACACGCACACTCTTGTTTGCCTGTGGGCTTGGAGGCTGCAGGCTGAGCACACGGGGGTCACTTTTCTCGGGCAGTCGCAGGGCTAGAAGTTTGCTTTCTTTTCTGAGGAGAAAGCTGGGCCCCTGCCTGAAGCACACGGTGCTGGAGAGTTGGGATCACACACAACGGGCCCTGTCCCTCAAATCACAGACGTTGGCAACAGGTGCCCACCTCCCCTCCAAGAGATCTCACTTTTAACCCTGCCTCCTCCCTCAAAATGACACGAAGAGTTGCCCCCCCCCCCATCAAAATGAGTCAGGGGGGCAGTGGTCCGGTCCAAGGACTAAAAAATGTTAATTACCTATACAGTAATAAGTTCTTCAGGATGGGTTGTCCTGAGGCACATTTAATGTCAGCAGGGGTGTGCTCCAAGACTTTTCAGAGAGCAGTTGCCAGGTGGCACACCTGGCCCCTGACCCTCCTATGAGTAGGGTACAGTGAGGCAAGACCTAACCCCAGAAGATTATAGATATCTTTGTATACCAATAACTTTGTGCTTTTTAAGTGATTATACTAACTGGCCTGTATTTACCCCTTTGTCCCTATCAGAATACCATTGTAATCACAAGTTAGAAGGATTGCAAAATTCCCCAGTTTTCCGGTACTAACGCTTGCACAGCAGCTGCCCAACTTCCCCACTTTAACACAACTTCAGCACTTTATCAATCACCCCCTGTTAGCCTATGGTCAGGTATAGCCTGCAGCAATGATTATATTCTAATAGGCTAGTAATAGGTAATTTCCAGTCTTTACTTTGCCTTCCTCTGTCTCTGTAGGGAATCAGTAAATGGATAGATAAGGTGAGGCAAGCCCAGGCAAACCTCAACCTACCCCCCCCATATCTCACTTTCTCGGTAAAGCAGCTTGGCTTTGTGGTTAAAGCCAACCGGCTGTCTCTGTCCTTTTGACCCTGATCTAACACTATTTCACAAGGCTGCTAACTTCCCCAAATTGACACTAATTCAGTAATTTCTTAGGAACTTGTGTTAACCCCTAGACTGGCAACTTGTCAGGAAGCTTTATCACCACCCTCCCTCAGTAACAGCAAGTCAGCAATTCTATAAATTACCAATAGACTAATGATCACAAGAGTAAGGCCCACTTCTGGAAAGAGGTGTGATTATGATTAAGAAATACTAACGAGCCAATCCATGAGTTGCTGATGTATGTATCTTTGGAAATCTAATGATGCAATGTATGAATATTCATGTAAACTTGAAGGTATATAAGGCTTCGCCCCACTGTAATCGGGGCTTAGCCTTTGGAAATGATTCCGCTGGGCCGGTTGGCGCCAATCAATAAATTGCTGTTTCCTCATTTCGGTGTCCGTCTCGTAGCCTGTTCCTGAGATCTTGCTACAACAGCTGCTGCCATCACTTTCCTCTGGACTGTGGAATCCAAGTGAGGCCTCCAAGGTGGAGGGGGGGGAAGGTAGATGGTAGAACATGCACATTGACAACACCTCTCACACAATTCCAATTACAGTACGATGTAAGTAACTTCTGTGCCCAAGTCTTGGGCAAACTTCTTGACCCCCACACTGCACTGACAAGGTTAGGGTAGGCTCAGCTGAATACCTCTTCACCCATTTTGTTGTATTTGTATGTTATCCACTCCAGGGGCTTTCCTGCTTTTCAGGGTCTGTAAGCCACCCTCAATTTCTTTGAGCATACAAGGAGATTCATCAGGATAAGTCGAGTTTCTTCATAGATCTCCTTTGCCTCTTTCATTTCCAACTCACAATTCGTTCAGTTCGTATTATACAGTCTCTGATGGGTCCTCTTTATAAAGAAGCAAACCTGGCTGTGGAAACTACCTCACTATCTAATTGACACCCCTCCCCCACAGCAAAATACTACTGTGTATCACCCTAAAGATAATTATGCCCCACCTCCAGAATTTTCTGACTAAAGAATAAGATGGGTTTAGATCCAACAGAGGTATAGTGGAGCAAATATTCAATCCGTACGTGCAACATGAGAAAGCAATGGAGAATGATGGCAAGGTGGTCCATTTCTTTGAGGATTTTGCTAAGGCATTTGACAGCCATGCAGCACCAACTACTCTGGGCAATCTTGAAGCTGATTGGAGTTGATGAAAATGTAGTAAGGCAGGTACCAAAGCTCTGCAGAGTTAATGACTGAGTGCTTTAGTGTTTGTGGGGCAGGAACAGAGTAATTGATTTGACTGGAGGCTAAATAACAGATGGGTGCATACTATCACTGACTCTCTTCAGTTGTTATTGTGAACAAATTTTAAGAAAAGCTACTAACAGAAGCCTACAGGAGGGTGTAACTAGCAGTTGACAAAAAATTAGCGACCTGTGCTTTGCCGATGATATTGATCGAATGGGATTGTTGTAACAAGAGACACAAAAATTGCTAGAAAGAGTAGTGGTGAAAGAAGAGAAGTTAGGTCTAAAGATATCACATGAAAAGATAATTGTGACATCTGAGGCTGTTGATAAGGCAAAGATATCCTACCCAAATCTGAGGAAGCATTGGAGTATGAAGAGTACAACAGATATTTGGGTATAATGACTACAAGGATAGTAAATATCACTTAGTGATCCAATTTACAATTGGAGTTACAGCTACCACCAATTACATTTGGAGAAGCAAAGGCATTACTATGAAGTACAAACTGAAATTGGTGCAATTGCATCATCTGCACCTTGCTCTATGAATGTGAGATGTGGATGCTAAAGAAACAGAACATAAAGAGGCTTTGAACTGAAATATGATTGGTGCGCATTAGCTATACCTTACACAGTGAAGAGACAATCACCCTATTTTACAGCATAATCAGAGTGATTCCTGGTGTTATCAAGGTAATCAGATGTCCTACAAACTAAAGTTTTCTTCATGTGGGTTGGATAAGCAGAGGAAGATTGCCGAAGCAAGGTTTGCAGGGATGTAGGCCATGAACAGAACCTTGCTTCCCCCCCCCACCAAGAGATACCCCAACCTAATACATTACCCTTTTCAAATCTGTCTGTACTTGGTATAATTTTGAGATTGTTTGTGAATGTCTGTACTATGTCCACTGGCCAGTTTATTTGTTAATCTTACCTGCTTCTAATACATATATATCTGTAAAAATCCTATCTTAAGCCACACTGTGCATTGCAATGTTTGTATCTAATTGTAAAAGATATTGTCAAAGTGAATGTGAATTCTTCAGCTAGGAGTTGGCACTGAGTGATATAAGTGTGAATGGCTGAGCAATTGAGCTGAGTGGAGTGATTAAACAATTGGTCTGAGTGAGGGGCATCAACCCAGACAAGAAAACACCAGCCTCACCTAAAAACATTTGAAGGAAGAAGAAAGGAGTGAAGATAATAGCAACTGGCTGAAGAGGAGTCCACCCTGATACTTTCAGAGCCAGCCCATTTCAAAGGACAAAATCCAATCATGCTTGCAACAATGTGGGTGATTGAGGATCACACCAAAGATGCAGTTGCAGCATGACAGTGCAAAACCCATAGAGATACATGGGGTCCTTTTCCTATAAAATGGGACAGAAGGATGAAAGCTGGAGGTTCGGGTCTACAACATCTCACCAGCCAGGAGTACCGGTGCGCATCGGCAGAACCTTGCTCCTCACCCTCGTGCTACAGTCACCTGGCCAGTGACTAACACGAGCACCTGGAGGCTGGTAACTATAACATCTGTGGGACCCCTGTGTATGTCTGTCTGTCTCCCTGTCTGTCTCCCTGTCTGTGTGTGCCTGTCAGTGTGTGTGAGTGTGAATGAAAGTTAGAATTGAAACATGTGTCAAGAATCTCTGTCATTGGAATATTGATATAATGTTAATACTATTTCCATAGTGGTTGCATTGATTGATACTATTTAGTTAAAGCACAGTATTGATGGTGTTGCAGTGTGGATACTTTTCTTTTCTTTGATACTATTTTTCTGTGATACTAGTTACCAAGTTTCCATATTCACAATAAATGCGGCTTGTTGCCTTATCCCCTAAAAAGATCCTGTGATATTTGTTATTTGGGTAACAGGGACTGGGGCAGAAGGTGCTCGTAGCAAGAGTTGTTCAGTGACGTGGGTGAGTGCACAGGATGTAGTATGGTGCATTGGTCAAGGCTGTATGAAAACTGAAATGTAGAAGACGACTGCTGACCAATAATGCCCATGTGTTGTGTTTATTGTTCATTCTGATGTACATCATGAGAATAATAATAAAAAGAAACACCATTGTCCTTTATCCATATGCACGTTGCATGACTGGTGACTCCCTAGCAGTGGACCATGACAGTGAAGTTAGGAGCTCCGAGTCTAGGAAAGAAGAGAATGAAGAGCAACATTACGACAAATGACAGATGACATACAGGCTTCTATAAGTGCCTAGTGTTTGGTAAATGTGTGCATAGAGCTACAGGTGGCCACCTTACATGTGTTACTCTGGGGCAATTCTGTGCCAAAATCTTAAAAATTGTGTACACAATATTTTAAAACTGCATTTTTGTGTCAAACTAATACAATGTAATAACACCAGTTTCAATTATTTTGGTAATTTATTTCAAAATACCTTTCAGCAAGTAGGTCTTTAACAATACAGACAAAAAAAAGAACAGGAAATATTTTTTAACAAATAGATTCCTTACTAGGCATATTAATACAGAACTTTGGAGTAATTAATTTAAACAAAAATACAAAAATGTATTTCCCACATCCCTCAGAAGAAGTACAAAGGCTGTGGAAGTCGGGTAATGGAAGAGCTGAGGGGAGGGAAGGGAAGTAATTGCTGGGCAGGAGTCTGGGAGTGAACTTGGAAGGTTGTTGGGTGTGGGTGGGAGAAGTATGGAACAGGTTTTTTGGGGGGGGATCATTAGGGAATTGGGGAGCCTCCCCCATGCAGATCCTGGCTGACCTCTAGCCTCTTCCATTCAGTCAGGCACATCTGTCCCTGCACCCTCACTCCCTTTCAGTTTCTGGTCAATGTTATCACCCCACTAGCTCCTGTGCCCTCACCCAGTCTGTTCCCCACTGTAGCCCCTCTGAACCTGTCTGTGTGACCCCTCAGCCAATGCCTTGTCCCAGTCAGGACCTACCAAACAGCCAGGGTAAACTGGTGGTGGATCTGGGTGCAGCCCAGGAAAGTTGTAGGGACTCAAAATACTGTGATCTTTCTGGCAGTTTAAACAAGGCAAAAATCAGCTCCCCTGCCACCTCAAAGTGTGGGTCACCAGGCCTCAGTGCTACTGCAATTACATTCACTTCTGGTACCTTAATATCAATACTATTCCTACACTCCAAAGCCCCTTAAATGCGCATATCACTTTAAAACAGTACAGATTAATTGCTACTCATTAACAAATGCTATAGTGAAATAGAAAAATAGTTCTGGGACCACTGCCAAGAAATAGTCAAAGAAAATCAAGCTTCCAGTGTTTCCAAGCAGCCTACCAGACTCATACACCAATAGCTCTTTTTGCTCTCTAGCTCAATTTACCTCAGGTGAGTCTCCAAATACCTGGAAACACCTAGAATTCCTATTGCACACTCCTCGAGTCTCCTGGCTGGCTCACCAGTCTGTAGCCTGATTTTGGGTGTTTTAGTAATTTGAATGAGGGTATAGGCTTGCAAGTTGGTCTGATCAAAAGATAATGAGGTTCTTGTCCCGGAATCAGGCTCCAGAATCGTTTTATAGGGACCCCCAGGGTGTACAACAGGAAGGTTCACAGTGATATAAAAATTATACAAATTTGGATAAGTTTTTATTAAGTAACATAAAATGATAGACAAATTACTGATATAAAGAAAATGAATAATCAAATGGATAATACAATCTTAATATTAGAGACTCATCTGATATATAATTTTTTTTACAATATGCTTTGGATTAATATACTCACACCCTGCCCTGATGACCTGGTTAACAGAGATGTCTGGTTCCTCAACTCTTGAGTAGAGGGGCAGAGTAGGCAATGCTCAAATGCTAAGAACTATAAGACTAAACACTACAAATAATTCCAAGTATAAAGAAAGAATAAAATCTTAACACTAACTAAAAGAAGCTTCAAGCAGAAGTAGCTGACGATCGATTCCCCAAGTAGGACTATTTGCCCCTTCTTATACCCTGAGAATATGGGTCCTCCTTCTAAGTCCAAACTTGGATTTGTCACCCCAAATTGTTGAGGTACACATATTCTATAGGCTGGCAGGTTCGTGCGTATTAATGACATATCCACATCCTTTCCAGATGGTTCCAGACAGCGCATTTATCTCACCTTTGTTATTTCTGGCCTGTAACTGGAACAGGCTGCTGGGCCCGAGTGACTGGGCGCAGCTGCCCAAGCCTGTGGAGTGGGTGAAATCGCCAGAGGCTGGCCCTGACCTGGAGGAGCTGCCTGGTTTGGAGAACCCACCAGTGTGGACTGACCGGGGCAGACTGGAGGAGCCCCTGGGGCCCTACGACCTGGAGGAGCTACCTTTGGCAGACAACCCTCAGGAGTTCCTGGACCTGCCGCCAGTTGATGGAGCGGGATTCACTGGACACCCACTCACTGCCTCCCCCTGTGACCCAGAGGGCCTGACTTAGATGCAGGTACCCTGGGATTGGGTAGGAGGAAGTGCCCCAGGGAAAGCGACAGCCAGAGGCTGAGTCGGGGCAGAACCCCGGTCAATGTTTTGCGGCCGGAGCTCCGCTGACGCAGTGGCAACCCACTTTTGCCACTGATAGGGCCCTGGGTTGGGACACAGTGGAATCTGGTGAGCCTGAGTCCCCCTCCCCCTTTTCCTAATCACCCAGGGAGTGCTTGCTCTTCTTGGCACTCCTGACCGGAGGACACTATGCTTGTCAGCCCCACCAGACTAAAGTCGGGGGCTATAGAGACTGCTTCATCTGCCCTGCCCTGTTTGAGGAACGGGGGGCATCAGGCTACTTGTCAGCCCCACCAGACTGTAAGGTCTGGGGCTATAGAAACTGCTTCACCTTCCCAGCTCTGTTTGAAGGCCGGGGGCACCAAACTGCTTACAGGCCCCACTTGCGAGTTAGGGGCTAAAGACTCTGTTCCTTGCCCCACCCTGTCAGGGGGCCAGGGGCAATAGACTACTGGGCTACAGACCCGTTACCAGCCTTGCCCTATGAGAGGGGCAGGGGGTGATAGACTGCAAGAGGAGCCCACCCCCCACAGGGGCTGGGGCCAAAGACTTAACTGAAGATGTTTACTCCCCTCAAAAGGGGCGCTGTGGCCTGCCTTGGAGCCTGGGCCCGAGGAAGGGTCGCGACGCCACTGGCTAGACCGTGCCACCAGCGTACATGGCTCTTGTGGGTTCTGTGGTGTACTTGTGAAGTTTACTTGGGGCATAAGCTGTGACAGCCCCTCTCTCCCTCCCCCCCTGTTTTGATGCCTCCTGACTTATCTAGCGTAAAGGTTATAACAATATATGTCTTATCCTTTTACTCATCATTACTTATCTGGGCCAAAGGTCCCAAACTGCTTAGCTTTCATACAGGATGTGGCCTATAGGGTACCTTGCATTACAGCTAATATACTTTAATATAAATCTATGACTCTATTATAATCAAACAAACATACTTAAGTCTATAAGGAAAGATATACCTATATATGCAAGCAAGCAGGCTAGTCTTATAGGCTACACCTGGCCCCACAGGCAGGGCACTGTAAGGAAGAGAGCCTCTGACCTCTCCCACTATGCAGCTGGTTGTTCCAAACCCTGAGCCAGCTGTTCCCTTCAGGCACTTCATCAGCCCCTAAAGAATGAAAAGTGTAATTGCAGCTTCCCTTCACCTCCCCTTCAAATCATTGTTTAAAGATTTCAAGTTACAGAATTCAACATTTGCACGCGTTTAAATCTACAAGTGATCTGAGGCCCATGTTGCAGAGGAAGGCGAAAAAACCTTAGTGTCTCTGCCAATCTGACCTGGGGGGAAATTCCTTCTCGACCCCAAATACGGTGATCGGTTAGACCCAGAGCATGTGGGCAAGAGCCACCAGGCACTTACATGGAAAGAATTCTCTGTAGTAACTCAGAACACTCCCCATCCTGTCCAGTCTCCAGGTGTTGGGGATATTTGCTACTGGCAGTCATCGATGAGCTATATGCCATTGTAGGCAGTCCCAATCAAACTATCCCCTCCATAAACTTATTAAGCTCAGTCTTGAAGACTGTTGGTTTTTTTTGGTGTCATTGTCATCCCCCCACCCCCATTCCTTTTTGGAAGGCCGTTCCAGAACTTCACTCCTCTGATGGTTAGAAACCTTCACCTAATTTCGACCCTAAACTTGTTGATGGCCAGTTTATACAAATTTGTTCTTGGGTCTACATTGGTGCTTAACTTAAATAACTCCTCTCCTTCCCTAGTATTTATCCTCTGGTGTATTTATAGAAAGCAATAATGTCTCCCCTCAGCCTTCTTTTAGTTAGGCTAAATAAACCAAGCTCTTTGAGTTCCCTCTCATAAGACAAGTTTTCCATTCCTCAGATCATCCTAGTAGCACTTTGCTGCACCTGTTCCAGTTTGAATTCATCTGTCTTAAATATGGGAGACCAGAACTGCACACAATATTCCAGATGAAGGTCTTATACCTTATACAAGTGCCTTGCATAATGGTACTAACACTTCCCTGTCTTTCCTGGAAATACCTCACCTGATGCATCCCAGGACTGTATTAGCGTTTTTCATGGCTGCATCACACTGACAGCTCAGTCATCATGAGATCAACCAACACACCCAGATTTTTCTCCTCCTCTCATTTCCAATTGAAAAGTTCCCAGCTTATAGCAAAAATTCTTGTTGTTAGACTCTAAATGCATGACCTTGCACTTTGCACTATAAAATTGCATCCCAGTTCTATTACACCAGTTTGAGGTCATCCAGATCTTCTTGTATGATATTCCAGTCCTTCCCTATATTGGCTATACCTCTTATATATAACTTTGGGTCATCTGCAAATTTTATTAACACTTACTTTTTGTGAGACGGTCAATAATAAAAATGTTAAATAAAATTGGTCCCAAGACTGATCCCTAAAGCAAAGCACAGGCACTGGCCTTTAGGCAGACTGACTTGATGGGAATATCACAGTTTAAGGCAGGGATCTGTGCAACCTTAAAATCCACCAGTCAGAAGAGAGTATGACAAGGGTCCTTGTCCAGAGACAGGTGACAGCTGGAGACCTGACCAGGAACCCCTGGAGTCAGGGCTGGCCTTAGAATGGACCACCTGAGCAATTGGCCAGGGTGCCATGATCAGGGAGGCACTGTGCAGCAGTTTAGAGATGTGCTACAAACTTGCAGAGGCAACATGTGGTGAGGGAGGTGCCCAGATGTCTCGGTTTCCTCCCAGTGGAGGAATGTGGGGGGGCATGAACAATGACACAGATATTGCTCACCTCCCCAATAGCAGCTCCTGATGGTTGCCTCACAGCACAGCCCAGGTGGGGAAAGTGACCTGGATGCAGGGAGCCCTGGTATTGCTACTTACCCCCACACTCCCCACAGCTCCCTGAGGGTGTACTGACGAGCAGCGTCAAGGGGGAGCAAGCAGCAACGCTAGCTGCTCTGTGCATCCAGGTTAGTTTCTCCATCTGGGTGCAGGAGGGGGTTGGGAGCAAAGGGGGATACAAAAGAGGTTAAGGGAAAAGGGGGAGTGCAGAGGGAGTTAGGGGAGCGAAGGGATTGGGAGAAGGGGTTATTCGTTATTTGTATAATAACTATAATAATTTCAGACGTACATCTCAGATTCGATGCCCGAAATCATGCTCCATTTTATGAGTGACTACCATCTCTCAGCTTCTCTGCACTAGCACAAGATGGGTCCATCTCTCCCTCTGTCTGCCTGGGCTCTCTCCTTCCCTTACTCTATTCTTGGGAGCAAACAGAAACCAAAGTAGGGGTGGCAATACACTATGCCACCCTTATGACTGCTCTGCTAGTGGTGGTGGCACTGCCTTCAGAGCTGGGCACCCAGCCAGCAGCTGCAGCTCTCCAGATGCCCCGCCAGTTCTAAATTTGTGCCCTGGCTCGCTGGGGCTGAGCCCCAGCACCTCTTTCAGTATAAACTGAGCAATGGGGGAAAGCAGCAGGGACCTGGGGAACAGGAAGAGCCCACAGGGACCAGAGGCGCCACAATGCAAGGTTGCCCAAGGTCCCATCTCCCCTACTTCCAGCCCTACCTGGAGTGGACCACAGAGGCGGGAATACAAATGCAGTTACCCTGGAACTGTAGCACAGGATAGGAAGACTCTAGAGAAGGAACTAGCAGTGGCAGAAGTGAAGCTGAACAACAGGAGTTGATAGCTGAGGAGTAACCTGAAGATTAACCAGAATGCACTTCTTGGGAGTCATCAAGAACATACAGTTGACTAGTTGCTGTTTTCTTTACAACATTCACCTAGTAAGAAATTTGGTTTAATTGGGAAGGGTGTAATTCTGCGATAGCTATGTTCTGTGGGGGTTGGTTTGTTTGGTTTTTTTAAAAAGAAAATTGGAAAAGAGAGGGGCCTCTAAAGGTTTGTGTAAATCATCCCATAAAACTCAAATAATCAGATGGTAAGAATCCCTAAGGGCAAGGTCCCATAGGTGGAGAATGTACCTCACTTGGTTAACTGTTTCTCTTGCAATCCAACTGTTCAGAGAAGAATTAAAAGGGTTTAAGGTTCAGCAAAGCACAGGCATTTGGGGGACTGATTTATATGTTTTTTAAATGAAGAGGTTTGCAGGGGAGGAAAGGATCTAGGGAGTTGATACAGGAAATAGCTATGAAAGATTACAAACAAAACAAACCATATTCAGGCACACAACTATGGATACAACATAATTAGAAGCGAGACATTTGCCACATAGGGCTCATGCCAGATGGCCAAAGAACTACACAATTGTTCAGCCTATTGAAAGACTTGAATGTAATTAATACCATTTCCCTTTAAAGTAACATTTAGCCCTTTGAGATTGAAAAGTGTCATTAGAAGGCAAAAAGCCCTACACTATTAAATAGCTCTGTTTTAAAATCAAGAAACTCAGTTTCAAGAGGGGCAAATTGTAAGCATGAAATGAATTGGTTCCAGCTATCATTTGTTTCATCCACTAAAGAGTGGGCATATATTTGCTAAACATGTACCTCTTCACATTAAAGATCCATTTAAAGATAAAGATACAGTTTAATGGCACAGTTGCTGGGTTTAATACTGGGTTTAGTATATGCTCCCAATTAAAAGCAAAAACCAAAAGATTTATTTAAAATACTGAAATATCTTGTGGAAGGGGAAATTTATACTTGAAGGAGACTGATTGTACACACTCCCCCATCCCCTGGGAAAGATCTGATAAAAGACAAAGTTGATAAGGAAACAGGTGCAGCATTAACCTTCCTATACCAGCAATTCAGTCTCTCAGATTGCTAGAAAAAAATTGCACCCAGCGGGACAAGAGTATACAGTTTAGTTACATTAATTTATAGGTTACAAGAGATTTAATGTTAGTTTTTAGATCTTTAAGGAAATAGGCAAGATCTGCAGAAGTTGGCTCCATTACATACCCAGATCATAACCCATTGGAAGTAATATCTGGTATTGAGATGCATCCTAAAGATCATTTTTTTGGGAAGAGGAATTGTTTGCTTTTCCAGGACAAAGACTGTCAGCAAATTAATGAGGAATTGTTCAATACTTAAAGACAATATAAAGATAGACCTATCAGATTCAGCTAAAGCAGTATTTAGGGGTCAATTGATAAGCAGAGCCTTTCATTTGAAGATGTAAAGGGTTCAAAAATTGAAACTAGAAAAGGAAATAAGATTAGATTCACACAGGTTTAAAAAAGTATAGCAGTTAACCATCATTAGGAGGGAACAATGTTTGACAGATGAAATTGAAAAAGTCCTTATGTATACAAAGCAGATGTTTTATGAAAATGGAAATAAGTGATAAGTTATTGCCGCAAAAGGATTCAAAAGCAGCATATTAATCCATCAATTAAAAATAATCAGCAAGACAGCATATAGCATTATGGTGTGTAATTAATTATAAAAGTCTCTGTACTTCAGATATTCCAAGATCTGATGCTATTCAAAAATATCAGAATGGCAGGCTTATGCATGAAATAAACTATATTAATAGAAGAAGAAATCTTAGAGGCAGTAGCAAATATGAAGAGTGGTAATATCCTGGACTTGACTTTCCAGAGTAACTGAGGTATATAAAGATATCAGTAAGGTCCTTGAGGGATGCCTCTAATGCCATTCAATTGTTAGTTTGTGGAAGACCCTCCCCTAGGGAAAAAAAGAACTGTAGTTCTCACTAAAGTTAGAAGAGACCTTTCCTAAAGCAGCTCTTACTGGCCCATAACACTGCATAATCATGGTATAAAGCCCTTCATTGTCAAGGCAGATGCTTCCAATTATGCTACCGGGGCAGTACTGTCACAGCTGCAGGGATCACTGAGCCTTCTTTATCCTTTTTACTCCAGAAAGCTAAGTCCTGGAGGGGATGGGGGGGGGAAAGAACTACAAAACCTCTATGATAAAGAGCTGCTAGCCATTGAGGCCACCTTTGACAGGTGGCACCACCAGTTGGAAGAAACACATTTTCCCATCCAAGTATTCCGTTATCACAAAAAGTTAAGTTAGAACACTTGCTATCTGTGAAGCCCCTCAAGCAGTACCAGATCTGATTGACCTTTTGGTTTTTGTGCGTTGAGTACACGCTACAAACCCTAGGCACTCTCCCACTGGGAGAGTACTTTGAAGGCAAGGAAGCACTATCAGAAGCCAAATTATTTTGCTACCTTATTAGTGAACACAGACCTATTAGCCCTTATAAAATCCTCCCTACTGAGCAACCAATTTTCAACTAACCAGATGTCATCCAATGCCAAGCCTGACCCAGGCTTCTCTGTTAAAAGTGGGGTACTGCTATTCAAAGGCCCTCCACGTCTCACCCCCAAAGGCCGGCCATGTCTCACAATTCTCCGACTATGCCACAACTCACTTCTGGGTGGCCATTTTGAACATTGGAAGACCATAAAATTGACCACATGACACTTCTTCTGGCCCTGATTGAATGCTCCCATGTGGTTGTTCATTAACTCCTGTGAAGTATGTTGCTGCATGAAGGTCTCCATACTAAGCCCCTGAGTGCTTTGGTCCCCCTACCCACTCCTTCCTGACCCTGGAAGTGCATAACAATAGATTTTATTATAAGAGCTCCCTAACACACAGAACTACACTGCTGTCACATTCTGGAATGTAATCCAGACCAGTGAGCAGTGGGGTCACCACCTGCCCTGCAACACTGGTTGCCTCACAATACTTTGCTGTTGTAGCTCCCAGTGTGGGCTGCTCACAAACTGCATGGAGGTCACACCCTGAGTGTTTGTGTATAGCTGCAGCCCTGGTCCAGCATCTGTGAGTCCCCAGCAATCTCTCAGCAACACACCAATTACACTTTGGCTTCCATCAGCCTTAATTAATACCTGCAGGGTGACCCCAGTACCAGGTTTTTCCTAGAATATGTTTGTCCAGCTCTCTTCTAGAACTCTTCAGGTATTAAAGGTTCATAGACCCTATTAAGGATCAATATTCAACAGTTTGCTACTTTAATGGGAATTACCAAATACTTCAATTTAAACTGGATTGGTTTGGATTAAAATATAAAACAAGTTTAACACAAGATAGGATTTTAAGTGAATTCAAGTTCCAGTATTATTAAAGTCAGAAATAATACAAATAATAAAGATAAGTTTTTTAGCTACTAGAAAGCGTTTTAACAAGCTAGACTTGATTCAAGGAAAAATCCTTATGTCACAGGGCACCAATCAGCCTGCCATGCTTCTGCTTCTTTCTCTCACAAAGCCAGCCAGAAATCCTCACTTCTGTAAACACTGGCAAAAGTTTATTTGTAAGTTGTGCTCCCACTACCTTTTCTCATATAGAGCTTGCTCTCTTAGCAGCTAGACCCAGGAAGGAAGAACTACCGCTCTGCTTCTAATCCCTAGCTCCTTCCTTCCTTTCAGCCCTTTAAACAGCCCCAGGCTAACTGCCTCTCATTGTCTAATTAGGTGCTGGTTTTCTCTAGCCAGCTCCCATTTACCTCCCTAAACGGGAGCTGGCATGACAGGGATTCAGTAGTCCTTGCTCAGCACCCTGTCACACACCTCCCCCATTCTCTAACCACCAGGTTCACCCACCTGTGTCCTCTCCTCACTCTTCTGGGTGGGACTCTACAGGGAAGGCCCCCCTCACTGGTCCAGTGACTCATGGGTTCTTCCTTGTGGGGTTCATCCATCACCCATGCACAGAAACTACATTGTGAAGGGGGTGGATGCCCCCTAGCTCCAATGCCACCCACAGATCCTCCCACCACTTGCTCTCCTGGATGGCCCCCCCTTTTTTCCCCTCCTTCACTTGGTTTGGGGTTGGGCCCTGCTCTCATCTGGACACCCATGGTTTCAGGATCCCCATGCCCGTCAAGCAGGGTCTTTGGTCTTGTTTCCCAGGGACCCCTTGCAAGGATTTCCTATGGGCCTTTAGCCTCCATGATGGGCCCTTTGGTGGCTATCACCCCCATTCCTACTTCCTTCCATCTTTCCCTACTCGGGCTCTGTTTGTCCAGGGCTTTCCACTTCAGGATACACTATTCTCTTTCTTGGAGGAT